>JAVIAB010000126.1:56262416-56687396 GCA_032433765.1 Megaustenia siamemsis
ATATTATGCTATTAAAAAAAAACGTAATAAGCTTTAAACTGTTAAACAAATTAACATGTTATGCTATTGAACAAAACATAATCAGCTTTAAACTGTTAAACAAATTAACATATTATGCTATTCAACAAAACATAATCAGCTTTAAACTGTTAAACAAATTAACATATTATGCTATTCAACAAAATATAATCAGCTTTAAACTGTTAAACAAATTAACATATTATGCTATTCAACAAAACATAATCAGCTTTAAACTGTTAAACAAATTAACATATTATGCTATTCAACAAAACATAATCAGCTTTAAACTGTTAAACAAATTAACATATTATGCTATTCAACAAAATATAATCAGCTTTAAACGGTAAAACAAATTAACATATGCTATTTAAAAAATAACCAGCCTTAAACTATTAAAAAAATTAACATATTATGCTATTAAACAAAAAATAATCAGTTTAAAACTACATCTATTTTAGGATTGCCTTCCACTTTGAAATGGACGCCAGCTTCTACCCATGCTCGGCGGCTAACGTTTCGATAGAGACCTGTAATAAAGCTGATGTTTTTGGCTACGATGTTCAATAGGGCTTTGACTCGGGCATTGATACATTTGCTATTAAAATCAATCTTGAGGAGACGTGCGGCAGGGCACTCTATTTCTTAATGGTTAAGCTGCATGGGCTCGGCATGAGTCCAGTCTTCCTTAACTGGAGAGTAAGGGAAGGTCTCCTGAGCTGTTCAACACCTACACTGTAAAAATAACAGGTAAGGGTGCCATCTAAGGATGATCCGATGACTAAACTAACACTGCCATCTAAGGATGATACGTTGACTAAACTAACACTGCCATCTAAGGATGATCCGTCGACTAAACTAACACTGCCGTCTAAGGATGATACGATGACTAAACTAACACTGCCATCTAAGGATGATACGTTGACTAAACTAACACTGCCATCTAAGGATGATACGTTGAATAAACTAACACTGCCATCTAAGGATGATCCGTCGACTAAACTAACACTGCCATCTAAGGATGATCCGATGACTAAACTAACACTGCCATCTAAGGATGATCCGATGACTAAACTAACACTGCCATCTAAGGATGATCCGATGACTAAACTAACACTGCCATCTAAGGATGATCCGTCGACTAAACTAACACTGCCATCTAAGGATGATCCGTCGACTAAACTAACACTGCCATCTAAGGATGATACGTTGACTAAACTAACACTGCCATCTAAGGATGATCCGATGACTAAACTAACACTGCCATCTAAGGATGATCCGATGACTAAACTAACGCTGCCATCTAAGGATGATCCGATGACTAAACTAACACAAAGGATGCCATCTAAGGATGATCCGATGACTAAACTAACACTGCCATCTAAGGATGATACGTTGACTAAACTAACACTGCCATCTAAGGATGATCCGATGACTAAACTAACACTGCCATCTAAGGATGATCCGATGACTAAACTAACGCTGCCATCTAAGGATGATCCGATGACTAAACTAACAATGCCATCTAAGGATGATCCGATGACTAAACTAACACTGCCATCTAAGGATGATCCGTCGAATGCCATCTAGGGCAGCGGAGAGTAAGCATTTACCACAATTGTGTGACATTTTCAGCTTTTGCGAGCATGGGCTGTTGTGGCTATAATGGCGTCAGCAGTCTACAGCTCTCATAGCTGATTACTTCTTACGAGGAGAGGTTTTTCCTGGATTTCCTTTTTTGCACTTAGGCATGTTTAAAGTACGCTATTTTTTTATGGGTAGCGTGAGATCTATCATTAGCCGAAGATGACACAATTATTGGAATTATCTGGGATTTCCCTCTCTACCTGTTTGTCTTACAGCTGTAGATAGATGTGTCCAAACCGAGACAAAAAAAAATAAGGTTACTGTTATCTTATTTATAATTTTTAGCTGACAAGGAGGAACAGAATTTTTTTTTAAAACCTGGCTGTTCCGCTTTTATCGAAGTACCTAATTGAAAACAATTGATTATAATCTTCCTTTATGATCAAATCACCATTATTTTTTTTAATCGTTGTCGTGGGCCTCTGATACATGGGGACCCATAATTAGAGCGTACCTAAAGAGTCGGTGCCTAATTTGCCTATCCTGATTTATACTAGAAAAAATGTGCTTGCTACCACTGTAACAGGGAGAAACAGGTACCTATTTTTAGACTCAAAACAGACCACAACAGATTGATGCACCACCTATTCAACATAGTAGGATCATCATCATCATCAAGTACCGTGCCTGCTGGCGTAGGTGATCATGTCTCTCCACAATTTTCGATCTCGACAGTTTTTTATTATTTCTGTTGTTGACCTTCTGCCAAGCCATTTTCTTAAGCTGTCTGGTATTTTTTCTCTTTGCTTCCCTCTATCTCTTCGTCCCTCAATTTTCCCAGTTGTTACAATATATTCCAGTTGGTCTCTTCTTATTACATGGCCAAAACGTATGATTGCCTCTTCCTAACATTGGAAATTAGCTCTCTTTTTGTTTTGGCCTCTTTCAGAAAGTTTTCATTACTCTTCTTAGCTATTCATGGTATTCTCAACATTCTTCTGTAAAACCACATTTCTAAAGACTCCAGTGATTTTCTTGTTTGTTGCCTTATTGTCCATGATTCACATCCATAAGTTAGGACTGACTCTACATAACATTTAAGAACTCTTTTTCTTGTTTCGATTGTCAAAAATGGATTGCATAGTATCTTCCTCATTTTTTGGAAAGCTGCTTTTGCCTGAGCAATTCTGAATCTCACCTCTTTTGTACAACTTCCATCTGAGTTTTTATATTGTACATGAGTTATCATATTAGGATATGCAACCTCTAATGGTTGTGGCTGTGATACATGCAAAATGACTGTTGAATATCTGCTACAATCATGCCCAACATTACATACATAAATAAACAGAGAAGGAGTTTGTGGTCATTACCTGTATGATACCTGGACAAAGCTGTATGGAAATTTCCCCAGAATTGAGCTAACGAACGGAGCCGCGATAGCTCAGTGGCTAGTGAACTGGACTACAAAGGACAAGAGGTCGGGTTCGATCCTGATCGATGGCTTCCTGCTTCACCCAGCCATAAATAGGTACCTTTTTTCTGGGAAAGTAAAGCCACACGGACGTAATACCGACCACATTACCCCAAAATCATGTGCTGAAGGTCTGTAAAAATTATGGTCACTAACACCATATTCCCCATACGCCACTTGGCGTGACTGGGCTCTTTACGTTTTACTTTACTTTGAGCTGACGAACGCTTTCTTCGAAATTATTAATATTGACTTCTAAAGGTGTTCGTAGAAGACGAAGAAGGTGTATGACAGTCACCATCATACTCAGGAAATGTCTCTTTGTATTTCAGTCTATTTCATGCCTACACTGGCAGGTTTGGACACACACACACACACACACAAACACTCTCTGAAGCATCGGGTAGCTTCTAGAAAAATGATGAATCTCATTTCAATGATTGCAAAAATCAGTGGCGTAGCTTGGGCTACCAATGCCAGGGGCAGCATCATTAAGTGCCGTCTCCGCATCGAAGGTTGGCTACCATGGAGCGCCATTCCACTCTGTTTCTTGCTTTGATGGTGCAGATTGTCATAGGTTGACGTGTCCATCTTTTGATGTTACTCGTCCATGTTAGTTTTGTACTCCCTCTGCCTCTTTTACCCTGTATTGTGTATTTTTCCATCCAATATTACTTTTATTAGACTGTTGTGTATTTTAACATCCCCCAAAAAATGGTTAGTAATTCTCTTTTAATTTTTTAATTCTTTTAAAACTTCATCGTTTGTTTTCTTTTCTTTCCATCCAATTCTACCTATTCTTCTATAAATCCACATTTCAAAGGCTTCAGTTTTCTGTTATGTTTTCTTGTCTATAGTTCGTTTCAAATCATGTGCCCAACTTCAAAACGCTATTACTCTTTAATCATTTGTTAAAAACTGTTGAAATTTTCCAAATGTTATTAGAATGCAAAAGACCTTTTAAATGTATATTTAACAAATATCTTGCAGCTGCAGTTTTCTTAAAGCGGCGAATTTCTTTGATGTTTGTCAAAATTGTAAATTGTGAACCCCTAAAGAATAGAAATTACCGTAGTTGCTGGTCTGTGATTAATTTTCACTAGGTAAAGGCGTGGCCGTAATGGGGAAATAACTGGATAAGACAAAAACCAGGAGAATTATTGTCTTCTCAGTTCGAGGACGGACGATAATATCAAGGTATACCTGTATGTCCAATTTTCATACTTGTGTGGCCCTGAAAAAGACCGTTTGTTGAACTAATTTAAGGTAATATAGGGGCCAACATTGTGGGGGGGGGGGAGGTTATATACTTTCATTCTGAATCAGACGAGTCTAAAAGATTAATAACTGTTTGGGGTTGAACATTCCACAACACAAACCATCATTTTTTCCAATATTCCTCTTCATGTTTTAAGACGTGGTCTTCACATTTAGCCCAATAATCTTTGTCTATAATTAATAAAGCGAGATTAGCAAGAGTCTTTACATCGCATATTTTGAATGTTGTATTTTCATCTGCCACTTGTCCTTTTAATTTTGCCCAGATTAGTTCTATTGGATTTAAATGAGCATGGTAAGGTGGCAGCCTCAAACTTATATGACCGTGCTCTTGGATAATCTTATCTATTTGAAAAATCTTTGCCCTTTGTTTTTGCTTTACTAGAGATAGTAATTCAGGTTTTAAGTACATGTTATTAAATTGTATGTGCTCCATTTGTGAGCCATATCTTAATAGCATCTTTTGTACTGGATGACGTCGGGACTTTATCTTCAAGTGCAACAATGTTGTGGTACGCTGCATTGTCCATTATTAGGCAAGATGGTCGATCTAGTGATGGGAGAGCAGAATTTTCAATCCAATGTCTAAATATATGACCATTCATCTCAGAGTGATAATCCCGATTGTCTATGGATTTTGAAAGAAAAATGAGCTCTGCATTCTGTATTAGTCCATGTTGTCGACTACCTGCATGAGCAATTATCAAGCGATGTCCTTTGCTGCTAGGTATTAATCTCTTAATCTTTCCATCTGATGACTGCCATTCCCTTTGGTTAGTGTGGTGAGCATTGATCCATGTTTCATCCAAGTACACAATATCATAACCTTGCTTGCGCATCTCTTTTACTTCACGTAAGTACTTGCTTCTCATGACTACTGTATGTGGCTTCTCACAGATGATGTTTCGTCCATTGGAATACTTTCTGAATGTAAAGCCTGCAGCTCTCACATTCCTCCATAATGTAGACTTTGATATTTCAATACTGTTGTTCTTTTTCAGCGATACTTTTAATTTTCTTATTGTAACAGTTTCATTCATACCCAACATTTTGTGAATTTCACTTCTAATAAGTTCACTGTCGAAATTATCCAACAATTTTGCTCTTCCTTGTGATTTTGTATATTTTGAACATTGACGGTCACGTGCTTAAATCCAGTGATTAAATGACCGTTTGGATAAATCCAAAATGTGTCTTGTCCTATTCTCAGGGTTTTCTAAAGAATGAAATAATCTTCCTCGTTTAGCCTCTTTGCAAAAATAGTCATACATTTTTATTGCGATGTTTTGTAAACTGCAGAAATGATAAATGTTATCGTTCCACGTCTACGCCGCTGAATGAACGGAAATGGGACACACAATGTCTCGTGTTTTTTATAAGTGTCTAATTGTGTCAGAAAACTCACGGCGAAATCGTGCAAATACGTCAATTTGACCGTGTATGGATTTGTACTCGCTATTTTTAACTTAAAATACTGTAAACATTAAGTTTTGACTACATCAATGGGTCGTTATAAATTTATATAAATCAAATAAGCAACAATAATAACCAAATGTTTGTTTTTATTGAAATTAATTCCCTGTTGGGTTCTAATCATTATAACTTTACATGCCAATTTTGAACAAGTTCCAAAAAGTGGTTAAAAAGATATCGATTTTAAAAGTTGGGCACTGATTTGAAACGAACTATAATGTCCATGTTTCTGCACCATACAGGAATATTGAGAAGATGTGACATTTTGCTATTCTTAGTTTTAGCCCTGGTGTTATTTGTTTTGATGTTAGTATATTTTTCATGCCATTAAAATTACTTTTTGCCATACCTATTCTTTAGTTTATTTCATTTGTACATTTTCCATCACTGGTTGAGGCATCACACGACAGGGGCAAGACGTGTAATTCGCCACAACCTGATACAAAAATACAAAACATATAACCTTTTTTTTTTAACTTAGCACCTTTACTTTTTTTTTTCTTGTTAAAGATTGCGCACTAAGAAAATTGTTCACTGCCAACAGCATAACAGACGCCCTACCCTCACCTAACTCTACGCCGCTATAAATATTACGATCGCCTTAAAATGCAGAAAGTGACCATCAACACTCCAGTCTTTTCACTTTGTACACAGGCAGGTCGCGACAACTTTTCCCTTTGTACACAGGCAGGTCTGGACAACTATGCAACATGGTCATGGATCGCTGTTGTAGATTCATATTGTTCGTAAATTTCGTTTCAATGATTGTAGGAACTTTCCATTTGTGAAATTCAACCCGGGGAGCGGCACATATCCTGTTACTTTCGATTTTTTGTTAACTGTCAAGAGTTGTTTTTTTTTTTTGTATTCAACGTAGTTACACGACCTATTTTTCCCCAACCTCCTCTCATGTGGTTAAGCACTGGGTCTCACCAATTTTGACAACTGGAGTCCCAAAAATAAACTCGATTGTTGCACATGGGGTTCGATCCTTCGAACCTTCGAACATGAGACGACCACCCTAACCTCCGTGGCTCTTAAATATCTTTTTCTATTCTATTGTTTATCCTCCCCGTCTACGACATTTCGGACTTGGGAAATTGGGAAATTGAGAAATTGGGAAATAAGGACTTGGGGAAAAGGGAAATTGGGAAATTGAGAAATTAGGACTTGGGAAATTGGGACTTTGGAAATTGTAAAAGTGAGAAATTAGGACCTGGGAAATTGAGACTTGGGAAATTGAGAAATTAGGACTTGAGAAATTGAGAAATTAGAACTTGGGAAATTGAGCAATTAGAACTTGTGAAATTGGGACTTGGGAAATTAGGACTTGGGAAATTGAGAAATTGGGATTTGGGAAATTGGAAAATTGAGAAATTAGGACTTTTGAAATTGGGACTTGGGAAATTGAGAAATTGGGAAATTGAGAAATTAGCACTTTGGAAATTGAGAAATTAGAACTTGGGAAATTGGGACTTGGGAAAATGGGACTTGGGAAATTGGGATTTGGGAAATTGGGAAATTGGGAAATTGAGAAATTGGGAAATTGATAAATTAGAACTTGGGAAATTGAAAAATTGGGACTTGGGCAATTGTAAGAATTTATATTTTTTTTCTTGTCTTTTGTTCTTTTTTTAAAATCACCTTTCGCATCTAGCGAAGTCCCTAGAGACTAAAGTCTCGTGTGCACTTGGGTCCCTAGCCGCATAGGCAGATAACTCCGTCTTCGGAGGTACTCATATTTTTCCGTCGGTAAGTAACAGACGTTTCAAGCCAAGCCTCGCTGGCTGGTGAGATCATGTGTAGTTGCTGTAGATAAACCACAAATAAAAATCCTAACTGGGGCAGCCGAGATTTGAACTCGCATCTTCTATGTCTCGAGACCGGCGTGTTGCCTCGAAACCAACTAGTCCCAGGTTTATCTAAATGCTTTTTTTTAATGGACATAATATTAACCGGAAGTAAAATGAAAACACGTGCCTTTATTCTTATCTTTATTACCGAACCTTCAAAGCAAATTTCGCGATGGAGTTTAGAAAGTGGAATATTTCTTGCGGTGCCGGATTATAAGCATTTTTTGTGCGCGTGTAGGCGCATACGTCTGCCAGAGAGAGAGAGGAAAACAGAGAGATGTTATACCTCACAAGTTAAAAGAATGGTTTAGTAGGAAGCCAACGACATGAATGACAAACAACTACAGAAATATAAAGTTGTGGAGCGGCATGACCGCCTACGCCAGAAGACATCACACTTGATAATGATGCGTTTATTTCATCTAATACGCTGATTTGTACGATACGTTTAATGTTCAGGATAATATTTACTTGTCACTTAAAACGATATCATAAACATTAATGGCGTCTAGGTTTTGGCAAAAAAATGAGAATAGCAAGACCAGTGCAGCAGTTAGAAAATAACTAAAACTAGAAAGTTTCGACTAACCAACGTTTCGATCAAAGGGTCTTCATTGAAAGACAAACAAAATAAAGTGAATTTAAAATCCTAGAAGTCCTGGAAAAGCTAACAGTGAAAAAATATACTACAAAGGTTAAAGATAGGGCATGTTGCAGGTATTGTGCTATAAAATATAGAAAATATTTTAAATAGTGCACCAAAATGATAAAATAAGAAATATCGTAAATAGTGCACCAAAATGATAAAAAAAGAAATATCGTAAATAGTGCATCATAATGATAAAATAAGAAACATCGGAAACAGTGCACCATAATGATAAAATAAGAAACATCGGAAACAGTGCACCATAATGATAAAATAAGAAATATCGTAAATAGTACGTCATAATGATAAAATAAGAAATATCGTAAATAGTGCGTCATAATGATAAAATAAGAAATATCGTAAATAGTACGTCATAATGATAAAATAAGAAATATCGTAAATAGTGCGTCATAATGATAAAATAAGAAATATCGTAAATAGTGCATCATAATGATAAAATAAGAAATATCGTAAATAGTACGTCATAATGATAAAACACAGAAAATGTAGGAAACCGTGCACCGTAACGATAATGTAGAAAACACCAAAAAACAGGGCACCATAATGAAATAAATAGTAAACATGTGAAATAGTGCATCTAAAAATGAAACTTATAAACTATCTGAAATAGTGCATCTAAAAATGAAACTTATAAACTATCTGAAATAGTGCACCATAATGATAATGTAGAAAATATCTAAAACAGTGCACCATAATGATAATGTAGAAAATATCTAAAACAGTGCATCATAATGAATTAACGTTGTAAACATTTGAAATAGTGCATCTAAAAATGAGACGTATAAAATATCTAAAACAGTGCACCTCCGATATAAAACTGTGAAGGTCGTCAACTACCAAGCTAACGATGAGGTTGTGGGTCTAATCCCAACAATGGTTTGTCATGAATTCTGACGAGCAAGCCAACCATTAGGGCCTCCATTAAAAATGGTCAGCAACTCACAGCTGGCTGTATACGTAAGGATCAGCGAACAGCAGACCAGACCCAGGTCCAACTCCACTTCCAAGTGGTGCCCCTAGAAACCGACTGACCAGTCCGACCACGTGAATATGGATCCAAGTGAGAAGGCAACTCTGAACCAAAAAATGTGTAGTTGAAGACTGATATGTCGGGCCGTAAATGCGCAGATATCGAGTCTTGTCGTAAAAGTAAGTAAAGTACCCCCTGTCACGCCAAGTGGCGTATAGGGAAATATGGTGTTAGTGACCCTAAATGTTACAGACCTTCAGCACATGATTTTTGGGGTAATATGGTCGGTATTACGCACGTGCTGTTTTACTTTCTCAGAAAAAAAATCCGGTACCCATTTAAGGCTGGGTGAACCCGGAAGCCGTCGGTTGGGATCGAACCCTACCCCTTGTCCTTTGTAATCCAGTTCACTAATCACTGAGCTATCGCGTCTCCCTAGTCTTGTCGTAAGCTAGCTACACAATGCACCTACTCCAAATTAGCGTATTTTTTAAGGAAAAAAATATAAAAGGGGTAACTGTCAGGCCATCTTATCAGCAGAAGAAGAATTCGGATATACTGGCCCGTAAGGCAGTTTCTTTTGAAAGTACCACGCACAGCACATCAAAAACCGATTTCTGAGAAAACGACACGCGACTGAAGAAGCTTCAGTAAATCGGATGCTGCGCATACACTCCATTCATCAAGCCAGTACCGAGAGCCTGATTCTCGATATCCCGAGTACCAAATATGCTCCCTCGTCAATCATCAAGCTACTCTCCTATAATCGGACATTGTTACATTTAAATATGCTACTCTTATCAAGCTCTAAAGTTCTCACTGTAATTGCCCTCGAAGCAGGCTCGACAATTCCATCATTTCATGAAATTCTAAAACCACTCTGTTAATGTCACGAGTAATTACTTTCAAAGAATATATGAAGACATCTCTCTTTTATTTTATCTGATACATAAAAAAAAAAAATAAAAACGTTTTTTTTTTCATATTAATTCTCTGCATGACGTCACATTATCCTTCCTCGTCGCCAAGGTAACCGTGAAAACAAACCTGCAATGATGCCGTGTGAGTTATGAATTTCGTAGCGGGAAATTTATTATAAATAAAAATTCAACGAAATAAGGTGGAGATAATCGAAAAGCCAGGCGAATTTAATATTAATATGCTGAATTTGTGTACGCTGTTATTCAATAATTGTATTATTAGTGAGTCACAGGAAAACACAAATATTTATTTCAGGAATGCACTACAGGAAAAATATATGATTTAAATATTTCATCATTCGTGCTTTTATATTCATCTCCTCATTGGCGATAGGACAACAGACAAGAAAATCAGTGGATGCTGTAGAGATGTGGTTTTACAGAATAATGTTGAAAATACCATGGACAGCTAAGAAGAGTAATGAAAATGTTATGAAAAAAGCCAAAGCAAAAAGAGAGCTAATTTCCAATATTAGGGAGAAACAATCATCGTTTTTTGGCCTTGTAATGAGAAGAGAACAACTGGAATATATTGTAACAACTGGAAAAATTGAGGGACGAAGAGATAGAGGGAAATAAAGAGAAAAAAAAAACCAGACAGCTTATGAGAATGGCTTTGCAGAAGGTCAACAGCAGAAATGATAAATAACTGTCGAGATTAAAAGTTGTGGAGAGACATGATCACTTACGCCAGCAGAAATGGTACCTGGTGTTGATTATTATAATCATCTTCGTATTTTATTGAAGTTGCTTTGCACTGTGATGGTCGGTTCAGTGCAAGCATCTTCAGCGTGCATTTAAAGTGTAAACCGTCGGCCTCTTGACAAGAAAGTCCGAGGTTCGAATTCCACAACAAGCGGTGAGAATTATTCTTTTCTTTTCTCTTTCTCACTGATACAGAAAAGGTGTCGTGGTTTATATTATTTGTCGTCCTTGAGCTGCTCGAACTGTCTGAATTAGTGATTTTCCTTTGTTGTTACATGTCTCTATCACTGCATCTATCCATCTTCTTAAAGGTATTCCTCTTGGTCTTTTTCCATGTATTCTCGAGAAGAACGCCTTTGATGGTGATTGGTGAGGATTCATTCTGACCAGGTGGCCCAACCATTTAAGTTGTTGAATTTGATCACAATAAAATCCGTCCGAAATAACACACAAGAACACTTGAATTTCTACGGGCAATGAAATTCATTTATAATTTAAATTTGAATCCCATCGCAAAAAATGCGTCGTGTTGCCATGACAGTCAAGCACCGGAAGGGGTGAGAATTTTCCATTCCGAATTCGTAGTTTCTTCGTGGCTTTTACCCGCCTCACCCTCTCTCTAGTCGCTTGGTAGTTAGATTATACTATGTCTAGCCCTCATGAAAAAAATGCGAAGAAAACAGGAGGTCCCGTGTGCACTCTCGCACGTTAAATAACCTCTGGCGGTTAAAAGCAGAAAAGAGTCGACCAAATATGGCCGCTGTCCTGGCACAAATTGTTTCATTAGAAATGTATGCAAGCAGAAGATGGTGGTTTGTGGCAACAAGGAGGTGTCGCAGCTCTGTCGTTAACTAGCGTCACAAGGCATCACCGACCACTTAACGGCTGATAGCTAAAAAATTTAAGCAGAAGTTTGCACTAGTTCGGGACTGTTTCCTAAAATAATTATAAACACACATTGCATTGCAGGGCCTGCGCAATAGAAATTGACGCTTGTAGACAAAGGCTAAATATGTATATATATATATATATATATATATATATATATATATATATATATATATATATATATATATATATATATATATATATATATATGTATATATATAATATACAATAATTAGAGGAAACTAATATATAATAATAATTTTAATACTAATAAGTTAAATAATAAAATAATTAGAGGAAACTAATATATAATGCATATTATTACCTTAAAACACGCAAGCAAGCACAATCAGCTACAAATGTGAATATTTGATTATTCATTTAAATATCATTTTGAACATTTAAAAAATTAAAAATGTTACACTAATACATGTTGACGTCCTTTTTTACACAAGTATTTGTTTAGAAGTAAACTAATACATGTTGACGTCCTTGTTTACTCCAAGTATTTGTTTAGAAAGAAACTAATACATGTTAACGTCCTTATTTACTCCAAGTATTTGTTTAGAAAGAAATTACTATATGTTGACGTCCTTGTTTACTCCAAGTATTTGTTTAGAAAGAAACTAATACATGTTAACGTCCGTGTTTACTCCAAGTATTTGTTTAGAAGTAAACTAATACATGTTGACGTCCTTGTTTACTCCAAGTATTTGTTTAGAAGTAAACTAATACATGTTGACGTCCTTGTTTATTCCAAGTATTTGTTTAGAAAGAAACTAATACATATTGACGTCCTTGTTTACTCCAAATATTTGTTTAGAAGTAAACTAATACATGTTGACGTCCGTGTTTACTCCAAGTACTTGTTTAGAAGTAAACTAATACATGTTGACGTCCTTGTTTACTCCAAATATTTGTTTAGAAGTAAACTAATACATGTTGACGTCCTTGTTAACTCCAAGTATTTGTTTAGAAGTAAACTAATACATGTGAACGTCCTTGTTTACTCCAAGTATTTGTTTAGAAGTAAACTAATACATGAGAACGTCCGTGTTTACTCCAAGTATTTGCTTAGAAGTAAACTAATACATGTTGACGTCCGTGTTTACTCCAAGTATTTGTTTAGAAGTAAACTAATACATGTTGACGTCCTTGTTTACTCCAAGTATTTGTTTAGAAGTAAACTAATACATGTTGACGTCCTTGTTTACTCCAAATATTTGTTTAGAAGTAAACTAATACATGTTGACGTCCTTGTTAACTCCAAGTATTTGTTTAGAAGTAAACTAATACATGTGAACGTCCTTGTTTACTCCAAGTATTTGTTTAGAAGTAAACTAATACATGTTGACGTCCTTGTTTACTCCAAGTATTTGTTTAGAAGTAAACTAATACATGTAAACGTCCTTGTTTACTCCAAGTATTTGTTTAGAAGTAAACTAATACCCGTTGACGTCCGTGTTTACTCCAAGTATTTGTTTAGAAGTAAACTAATACATGTTGACGTCCTTGTTTACTCCAAGTATTTGTTTAGAAGTAAACTAATACATGTTGATGTCCCTGTTTACTCCAAGTATTTGTTTAGAAGTAAACTAATACATGTTGACGTCCTTGTTTACTCCAAGTATTTGTTTAGAAGTAAACTAATACATGTTGACGTCCTTGTTTACTCCAAGTATTTGTTTAGAAAGAAACTAATACATGTTGATGTCCGTGTTTACTCCTAGTATATGTTTAGAAAGAAACTAACACATGTTGACGTCCGTGTTTACTCCAAGTATTTGTTTAGAAACAAACTAATACATGTTGACGTCCTTGTTTACTCCTAGTATATGTTTAGAAAGAAACTAATACATGTTGACGTCCTCTTTTACTCCAATTATTTGTTTAGAAAGAAACTAATACATGTTGATGTCCTTGTTTACTCCTAGTATATGTTTAGAAAGAAACTAATACATGTTGACGTCCTTGTTTACTCCAAGTATTTGTTTATAGAAGTAAACTAATACATGTTGACGTCCTTGTTTACTCCAAGTATTTGTTTATAGAAGTAACCTAATACATGTTGACGTCCGTGTTTACTCCAAGTATATGTTTTGAAAGAAACTAATACATGTTGACGTCCTTGTTTACTCCTAGTATATGTGTAGAAAGAAACTAATACATGTTGATGTCCGTGTTTACTCCAAGTATTTGTTTAGAAAGAAACTAATACATATTGACGTCCTTGTTTACTCCCAGTATATGTTTAGAAAAAGAAACTAATACATGTTGACGTCCCTGTTTACTCCAAGTATTTGTTTAGAAGTAAACTAATACATGTTGACGTCCTTGTTAACTCCAAGTATTTGTTTAGAAGTAAACTAATACATGTGAACGTCCTTGTTTACTCCAAGTATTTGTTTAGAAGTAAACTAATACATGTTGACGTCCTTGTTTACTCCAAGTATTTGTTTAGAAGTAAACTAATACATGTGAACGTCCTTGTTTACTCCAAGTATTTGTTTAGAAGTAAACTAATACCCGTTGACGTCCGTGTTTACTCCAAGTATTTGTTTAGAAGTAAACTAATACATGTTGACGTCCTTGTTTACTCCAAGTATTTGTTTAGAAGTAAACTAATACATGTTGATGTCCCTGTTTACTCCAAGTATTTGTTTAGAAGTAAACTAATACATGTTGACGTCCTTGTTTACTCCAAGTATTTGTTTAGAAGTAAACTAATACATGTTGACGTCCTTGTTTACTCCAAGTATTTGTTTAGAAAGAAACTAATACATGTTGACGTCCGTGTTTACTCCAAGTATTTGTTTAGAAACAAACTAATACATGTTGACGTCCTTGTTTACTCCTAGTATATGTTTAGAAAGAAACTAATACATGTTGACGTCCTCGTTTACTCCAATTATTTGTTTAGAAAGAAACTAATACATGTTGATGTCCTTGTTTACTCCTAGTATATGTTTAGAAAGAAACTAATACATGTTGACGTCCTTGTTTACTCCAAGTATTTGTTTATAGAAGTAAACTAATACATGTTGACGTCCTTGTTTACTCCAAGTATTTGTTTATAGAAGTAATCTAATACATGTTGACGTCCGTGTTTACTCCAAGTATATGTTTTGAAAAAAACTAATACATGTTGACGTCCTTGTTTACTCCTAGTATATGTGTAGAAAGAAACTAATACATATTGATGTCCGTGTTTACTCCAAGTATTTGTTTAGAAAGAAACTAATACATATTGACGTCCTTGTTTACTCCCAGTATATGTTTAGAAAAAGAAACTAATACATGTTGACGTCCCTGTTTACTCCAAGTATTTGTTTAGAAACAAACTAATACCTGTTGACGTCCTTGTTAACTCCAAGTATTTGTTTATAGAAGTAAACTAATACATGTTGACGTCCTTGCTTACTCCAAGTATTTGTTTTGAAAGAAACTAATACATGTTGACGTCCTTGCTTACTCCAAGTATTTGTTTTGAAAGAAACTAATACATGTTGACGTCCTTGCTTACTCCAAGTATTTGTTTTGAAAGAAACTAATACATGTTAGTTGCACAAAATATGAAGAAAAAAATATATTTCTGGCCTTTACTTGAATTAATTCATCCATAATAATTGCAGATGTAATTGTTTGCTCACTTTACAAATAATGCTACTTGATCAGTGAGTCGTTCTTCAGCCATCCTATGGCAAATGTGCGTTTTTATTAGTTTCATTTTGATTTTTTTTAAAGTCTTTCTGACATTTGTATCTATACTAGTACAGCAATTCAGCAAACTAAAACTCATCTCCAGCACTATTTTCTAAATTACTTTAGCACACGTAGGACAGTATATCTATTCAAGAACTATATTCTGGATGTTGTACTGATTTTTTTTTTATTATTCACTCCTTATCATCATCATTATTATGTGCCATACTTGTTGAAGTAAGCGATCATGTCCTTCCACAATCTTCTATCCACAGTACATCGTATCAATTCTGTTGTTGAACGTTTTCCGTGCCATGACATCAAGCTATCTAGTATCTTCTCTTTGTCGTCTGTGATCTCTCTTTCCCTGCATGTTGTCAGTTGTAACCAAGTATTCCAACTTTCCTCTACTCATGATGTGCCCGAAATATGTTGATTGCTTTTTTTCTGATGTTTTTTTAGTAACTCCTTTTTTATGTTGGTCTCTTTGAGAATTTTATGTTGGTCTCTTTGAGAATTTTATGTTGGTCTCTTTGAGAATTTTATGTTGGTCTCTTTGAGAATTTTATGTTGGTCTCTTTGAGAATTTTATGTTGGTCTCTTTGAGAATTTTATGTTGGTCTCTTTGAGAATTTTATGTTGGTCTCTTTGAGAATTTTATGTTAGTCTTTTTAGTTGTCCAGAGAACTTTCAGTTTTCTTTTGAGAAATCCCATCTCTGCGGCCTCTAATCGTCTTTACAATACTTTGTTTACTGGCCATGATTCGCTTCCATAGATCAGAATTGGCTCTATATAGCACCGATGAACTCTCTTTCTCACTTCTAGTGACACTGACATGTTACATAAGGGATTTTTCATTTTCTGAAATACTATTTTGATCTCAGCTATTCTGCTTTTTATTCCTGTGGTGCATCTTCCACATGATGTTGTTATTGTGCACAAGCTTTTGATGAGTTGCACTTGTTTCAGATTTGTCCTGTTCATTTTTATTCTGCACGATGGTGATAATTCTTCTTCTTCTACCTCTTTCCTTCCTCATCTGCCTTTCAGCGTCGAGGGGAGATATAATTTGCGGTCTCTTGCTCTCCTGTTCGCCTCTGCTGCTGTTATGCTTCTTAGTGCTTCTAATATTCCGTCGATCCATCTTTTTCGTGGTCGACCCTTGGGTCTGATGTTCTCGCAACGTTTATTGAGGGCTCGCTGTGTTGTGTTTTGATCACGCTGCCTTGTCACGTGGCCAAATAATTTTATCTGTTGTTTCTTTATATATTCTATGGCGGGAGTTATTCCTAGCTTTTTTCTCAGTTCTTCATTTCTGATTTTATCTCTCAGGCTGTATCTTGTCAATCGTCTAATACACTTCATCCCAGTAGAGGTTATTTTTTCTTGTTGTTCTTGCATCTATGATTGGCATTGATAACACAACGTTGGAATGAAGATTGCATTGTAGGTACCCGTTTTGCCTCTAGAGTTATTTCCTTATTGGACAATAGTAGTTATAGCTGTCTAATAATTTGACAAGCTTTGTTGCATTTTTAGTCTATCTCTGCTGTTTGTAAATTGTCGTTTATCAATAGACTTCCTAAGTATTTAAATTCCTCTACTTGTTTTAGTTGCCTGCCTTCTATAGTCATGTTGATGTTCTGTTTCTTTTTTGCAATATTCATGACATCTGTTTTGTTGATGTCGATTTTCATGTTGTATTTTCTTCTCGTGCTGTTGAGTGTATTTAGATGTTCTTGTAGGTCTGTTGGTTGAAGTAGCTATGGAGTACATGGAGTTGAAAATGTGTGTTGAAGTAGCTATGCTCTACATGGGGTTGACTATGTGTGTTGAAGTAGCTATGCTCCACATGGGGTTGACTATGTTTGTTGAAGTACTACAGGGAGTTGAAAATGTTTGTTGAAGTAGCTATGCTCCACATGGGGTTGACTATGTTTGTTGAAGTACTACAGGGAGTTGAAAATGTGTGTTGAAGTAGCTATGCTCCACATGGGGTTGACTATGTTTGTTGAAGTACTACAGGGAGTTGAAAATGTTTGTTGAAGTAGCTATGCTCTACAGGGAGTTGAAAATGTTTGTTGAAGTAGCTATGCTCTACGGGGAGTTGAAAATGTTTGTTGAAGTAGCTATGCTCCACAGGGAGTTGAAAATGTTTGTTGAAGTAGCTATGCTGGAGTTGAAAATGTTTGTTGAAGTAGCTATGCTCTACAGAGAGTTGAAAATGTTTGTTGAAGTAGCTATGCTCTACAGGGAGTTGAAAATGTTTGTTGAAGTAGCTATGCTGGAGTTGAAAATGTTTGTTGAAGTAGCTATGCTGGAGTTGAAAATGTTTGTTGAAGTAGCTATGCTGGAGTTGAAAATGTTTGTTGAAGTAGCTATGCTGGAGTTGAAAATGTTTGTTGAAGTAGCTATGCTCTACAGAGAGTTGAAAATGTTTGTTGAAAACCTATGCTCTACAGTGAACTGACAATATTTCTTGAAGATCAATGCTCCACATGGAGTTGAAAGGAAGAGAAGAAGAAGAGAAAGAAGAAGAGGAGGAAGAGGAAGAAGAAGAGAAAGAAGAAGAGGAAGAAGAAGAGGAAGAAGAAGAGGAAGAAGAAGAGGAAGAAGAAGAGGAAGAAGAAGAGGAAGAAGAAGAGGAAGAAGAAGAGGAAGAAGAAGAGGAAGAAGAAGAGGAAGAAGAAGAGGAAAAAGAAGAGAAAGAAGAAGAGGTAGAAGAAGAGGAGGAAGAAGAGGAGGAAGAAGAGGAAGAAGAAGAGGAAGAAGAAGAGGAAGAAGAAGAGGAAGAAGAAGAAGAGGAAGAAGAAGAGGAAGAAGAATTTCTACTTCTTTCCACTTATGATAATTTTCACCGTTTCTTTGATTCAATATCACAAACAACTACAATAGAAGAGTATTTTTTCCTGTACATCAATTCAGAACCAGTAAGGCTAATCTGCCACTGATCAAGTAATAAACAGCAGAAACAAAATTAATAATCCGTGCATTTTGAAAACAATAACAACAAACGTTGCATTTCATCACCGTCAAATAGCTAGCGTGTATCACAAGTTCTTGAAAATCTTCCATTACCGTTATCTTTCGGGAAATAAAAATGACGACATTCTAGACGTTTTGGACATTCTAGACTATGTTTGACTAAAAGCTGATGGAATTAACTAATATTGGGGACATAGAACAAGACAACAAATTGCTGAATCATTCAAATTACAATTTGTAAAATATAATCATGTGGAAAAACTTCAGATTCAACAAACTTCACTTGATATTTTTGTTTCTTCCCTGTTTTAGCCCAATATCTGTTAATATACAGAATTCTTCTCCAAATCATTTTTTTTTCAAAATTGTTGACAAACTACCCAACGAATTACTCGTATTTTGAATTTTGTCCTTTTTTGTGCGATTACGATCTTCTTGGCCAAGAATGCACTTTAGAATTGTAACTTCTTTATTTTCGTTAGCGATTTTTATAGCTTTGCTTATTTTTACTTCAAACCCATTCTCAAGATCCAGTAACTACTGAAATATTTATATACAAAAATAAAACTCAATAAAAATTGACTTTTTTCAGTTATTCTGTAATTCATCAAAAATGGAAAATTTATCAACTCAATAACAAAATTTACAATTTATAATTGGTTTTATAAATAAAATATATTAGAATTGATAAAATAAGTACACATTAAAGTGTATAAGTATATTATTCTTCTGTATTCCATAACCCTGGAGATAGCTGTGGCTCACCTAACGGACTTCATCAATCTTCTCCATGTATCTGTATCTTCAGTCATTCTTTGGGACTCTACAAAGTCAAGACTTGTTCATTGTTTTAATGTTGTCTTCCCCAACTCCTTCACGGCTGTGTTTAGCTCCTTTTCACAAGTCCTTGCAGAATGGGCTTTCCTAGGCCAGACGATCGAGGTACCTGGCCAAACCATTTTCAGTTTGCGCTTCTTCATAATAGTCAAAAAGATCATCATGCACTCCAATTGATTGCAGATTTTTTTTGTTTGCGATGTTTTTCATTTGTGATACAAGCTAAATAAGAGTTTAAAAATACTTACCGGCAAATGAGAATATTTTAACACAGATTAAAACGAGAAAATACAATTTCTGTAACTTACACGCATCTTTGAATTAACACATTTTAACACTCCCCTCTCTCTCTCTGCGATCAGGTACCCAATCAGAGAAGGATTCCAGCTCCTCACATGAACTCAGCTGTCAGGTTAGGTGTCTTACAAACAGAACATCACAATTAGAGTCTGCCAGATCCACTCTGATTGAACACCCGTTAAAAACGTTGCACTGTGTTCTGCGCCAGTGGCCCAGTGCATCCGATTTCAGCCAGCATTTTATTCAGGTTTGCTTTCCCTAGCCTTTGATTATCCCCAATCTTCCTGCAAGGCAGCAGGTGATCTTTTCTGTAGGGGGATTCTGCCCTTAGATGGTCGGCCCTCCCAGGTTTACGAACACCATCTGCCCGAGTCACTATAGGTGACAAACACATACATGCACATAGCGATACGAGGCATGACTAACACTGGCATACATCAAGATATATAACACATGACTAACATAAACATGCACATAAAGATATGAGATATGACTGACATAGACATGCACCCACAAAGAAATTACACATGTCTAACATGGACATGCACACAAAGAGATGAGATATGACCAACATAGATAGGCACACACAATGATATGAGATGTGACTAGCATAGCAGTGCAAACACAAGGATATGAGATTTGACATACACAGTAATGCACACACAAAGATATCAGATATGACTAACATAAACATACACACAGAGATATGAGATATCACTAGCCCCAAACACAAAGATATGACACATGACTAACACAGATACACACTAAGATATGAGATGTGACTAAACACATACACACTTAAAGATATGAGACATGATTAACACGGACACTCCAAGATATGAGATATGACTAACATGACACACACCAAGATATGAGCCATGACCAGCACACACACACACACAAGCCAAGATATGAGCCTTGGCTAGCAATGAAACACACCAAGAAATGAACCATGTCCAGCACAGAAAGAAAATATCCAGTACACATTAAGGTATCCATATGTTTGGGTTTGTTGTAGTCGGCAGACTCTTCTTAACGTGGGAATCATCGACATACGAGACGCCGGCCCCCATGAACTGTTAACAGATATCGTCCAAACAGTTTTACGGAGATTTGAGAGTGCAGTCTGACCCGTAGAACGTTCCCTTGCATGAACAGATCCCGGTTGACTGTTCACAGGTATCGTTGAAACAGTGGTCAGGACATTTGAGAGTGCAGTCTGGGCCGTTGTACGCTTCCTTGCGCGTACAGTCTGCTCTTTCTGTGTCACATATGATGTCACAGCCATCAGAACACGCCTGTTCGCACTGTAACCCAAAATTACCATCAGAACAAGTGTCATCACAGGTATAGCCAGGATGTTTGCAATGTTGGCATTTTCCGGATTTTCCTCACATAAGGACCTGACACTAAGACAAGACCCGGAGCAGTCGTGTCCATAAATCCCATGTGAACAGTTGAAGTGACACGTACCGATGATGACGGTGCAGCCTTTGCTACTGCCACCAGACACTGTACAAAACGACCAAGAATGCCCGTCCAGACAATAGGTGTCTGTAAATGTTTGCACCTCACACACCGTCAGTGCACTCTCGTCCTGCGAAAAGGTCGGTGAGAACTCAAACTTACTGTGTGCCATTGTCGCTTGTATGGTGACTACAATAGTGTTCACAGAAATATGTGGGTATGATATATCATTATACTGGAGCACTACACCGCCACTGTCAGAGAAAGCCTTTGGAGTGTCATTCTTTACCCGAATCATAGTGGAGTAGACCGGATGACGTCATGGGACGCACCAAGATGGAAGTTCGTCCGAGTTCTAGCCGTGGTGTATACAATGCTGATCTTGAACATCGCGCTGTCTGTTGTCACAGCGAGTTGGCGGATTGTTAGAATTGTAACCACGGGTTTGAAATAATTGTTTGTGCACATTAAAAAAAGAAATAATAGAATAATATATTTTGGATGCCTATCCATAATTGTATTAACCATTGACTTTTTCTTTGCATTTTTGTTCAAAACTGGTATTTCCAATAATTTCTCTTCCCCTCTCATTTCTAATTTGGGCTCTTCATGTCAGTCCAGCTGATTTACCAGAAGACGTTAGTCTGTGGTGAATAAGGTCCTATATAATTATCGTCATTAAGTATAGACGGTGTAGGCAATCACGTCTCTCTACAATTGTATCTCTACTCTCTACAGCTAATTATCAGTTTAACATCTGTCTCCCCACCAAACCATTCTCTTAAACTGTCTGATATATTCTCTCGAAGTTTCCCTCTAATTTTTCTTCCTTCAATTTTTCCTCTTGTCCCAAAACGTATATTCCATCTGCCAGAACTCATTAGATGATCATAAATACAATAAAAAAATTATGGATTTTAATTCGTTTGTAGTGATACCGGGGCCTCCCATAACCATAAATTTAATAAAAAATACCCTGCATACTAAATTTAATTTAGAAAAAGAAACGGTCAATAGCTAGTAACAGCGAAAAGAAGGATAACAAAATATATGGAAAAAAGACACGTGAAGTGATATTGGAGGTAATCGAAAAAATGACTGGGAAAACAATGGTCTCCTTCTTTTTCTTTCCTTACACATTTGCCTTTCAGCGTCGAGGGGAGATATACTTTGCGGTCTTTTGCTCTTCTGTTCGCCTCTGCTGCAATTTTGTTCCCTAGTGGTTCTAATATTCCGTCAACAGAAGGATGGTTCCATTACTGAATAACAACACACAGCTCAGGCAGATGGTGCTCGTAAACCACGGAGGGCCGACCATCTAAGGGCAGAATCTCCCTACAGAAAAGACAATCTTCTGCCTTGCAGGAAGATTGGGGACAATCAAAGGCTAAGTAAAGCAAACCTGAATTAAAAGGCTGGCAGAAATTGGATACACTGGGCCATGGGCGCAGAACACAGTGCAACGTTCTAACATGTACTCAGTCAGAGTGGATCTAACGGTCTTAAACAGACAGCTGCCTTCATAAGAAAGTCCGGAATCCTACTCTGAGTGGATCTAACGGTCTTAAACAGGCAGCTGCCTTCATGAGAAAGTCCGGAATCCTACTCTGAGTGGATCTAACGGTCTTAATAAACAGACAGCTGCCTTCATAAGAAAGTCCGGAATCCTACTATGAGTGGATCTAACGATCTTAAACAGGCAACTGCCTTCATAAGAAAGTCCGGAATCCTACTCTGAGTGGATCTAACGGTCTTAAACAGGCAGCTGCCTTCATAAGAAAGTCCGGAATCCTACTCTGAGTGGATCTAACGGTCTTAAACAGGCAGCTGCCTTCATAAGAAAGTCCGGAATCCTACTCTGAGTGGATCTAACGGTCATAAACAGGCCTTCATAAGAAAGTCCGGAATCCTACTCTGAATGAGCCATGATCGCAGAAGAAGATATTCCGTCAATCCATCTTTTTCATGGTCGTCCCTTGGGCCTGGTCTTCTCACAATGTTTATTGAGGGCTCGTTGTATTTTGATCACTCTGCTTTGTCACGTGGCCACACCATTTTATCTGTTGTTTCTTTATATATTCTATGGCGGGGTTTATTAGCTTTTTTCTCAGTTATTCATTTCTGATCTTGTCTCTCAGGCTGTTTCCTGTCATTCGTCTAGCTCATTTCATCTCAGTAGAGGTTATTTTACTTGTTGTTCTTGCATCTAGGGTCCAGGATTGGCATTGGTTGCACAACGTTGGAATATAGTTTGTATTGTAAAGTGCCCGTTTTGCCTCTAGAGTTATTTCCTTGTTTGGCAATAGTGGTAATAGCTGTCCAACGATTTGACAAGCTTTGTTGCATCTTGAGTTTATCTCTGCTGTTTGTGTATTATCGTTTGACACTAAACTTCCTAGGTATTTGAATTCCTCTACTTGTTTTAATTGTCAGGAACCTATAGTTATGTTGATATCTTGTTTTAATTGTATGCAGTCTATAGTTATGTTGATATTCTGTTTTAGTTGTCTGCAGTCTATAGTTATGTTGATATTCTGTTTTAGTTGTCTGCAGTCTATAGTTCTGTCAATATTCTGTTTTAGTTGTCTGCAGTCTATAGTTATGTTGATATTCTGTTTTAATTGTCTGCAGTCTATAGTTATGTTGATATTCTGTTTTAGTTGTCTGCAGTCTATAGTTATGTTGATATTCTGTTTTAGTTGTCTGCAGTCTATAGTTCTGTTAATATTCTGCTTTAGTTGTCTGCAGTCTATAGTTGTGTTAATATTATGTTTTAGTTGTCTGCAGTCTATAGTTATGTTGATATTCTGTTTTAGTTGTCTGCAGTCTATAGATATGTTGATATTCTGTTTTAATTGTCTCCAGTCTATAGTTATGTTGATGTTCTGTTTTAATTGTCTCCAGTCTATAGTTATGTTGATGTTCTGTTTTAGTTGTCTGCAGTCTATAGTTATGTTGATATTCTGTTTTAGTTGTCTGCAGTCTATAGATATGTTGATATTCTGTTTTAATTGCCTCCAGTCTATAGTTATGTTGATATTCTGTTTTAATTGTCTCCAGTCTACAGTTATGTTGATGTTCTGTTTTAGTTGTCTGCAGTCTATAGTTATGTTGATGTTCTGTTTTAGTAGTTGTCTGCAGTCTAAAGTTATGTTGATCTTCTGTTTTAGTTGTCTGGAGTCTATAGTTATGTTGATATTCTGTTTTAATTGTATGCAGTCTATAGTTATGTTGATATTCTGTTTTAGTTGTCTGCAGTCTATAGCTATGTTGATATTCTGTTTTAATTGTCTGCAGTCTATAGTTATGTTGATATTCTGTTTTAGTTGTCTGCAGTCTATAGCTATGTTGATATTCTGTTTTAATTGTATGCAGTCTATAGTTATGTTGATATTCTGTTTTAGTTGTCTGCAGTCTATAGTTATGTCGATATTCTGTTTTAATTGTATGCAGTCTATAGTTATGTTGATATTCTGTTTTAGTTGTCTGCAGTCTATAGTTATGTTGATATTCTGTTTTAATTGTCTGCAGTCTATAGTTATGTTGATCTTCCTCCTCTTTTCTCTTTTCACTGATATCTAAAATATGTCGTTGTTTATATCATTTGTCGTTCTTGAGCTGCTCGAACTGTCTGAACTAATCATTTTCCTTTGTTGTTACATGTCTCTGTCACTGCATCTATCCATCTTCTTTTGGGTCTTCCTCTTGGTCTTTTTCCATGCATTCTCGAGAAGAACGCCCCTGATGGTGATTGGTAAGGGTTCATTCTGACCAGGTGGCCAAACCATTTAAGTTGTTGTTGTTCTATATATTCTTGGCAGGGTTTTGTTCCTACCATTTGTCTTATTAGGGAGCCGTGATAGCTCAGTGGTTAGTGAACTGGACTACAAAGGACAAGGGGTAGGGTTCGATCCCAACGGACGGCTCCGGGTTCACCCAGCCTTAAATGGGTACCGGATTTTTTTCTGGGAAAGTAAAGCAGCACGGGCGTAATACCGACAACATTACCCCAAAAATCATGTGCTGAAGGTCTGTAAAATGTATGGTCACTAACACCATATTTTCCCTATACGCCACTTAACGTGACGGGGGTACTTTACTTTTTTTTATTTGTCTTATGGTTTCATTTGGTATTCTATCTCTTCTTGTGCTGTTTGTTACTTTTCTCAAGCATCGCATCTCACATGTATTGATATTTCTTAAATGGGATTTAGAAAGGATCCATGTTTGACTTTCATAGCACAAAGTTGGTATGAAAATGCTATTTATTAGTTGTTGTTTAGCTGGCATAGAAATGTTTGGATGTCTTATTTTTTAAGTGCCTCCGTCACGCCAAGTGGCGTATAGGGAATATGGTGTTAGTGACCATACATTTTACAAACCTTCGGCACATGATTTTTGGGGTAATGTGGTCGGTATTACGCCCATGCCGCTTTACTTTCCCAGAAAAAAATCTGGTATCCATGAAAGGCTGGGTGAACCCGGAAGCTGTCGGTCTGGATCGAACCCTACCTCTTGTCCTTTGTAGTCCAGTTCACTAACCACTGAGCTATCGCGGCTCTCTATTTGGATGTTTTCGCAATGGTGAAAGCTGCTACGTGATAGCATTTGCTTTTTGTACTCTCATGTCAATTTCTCTGTCTAGTTTTCCATCTTCTGTGAACATTAGTTATGTTGTTATTCTGTTTTAGTTGTCTGCAGTCTATAGTTATGTTGATATTCTGTTTTAGTTGTCTGGAATCTATTGTTATGTTTTTATTCTGTTTTAGTTGTCTGGAATCTATTGTTATGTTGTTATTCTGTTTTAGTTTTTGCAGTCTATAGCTATGTTTTTATTCTGTTTTTGTTGTCTGCAGTCTATAGTTATGTTGTTATTCTGTTTTAGTTTTTGCAGTCTATAGTTATGTTGTTATTCTGTTTTAGTTGTCTGTAATCTATAGTTATGTTGTTATTCTGTTTTAGTTGTCTGCAGTCTATAGTTATGTTGTTATTCTGTTTAAGTTTTTGCAGTCTATAGTTATTTTGTTATTCTGTTTTAGTTGTCTGGAATCTATAGTTATGTTGTTATTCTGTTTTAGTTCTCTGGAATCTATAGTTATGTTGTTATTCTGTTTTAGTTGTCTGATGTCTATAGTTATGTTGTTATTCTGTTTTAGTTGTCTGATGTCTATAGTTATGTTGTTATTATGTTTTAGTTTTTGCAGTTTATAGTTATGTGGTTATTCTGTTTTAGTTGTCTGGTGTTTATAGTTATGTTGTTATTCTGTTTTAGTTTTTGCAGTCCATAGTTATGTTGTTATTCTGGTTTAGTTGTCTGGTGTCTATAGTTATGTTGTTATTCTGTTTTAGTTGTCTGGTGTCTATAGTTATGTTGTTATTCTGTTTTAGTTTTTGCAGTCTATAGTCATGTTGATATTCTATTTTAGTTTTTGCAGTCTATAGTCATGTTGATATTCTATTTTAGTTTTTGCAGTCTATAGTCATGTTGATATTCTATTTTAGTTTTTGTAGTCTATAGTTATGTTAATATTCTGTTTTAATTATCTGGAGTCTACAGCCTCATCTCACACCGCTTCATCCCACTTACACCGCCTCTTCCCACTTACACCACCTCATCTTACACTGCCTCTTCCCACCTACACCACCTCATCTCACACCGCTTCATCCCACTTACACCGCCTCTTCCCACCTACACCACCTCATCTCACACCGCTTCATCCCACTTACACTGCCTCTTCCCACCTACACCACCTCATCTCACACCGCTTCATCCCACTTACACCGCCTCTTCCCACTTACACCACCTCATCTCACACCGCTTCATCCCACTTACACCGCCTCTTACCACTTACACCGCCTCATCTCATTTCCGCTCATCCATCTCATTCTTCCATCACACCGCCCCATTCCACCTAAACATAGAAGACTTTATGTCGTTGGTCGCTAGACAAGAACGTCCCTTGTTTGAATTCTGCCGTTGGGATTTTTACTCTTCGTGGCTTTACCAACTCCTGGTCTCTGGGTGGTGAGATCCCATGTCTAGCCCTCTGTTAGAATAATGAAGAACAGAAGGTCATGCGTGCAACCGTACCCTCGTCAGTTCAAGAGTTGGATGTGGGAAAACGCAAGCACAAAATGGTAGTTGTTCGTGCAAAATAGATGGGGGAAAATGTACCTAATACGTCAAAATTCCTGTCGATAAAAATATAACAGTTAAAATAGGAAGTAATTGCATATATAGTCCGTATTACCGTCCAGTAGGAAGTGTATGCATATAGTCAGTATTATCGTCCAAGGTCATAAGGTATTTAAGAAAGTTGGTCTTAATATCATTTTGTAAGGCATGTTGTAAAAGGCGACCAAGAACGATGGGACATAGGGCTGGCTACACCAATCTGTAAAGTAATCCAAAAGCAATTCATAAATCACCACAACTAATAATTTTGGGGGCATGTTAAAAGACACAACAGCCTAATAAAAGTGATATTGGAAGGGAAATACAAGGTAAAAGAGGCAGAGGAAGATAAAGACTAACATGGATGAGTAACATCAAAAGATGGACAAGTCAATCTATAACAATCTGCACCATCAAAGCAAGAGACAGAGTGGAATGGCGCTCTATGGTAGCCAACCTTCGATGCGGAGACGGCACTCAATGATGATGATGACTTCATAAATATGGATGAACCAGACAACGGGGAAAAACATAAACGCGCTATCAATGATTAAATAAAGGAGAGATACTAAGACATGGAACTATACCTAGATGACGATACATATCTGTGTCACGCTTTTACGAAACCGCAGTAGAAATTACTACTACTTAAATGTAACATTATGAGCTCTAAAAATAGTATCTTTTTATTTTTGACACACAACTGTATGTTTATACTAAGAGAGACACAGGGACTTGAAATTCCTGGCTCAAACTGGTTTATGACCGGACCGGACGTGTTACAATGTCTATCGGTACGGTCGCCGTAAGTCCATCAGCATGTTCGATTACCACATAACATTATACGTTATGTTTCCCCGAGTCACAAAGGGTTGACAGCCGACGACTGAGGAAATTTCCCTGGTCACGAAAGAAATAAAAAGGATTACTTTCTTGAAAATTTGCGATTTTTTATTTCGCACTACACGATCGCACCTCGCGAAATGAAAAACAAAAATCCTACCTCAATAGAATCAAAATAAAACACTCAGAGGTCACTGGAATCAGTAAGAAACATAGAGAAGAGTAATGTATGACCACGGCAAATTGTCTTATTTGTATTTTGGTGCGGTAATTTTTACGACGGTATCGTAATCTCTTTGCTCCACATTGAGCTAAAAGAGACAAGAAGAAGCTGATATTCTTTCTTTCTGACGTTCATCCGATGGCTACTAAATGAGAATTGATTGTTGTCCTTGTTATCCGTCCTTAGAAGTACGTTAAGTGGGCGTAGATACGTCGTGTTGTAGTTTTTAATAGAACCGTGATATTTGCAACTTTAGACCCAACACATCCGACTTCATGATGTGATTTCTGAGTACCGGGTTGTCTTCCCTTCCCTCTTCGATCCCAACTCGCTTGGCCAGACTAGGCTGGTTAGTCTATTTCTGGGGACACCGCGAAGAGGCAGAGTAGGGTTTGGATGGTGCTTGTTCCCAGATCCTAGCGCAATCCTTCAGCAGCGTGTCACTGGTAGCCTTCAGCAGCGTGTCACTGGTAGCCTTCAGCTGCGTGTCACTGGTAGCCTTCAGCAGCGTGTCACTGGTAGCCTTCAGCAGCGTGTCACTGGTAGCCTTCAGCTGTGTGTCACTGGTAGCCTTCAGCTGTGTGTCACTGGTAGCCTTCAGCAGTGTGTCACTGGTAGCCTTCAGCTGTGTGTCGCTTGTAGCCTTCAGCTGTGTGTCACTGGTAGCCTTCAGTTGTGTGTCACTGGTAGCCTTCAGCTGTGTGTCATTGGTAGCCTTCAGCAGTGTGTCACTGGTACCCTTCAGCTGTGTGTCACTGGTAGCCTTCAGATGTATGTCACTGGTAGCCTTCAGCAGTGTGTCACTGGTAGCCTTTAGATGTGTGTCACTGGTAGCCTTCAGCAGTGTGTCACTGGTAGCCTTCAGCAGTGTGTCACTGGTAGCCTTCAGCTGTGTGTCACTGATAGCCTTTAGATGTGTGTCACTGGTAGCCTTCAGCAGTGTGTCACTGGTAGCCTTCAGCAGCGTGTCTGTCATTTTACAGCTCTGCTGCTGTGAGGTGCCTTTGCCTCCAAATGCTGTTACCGCTTTAGAATTGTCTACCGGGAAAACAGCATACAACCTGAATTCTTAAATTTTCTACTGCCAGTGATTATTATCTACCTCCATCTTCTGTGATTTCTCTGAGCATAAAACGTTTATCCCTTACTGACCTGCTAAATCAGTCGTAAGTTAAGGGCTTGACTTAAAAAAACACACGTTGGGGGTTTAGCCCGTCATAGGAAACATAACAGCAGCAGAGACCAACAGAAGAGCAAAAGATCGCAAATTATATCTCCCCTCGACGCTGAGAGGCAAACGATGAAGGAAAAAAGAAGAAGAATTGATTATTAACGTTCTCAATAAGAATAAATGAGGATATATTTTAATGTTTTATCATCCATTTCCGATTTGGCTCGGCACTCTATGTATATGTTTCTTGCTTCTCTTTCCCCGTCATTCAATAAACATCAGCATCGAAACCTATTTACGAACAACACTCCATCATTTCTTGCTAAATCTTGACAAGAGCCGTAACTCTTTGTTATTAACTAACCGCAACAGGACAATCGCAGTGTCATCCATCTTACGTCCATTAATCTTTTCAAACTATTTTTTTGTTTAAATTCTTTTTTACACACGTGCCGCCCAACGCCCTGAAGCAATGTAGAGCCGCCCTAATCTAGTCGTAGGAAAGACCATTATCTCATCCCACTGCTCACAGGCTCATAAAGTTAAAAGGACATGCTCAGGCCAATGGGACTGGCGGTAAAATGGTAGTAGTGGAAGTGGGTAGGCGTGGTTCAAAGAGGAAGTTTGCAATGCAAAATGGCTTCTTTCTCTCATGGGAAATGCTTTCAAAGGGAAATTGTAATTAACCGTTCCATGGGATTGTAATTGTGCAAATAAGTGTGTTTGTTTCACATTCGACTTCTCTAGTTATTGTTCGGACTTTTTTTAAAACATAATTTCTGTGTTTTTAGTTCATGATTTGGTTATTTAGTTCATATTCAATTTGTTTAATTTCTGGTTTGCTTGTTCCATTTCCAATTTGTCCGTTTATTTCTGATTCGTTCGATTAGTTCCTTTCTTGTCATTTAGTTCCCAAAACGGGTTGCTCTATTTCTATTCCGGTTGTTTGATTTCTTCATTTCTTATTTGGACGGTTTAGTTCTTGTTCGGTTTGTTTATTTCAAGTTTGTTTAAAATATTTGTCGATATATTTGCTTCATGATCGGTTGTTTTTAATCAGCGTCTATTTCAGTGACCAGTTTGTTGTTTGTTCAGTTCATTTTCGGTTTATTTAGTTCCAGGTACATTTGTTTAGTTCCTGTCCGGCTGGTTTAGTTCATGTTCAGTTTCTGTAGTTCATGTTCGGTATTTAGTTCCTGTTCGATTTGTGTAGTCCATTTTCGGTTTGTTTAGTTCATGTTCGATTTGTGTAGTCCATTTTCGGTTTCTTTAGTTCATGTTCGATTTGTGTAGTCCATTTTCGGTTTGTTTAGTTCATGTTCAGTTTGTTTAGTTCAACGAGTACTCTAGACCGATCCCGAGTAGCAATGTTTCCGCTACGAATACCAAATAATGTTTTATTCAACCCGAGTATCGAATGTTCAAATTCCATTTTGAGCAACATATTGTACTCTAAATCCGTCCCGAGTATCGAATGTTCAAATTCCATTTTGAGCAACATATTGTACTCTAAATCCGTCCCGAGTATCGAATGTTCAAATTCCATTTTGAGCAACATATTGTACTCTAAATCCGTCCCGAGTATCGAATGTTCAAATTCCATTTTGAGCAACATATTGTACTCTAAATCCGTCCCGAGTATCGAATGTTCAAATTCCATTTTGAGCAACATATTGTACTCTAAATCCGTCCCGAGTATCGAATATTCCAAATCTATCATTTGTGATTCCCTTCTCACTACATGGCTAAAAACATGATGATTGTTTATTCATAATATGTGAACACAATTACAAAGTAATAAATTACATCAAAACTCAACATAAAATTTGCTGTAACCAGCAAAGATAAACAAATTTTGCGTCCAAAATTTTTTTTTTTCGTGTCTATTTCAAAACACACACACACACACACACACACACACACACAAATGATAGATCCCTCGCAGTTTTCTATTTTCTCTAACTAAGGTCACCTTTTGTACAAGTTGTACATGTTCACAAATGTTAAATGGATCATGTTGTAAGGATGGGCAGAACGGACAATATCAACCATGGACACGAGAAACCTGCAGACGGGCTCTGATCCTTCAGATGTCACATCAGCCATGGGCACGAGAAACCTGCAGACGGGCTTGGATACTAGAGATAATATCAGCCATGGACACGAGAAACCTGCAGACGGGCTTGGATACTAGAGATAATATCAGCCATGGACACGAGAAACCTGCAGACAGGCTTGGATACTAGAGATAATATCAGCCATGGACACGAGAAACCTGCAGACAGGCTTGGATACTAGAGATAATATCAGCCATTGACACGAGAAACCTGCAGACGGGCTTGGATACTTGAGACAATATCAGCCATAGACCCGAGAAACCTGCAGACAGGCTTGAGACAATATCACCCATGGACACAAGAAACCTGCAGACGGGCTTGGATACTTGAGACAATATCAGCCATGGACCCGAGAAACCTGCAGACAGGCTTGGATACTTGAGACAATATCAGCCATGGACACGAGAAACCTGCAGACGGGCTTGGATACTTGAGACAATATCAGCCATAGACCCGAGAAACCTGCAGACAGGCTTGAGACAATATCAGCCATGGACCCGAGAAACCTGCAGACAGGCTTGAATACTTGAAACCAGATGGTCAAACAGCAATTTTAAATGATGAAGAGGCGAGAAGGAACAAACCAACCCACGGCTGAAGAGATGTTGACAAGATGTGGAGAATGCAAAGGGCACACATTTCACAAACCAGCTACAATTATTGCCATACAAGGTCTAATGTATGATCCACAAGAAAAGAAGAAACAAGGAATACCTACACGTACATGGAAAAGATATCTAGAGACATATATCACACAATAAATGAGATCTAGAGACATATATCACATAGATAAATGAGACCTAGAGACATATATCATATATAAATCACACCTAGAGACATATATCACAGATAAGTCACGCCTAGGGACGTATATCAGCCAGTTAAATGATACCTATAGACACATATCAGCAGGTTAAATGATACCTATAGACACATATCAGCCAGTTAAATGATACCTATAGACACATATCAGCCAGTTAAATGATACCTATAGACACATATCAGCCAGTTAAATGATACCTATAGACACATATCAGCCAGTTAAATGATACCTATAGACACATATCAGCCAGTTAAATGATACCTATAGACACATATCAGCCAGTTAAATGATACCTATAGACACATATCAGCCAGTTAAACGATACCTATAGACACATATCAGCCAGTCAAATGATACCTAGAGACACATAACAGAGAGTTAAATGACACATAGAACCATAAATCACACCTAGAGACATATATCACACAGATAAATGACACCTAGAAGACATATATCCCACAGTAAAATCACACCAAGAAATGGTTAGAAGTGACAGCGAAAGACAGAAAAGATTTGAGAGTTTCATTGACGGCATATGTCCAAAGGATGATTTATGAAATGCAATGAAAGCGGCTTTTGTCTAAACGTTGTAGTCTGTCTCGTCCCTCTACTAGTTTAGCTTCTTGAAACCATATCAAGCTTTCAACATTTCCAGATTTGTGATTTCAGATCAGTACTTGCTTTTCGTGCTTGTATATATGGCCCTTTTCGTCTTGTCAGACGGTCTAGTGTAGGCTATTGTGTATTTTTTTTTAGGTTTTGTTTTTGTCGAACAGCTTCTCTCGTGGCTAATTCTACCAATGTTTGACAAACACACACGGCGACAGAATGAACAAGTCAGGTCCACAGGGTTTTCCATCCTTTTCATGAGTCTTTTCTTTCCTGTTTTGCCTTAGCACAGTCTGAAGTGATGTTGTACCGTTCCTTATAAATGCTCTCCGTGATGTGCGATCACTTGCCAGATGTTCCCAGTTATATTCGCAGATTGAGAAGTCATTCAGAGATGATTTACAGATATCTCTATATCGTAGTTTAGGTCTGTCGATTTGTCCTTTTCCGTGTGTTAGTTCACCATATAGTATTTGCCTGGGGATGCGCTTCTCTTCCATTCGCTGGACATGCCCCAGCCATCTTAGTCTTCGACATCTGAGCATCGACATGATTGTTGGGGGTCTGAGCACGTTGCAGGACAGTTAAGTTTGTTATTTTATCCTGCCATTTGATGTGCATAATTCTGCACATTCCTCATTTCACTTTGTCTACGCTGCCTGGGCACGGAATATGGAGATAGCGCTTTACCCTGTCGCACTATCCCCCTCTCGTCTTCGTATCAAGAATTTCCGAAGGAGGGACAAAGTCCATAGGTTCGAAATTGAAAGAAGATGCAGGGGTGTTCGTCTTTGTATTAATTTATGTTATATTTGAAGCCTGATGAAAACTTTTGCCGAAACGTTGTAGTGCGTCTCGTCTCTCCTCTCTCCTCTAGTATACCTTCTTAAAACTATTTTATATTCATTTTACAATAAAAGAGAACAGAACATTACCTCGCCCACAACGTTGTCAATTCAAGATCCGCCTATGCGTGAACTAAATTCCTCGTGTGCCCTCTTTGAGTTCACATCTGCATGACTGTATGACCTCCATCTTCAAAACTGACCTTCCAACCCAAGACTATTGACCTAACGAGTCACATGCGATCGTTGACATTAGTCGAGCCATCGTTGAGGCAAAGGGCTGTTCAGAAAAAAAGCTGCTACCACGAGAAGCTACCCCTTTGTGTGATTTTGGTTGGCAAGAATTCCTGCGCTTTCCGATATGCGACATTTGTTTATGGACATATTTACGGGCACTTTAACATAAACAGACATTAACATAAACAGACAAGGAAATAAGCTACATTGTTTGTAAGGAAAATGATTTGTGTTGCCATTACTTGAGCTCGGTTATGTTAATCTCTTCATTGGATGATGTGGGCTCGTAAATAAGACATAATCAAGGAGAGGTTACACAGCTGCAGGGATGAAGTTATTATTTATATCAGGGATGGCCAATTAGGTGCCCGCGGGCCACTTGTGGCCCGCGACGTCCTTTTTGTGGCCCGCGGCGGATAAAAAATAAAATCAGGTTGCATTGAGCAAAATGTCCTGGGTAAAATTGATTTAACATTTGTTACATTAACTTCTACCGTGGAAAAGCTAACTCAAATATTCCCTAGTAGACCTATGTTTAAAACTCGGAACACTCTAGTAGTTAGTTTAACGTCGACTTCCCGTCATTCCCGGCCCATCCTTTTTTTTCCTTTTGATCATCCTGCGACCGACTTAAACAAAGGAAGAAGCCAACGAATGGTTCTAGAGCCAACTCTCGGTTCGGCGAATTCAAACAGTTTCCGTCAAGAAATACTGTCAGTCACCCACCTCCTCCACCTCAACACATTCACCTCACAATTATTTTACTTTCAGTTTCTTTCTCTTCAAACCTCTTTTCATCAGTCAAAATTATATATCCGATCTGATCATTCTGATTTTGTCGAGTTACAGTGAACAGTTCCATTTTAACAGGAAACAGTGCTATTGTTGTAATAACTAAAACATGTTTGTTAAAAAATATAAATAGCAAATTTTATTCATTTTTATAAATCAACTAGGCATTTTTACCTCTGTTGCAATAAAATGATTTATGTAAGCAAATAATGCCGATAAATAACACAAATATTACCTTAAACCAGATGCCAAGTTTATTTGTATTGATGTTGTTATGTGTGTGGTACGCCACACAAAAAATAATTAAAAAGTGGCCCGCCATTTGAAAGAAATTGGCCATCCCTGATTTATATATTTAAGATCAGTGGTCCCCAAACCTGTGACGCAACGACTCCCATCATTTACGAGCACGGGAGGAGAATGAGAATTGAAAAAAAAAAATAGAGAGAAAAAAATGGTATGGTAAAAGCTTTACGTGATTCATAGACGACACAGATTTGAACGGGCTTTCGGCTTAATAGGCCTTCAGCAGGAACAAACAAACAACACACTCACACACATATATGTAAGTAAATAAAACTAATCCTACATAGCTAACTAGTAATGAAACATCCAAAACAAAATAATCGAAACTGGTTTACGTTGATGATGAGTACAGGAGTACGGGTTCGATCCTGCTTCTGACCATATATTGCTCCTTGTTTTGTTGTTTTCTGTTGTTGTTTATTTGTCTTCCGAGTGCTGTACACATACATCTTCCTCCTATGATTCCCTGAATTATCGCCTCGGAAGTTTCCCTCTATAATAATATTTATTTATTATTACTTGTCTAAGAAGAGAGCTAATTTCCAATATTAGGAGGAAACAAACATCATTTTCTGGCCATGTAATGAGAAGAGAACAACTGGAATATATTGTAACAACTGGGAAAATTGAGGGACGAAGAGATAGAGGGAAGCAAAGAGAAAAGATACTAGACAGCTTAAGAGAATGGCTTGGCAGAAGGTCAACAACAGAAATGATAAATAACTGTCGAGATCGAAAGTTGTGGAGAGGCAAGATCACCTACGACAGCAGGCCCGGTACTTGATGATGATGATGAAGATGATGATGATAATAATAATAATGATGATGATGATTTGTCTCCCTTCACTTGCTGATCATAAACCAGCGGCATCCTCATGGCAGTTACGATCACATCACCATCATCATCATCAAGTGTCATGCTTGCTAGCGTAGGTGACCATGTCTCTCCACAACTTTCGGTCTCGACAGTTATTTAGTATTTCCGTTGTTGACCTTCTGCCAAGCCATTCTCTTAAGCTGTCTGGTATCTTTTCTCTTTGCTTCCCTCTATCTCTTCGTCCCTCAATTTTTCCAGCTGTTACAATATATTCCAGCTGTTCAATTCTCATTGCATGGCTAAAACATAATGATTGTTTCTTCCTAATATTGGAAATTACCCCGCTTTTTGTTTTTGCCTCTTTCACAACGTTTTCATTACTCTTCTTAGCTGTCCTTGGCATTCTCAATATTCTTCTGTAAAACCACATTTCTACAGCCTCCAATGATTTTCTTATCTATTGTCCTATTGTTCATGATTAACATCCATATGTTAAGACTGGCTCTATATAACATTTAAGAACTCTTTTTCTTGTTTCTATTGTCAAAAATGGATTGCATAGTATCTTCCTCGTTGTTTGGAAAGCTGCTTTTGACTGAGCCACTCTGCATCTCACCTCTTTTGTACATCTTCCGTCTGAGGTTAACAAAGTTCCCAGATATATGAATTCATTTATCTGTTGCGGTGATGTCTTTTTCTTTCTTGCTACAATTACTTCTGTCTTTTTTCTGTTAAGGCTGGGTCCTTTATTTCTGTTTATCTTAATTATAATGTCTAACATTTCATGTAACTCATTTTCACTCTTAACGATTAAGACCGCATCATCATAATACCTTAGATTATTTATATTATGACGTCCAATTGTTATTCCAGGCATGCTCCTTTTGGATCTTAAAATAATCTCACTATACATATTAAATAATTTTGGAAATAATTCTGGTGACAGTACACAACCTTGTCTAGCACCTTGTTTTATTTGTTGAAACATTCCCAATTGGTTTCCAGTTCTTATGGCCGCTGTTTGTTACCAGTACATGTTCTTTATTATTCTTAGATCTTTGCTGTCTACGTTTATGCTTTCTAAAATTTTGATTATTTCTTGGTGCTTTACTTTGTCAAATGCTTTGGTATAATCTATAAAACATAAGTATAGATCTGTTTTCACCTCTACTGCTCTTTCTACTAAAGATCTTATGATGTATATGACATTGTTCCCACCTTTACCTCCAATTAGTACCTATCTCAATTACACAGTTATCTCTCAAATTGATTGAATAATCTCTCTGTAAATTCTATAAATATTTCTCTAAACTCAATCATTAATATCGTTAATTAAAAAATAAATATTATTTTTCTACCTCGGTAATTAATATTTCAAATATAATAATTATTTCTCTTAATCTAGCAATTAAACTACGCAGTTCTTACTTTTCACCATTTTCCTGGTTTGTGTAATCAATTAACCGCAGTGTTTATAAATAATACGAGCAAAATACACATCCCACTAGTTCTATCAGTCACGCAATAAAACACGAGATTATTTGTAACTATTTTCATTAAACCAGAAAACAGGCGGATAATTGCAATTCAAAATCCAGGCTAAAGATTTGAATGACGGTCCGCGATTTATAATAATGAAAGGCTGACGAGAACGCGAGGACACGCCGAGGTGTCTATTACAGGTTTCGAGTGTCATGATGCTGTTTCCAAAAATAAATTTTCACCGATTATTGAAGAAAGAGATAGTTGGGTATAAGAAGACTGGAGATGAGAAGAGTTCAATGCAGAATTGTTGTTACTCACACTGGGCGTTTCAAGAGGGCATTTTAGGCGCCAGAATGCTTTGTTCCGAGTTGGCAGATGGCGCTCTGAAAGGTCATCAACAGTAGTTACACGCATCAAACTGTGGGGTGTAGAGAACAATAGGCGAGTTGTAGCGCTGTGGTATGGAGGGGTTTCTGTGGCATGTGGCTCTCTGAGGAGAATGTTTTGATGTAGCGCCTGTTTGAGCTTTCTTTGAAGATTGTTTGGATGTGGCCCTGTGGGGGCCTCTTTGAATTGTAGTAGAGGAAGGATCGAGAGAGAATTGGTGAGTGAGTGAGTGGATAATGTGAGTGAGTGAGTGTGTGAGTGATTGAGTGAGTGGATAATGTGAGTGAGTGAGTGGATAATGTGAGTGAGTGAGTGAGTGGATAATGTGAGTGAGTGAGTGAGTGATTGAGTGATTGAGTGAGTGGATAATGTGAGTGAGTGAGTGTGTGAGTGATTGAGTGAGTGGATAATGTGAGTGAGTGAGTGTGTGAGTGATTGAGTGAGTGGATAATGTGAGTGAGTGAGTGAGTGGATAATGTGAGTGAGTGAGTGTGTGAGTGATTGAGTGAGTGGATAATGTGAGTGAGTGAGTGAGTGGATAATGTGAGTGAGTGAGTGGATAATGTGAGTGAGTGAGTGGATAATGTGAGTGAGTGAGTGAGTGATTGAGTGATTGAGTGAGTGGATAATGTGAGTGAGTATTTAGTCAGTATAACAGTCGTTCTTTTACTCATTCAGTGCAATCTCTGTTCTTCTTGCACTCTCTCTCTCTCTCTCTCTCTCTCTCTCTCTCTCTACACACACACACACACACACATATTGGTGGATGTCTGTACATTTGTAAGGGGAAACAAAACACAAAACAGCCCCAGTCACGTTACGTCGCGTGCTTGATGTGAATGCACATATTTGTATAGACCTTCGGAATTTTTTCGGGGTAATTAGGTCATCATTACGCCCGGCCATTTTTACTTTCCTAGAAAAATCTTATACACATTTAAGGATGGGTAAACTGGAAGTCATCTGTCGAGGCTAACCTCTTGTCCTTAGTGGTACAGTCAGTGATTACTGAATTACCGTGGGTGGCACGCGTTTGTAGGTGTGTGTGCGTGTGTGCGTATGTAGGTGTGTGTATGTTTGTAGGTGTATGTGTGTTTGTAGGTGTGTGTGTATGTTGGTAGGTGTGTATGTGTATGTGTTTGTAGGTGTGTGTTTGTAGGTGTGTGTGTAAATGTGTGTGTATGTGTTTGTAGGTGTTTGTGTTTGTAGGTGTGTGTGTGTGCCTGTCTGTGTTTGTAGGGGTGTGTATCTGTGTTTGTATGTGTGTGTAGTTGTAGATGTTTGTGTTTGTCTTTGTTTGTAAGTGTGTGTGTTTGTAGGTGCCTGTGCCGGTGTTTGTAGGTGTATGTGTGCCTGTTGGTGTGTGTGTGTGTTTGTAGGTGTGTATGTGTGTTTGTAGATGTGTCTGTGTTTGTAGGTGTGTGTGAGTTTGTAGGTGTATTTCTGCGTTTGCAGGTGTGTGTATATCTGTGTTTGTAGGTGTGTCTGTGTTTGTAGGTGTGTGTGTGTCTGTATTTGTAAGTGTGAGTATGTGTTTGTCGGTGCGTGTCTGTAGGTATGTGTGTTTGTTCTTTAAGTTTTTCTCTCGAACTGTTCTATTGTATGTTTACAATGCAATTTTTAAAAAAAAGTCATTTCCTTGTTTCTCTCTATTACTCTCTCTCTCTCTCTCTCTCTCTCTCTCTCTTTATATAGCTATCTCTCACTTTATATAACTATCTCTCTCTCTCTCTCTCTCTTTATATAGCTATCTCTCACTTTATATAACTATCTCTCTCTCTTTATATAACTATCTCTCTCTTTATATAACTATCTCTCTCTCTTTATATAACTATCTCTCTCTTTATATAACTATCTCTCTCTTTATATAACTTTCTCTCTCTTTATATAACTATCTCTCTCTCTTTATATAACTATCTCTCTCTTTATATAACTATCTCTCTCTCTTTATATAACTATCTCTCTCTTTATATAACTATCTCTCTCTCTTTATATAACTATCTCTCTCTCTTTATATAACTATCTCTCTCTCTTTATATAACTATCTCTCTCTCTTTATATGACTATCTCTCTCTTTATATAACTATCTCTCTCTCTCTTTATATAACTATCTCTCTCTTTATATAACTATCTCTCTCTTTATATAACTATCTCTCTCTCTTTATATAACTATCTCTCTCTTTATATAACTATCTCTCTCTCTTTATATAACTATCTCTCTCTCTTTATATAACTATCTCTCTTTCTTTATATAACTCTCTCCCTCTTTATATAACTATCTCCCTCTTTATATAACTATCTCTCTCTCTCTTTATATAACTATCTCTCTCTTTATATAACTATCTCTCTCTCTTTATAATACTATCTCTCTCTCTTTATATAACTATCTTTCTCTCTCTTTATATAACTATCTCTCTCTCTCTTTATATAACTATCTCTCTCTTTATATAACTATCTCTCTCTCTTTATAATACTATCTCTCTCTCTTTATATAACTATCTTTCTCTCTCTTTATATAACTATCTCTCTCTCTCTTTATATAACTATCTCTCTCTTTATATAACTATCTCTCTCTCTTTATAATACTATCTCTCTCTCTTTATATAACTATCTCTCTCTTTATATAACTATCTCTCTCTCTTTATATAACTATCTCTCTCTCTTTATATAACTATCTCTATCTCTCTCTCTTTATATAACTATCTCTATCTCTCTCTCTCTTTATATAACTATCCCTACCCCTCTCTCTCTCTCTCTTTCTCTCTCTCTCTATGTCTGGCAAATTCCGTACCACTCTTTCTAAATAATTGTCTCTCTTGTTCTATTTAAAACATCAACACTCTCTTTCTCTCTATCTTCCAAAACTGGACTCCCGATGTCTTCATAAACTTACTCAAGGTTCTCGTTAATTTCTTCTCACTGAGAGAGAGAGAAAAAGAGAGAGAGGGGGGGGGAGAAAGAGAGGGGGGGGGGGAGAAACTAACTGAGGAACTTAAGCAAGTTAATGAGGACTGGGAGTCCGTCTAGAATCCCTCACATATATGCAGAGAAAGAGAGAGAGAGAGAGAGCGAAAGAAAGAAAGAAAGGAGATAAAACGAATCTGATCCATTTTCACAAACTCAAACATGGATCAACAGACCTCGTGTAGCTCACCTGTTTCCTCGTGTAGCTCACCTGTTTCCTCGTGTAGCTCACCTGTTTCTCTTAAACATTGACAATCTGGTAGTTAATAATTGTAGTTATTGTTTTTGACCGTAGTTCGTTGTCGTTTCTTGAGTTATTGTTCTTGGCTGTAGTTTGTTGTCGTTCGTGAGTTATTGTTCTTGGCTGTAGTTTGTTGTCGTTCGTGAGTTATTGTTCTTGGCCGTAGTTTGTTGTCGTTTCTTGAGTTATTGTTCTTGGCCGTAGTTTGTTGTCGTTCGTGAGTTATTGTTCTTGGCCGTAGTTTGTTGTCGTTCGTGAGTTATTGTTCTTGGCCGTAGTTTGTTGTCGTTTCTTGAGTTATTGTTCTTGGCCGTAGTTTGTTGTCGTTCGTGAGTTATTGTTCTTGGCCGTAGTTTGTTGTCGTTCCTGACTGACATCATATTATGTTTCTAGCAGAATTAACTCACTGCTTTAATTAATCTCTTTCCATGAACATCCTTATCTTCACATGAGATCATGTTTCCTTAAAGGGACTTGCTATTTCAATATATCGTATTTCCCACAACCCTCATTTGTCCAGCGTCACTAGCACGTCTTCACAAATACTGATAAAAGCTCTAAATTTTTTCTTCCCGATATTTTTTTTCCTACAGATTAATTCACAAACTAAAGCAACCATGTATAACTAACAACTCCCTTGCGCATTTTTGGGTTGTTTTTTGTTTTTTTTTTCTAACGTCTCCATGTGCTATAATCATTTGTAAAGTTTTACCATTTTATCATTAATCATGAGGAAACTCTGAAAGAGGCCAACACTAAAAGGAAGCTACAAAAAAAAAAAAAACATCAGAAAGAAACAATCAACATTTTTCGGGCACATTATGAGAAGAGGAAAGTTGGAATACTTGGTTACAACTGGCAAGGTAGAAGGAAACAGAGATCGCGGACGACAAAGAGAGGAAATACTGGATAGCTTGGTGTCATGGCATGGAAAACCGTAAACAACAGAACTGATACGATGCACTGTAGATAGAAGATTGTGGAAAGACATGATCGCCTACGCCAACCGGAATGGCACATGATGATGATGATGATCACTAACCAAGATTTCACTGAGGGGTAACATGCAGACATGGCAGTACCTCAACTTTGATCAGGCCGCTTCCTATCTACAAGCTCCACTTAAAATGGAGGCAAATAATAATAAATGATATTATTATAGAAGGACACTTCCGAGGCGACAGACCAACGAATCATTTCAGAGGAAGAGGTATGTTTATAGCACTCCGGAAAAAACGACAAATAAACAACAGAAAAACACGAAGAACAATATATGGTCCGAGGCAGGATTGAACCCGTACTCCTTAGCACAGCGCCTTGCACGATAAATCAAATGCTAGAGCACACAGCCAACTTCTATTCTGCTTCGGCCTTTATATTGTTCCTTGTTTTTTTCTTTTCCCCTTAAAATGTTTGGCTCGGGCTGCTGTTGTTGTCCAATCTTCTAACACGCCCCATCATCATCAGGTGACATGTCCTTTGCAGAATGTTGCATTCACCACAGCCGTCTGGAAGAATATGTCTGTAGTCAGATTTTCTCCTCTCTAGCCACTTCTTCTGTTGTCTTGTTCAAGGTCTCCTGGATGTCTTGAAAGCACATTCTTCTTGGTCTGCCCTAATGTGTCGTCCTGGAACCATATCCTCCATTCTTGTTGTAAAACATGACCCAGCCACCAGTCAGTGACCCATACTTGAACTGAGTGACGTCAGTGACCCATAACTGACGGCACGCGCATGGATCGACAAACGACAGATCTGACCAAGACCCTCCTCCACCTCCCAGTGGTGTTACTGAAAAAAATAATAACTTTCCAGTCTGGTCAATCGAGTGGAAATCGAAGAGGACAGGTAACCCGGTATTTAAAATCGCCGCCCTGATGTCGGATGCATTGGGCTGAAATGCGCAAACAAACCACAACTAATCGCATCTACGCCCACCTAACATCCGTTTAAGGGCGGATGACGAAGATAAGTATTTATTCTTTTATGCGTCATCGAGTCAACACAATTATGAGTCAATGAGGCAGAACAAATGAAACTATTTAGTCTTTTTCGTACCTTAAATTAAACTGTTGAGTCTTTTTCGTACCTTGAATTAAACTATTAAGTCTTTTTCGTACTTTGAATTAAACTGTTTAGTCTTTTTCGTACCTTGAATTAAACTGTTTAGTCTTGTTCGTACTTTGAATTAAACTATTTAGTCTTTTTCGTACCTTGAATTAAACTATTTAGTCTTTTTCGTACCTTGAATTAAGCTGTTTAGTCTTTTTCGTACCTTGAATTAAACTATTTAGTCTTTTTCGTACCTTGAATTAAACTATTTAGTCTTTTTCGTACTTTGAATTAAACTATTTAGTCTTTTTCGTACTTTGAATTAAACTATTTAGTCTTTTCGTACCTTGAATTAAACTGTTTAATTTTTTTTACCTTGAATTAAACTATTTAGTCTTTTTCGTACCTTGAATTAAACTATTTCGTCTTTTTCGTACCTTGAATTAAACTATTTAGTCTTTTTCGTACTTTGAATTAAACTATTTAGTCTTTTTCATATCGTAAATTCTATCTATCTTTCGTTCGCCCGAAGTATTGTCTATATCTGCAATGTCATTTCCTGTATAAATTTTACTGTCTTTTGTAATTCTTGTAGTGGCCCATATAGTTTTGTCTGTAGTGTTGTATCTATGGGCCAATGGATTTTCCTCAATCTACTATATTCAGTGCATTCTTGAAGTATGTGTTCAGCAGTCTGGGGCGCCTGTCCACATGTACAAGTAGTTGATGTGCCGATCTTGAATTTTGTATACATGTGACTATGGAGTCGATTGGAGTACTGATCTTGCATCTGTCAAAAACACTACAGGCTGTGGGCTAAGATTACTGTTCAGCAGTTTTTCTATTGCCAACTTTATTGCTTGTATTTCTGCATCATAATTGTGACAATATTTCCCTGTTGCTATTTTATTCATATCCCTGGTGTTATTTGGGTACTCTATATATGCACCTGCTCCCCCATTCTTTACTGCATTCTGTGCTGACCCATCTGTGTACACACGAATCTATAGTTCTTGTGGGTATTCTTCATCCAGGAAACTGAGTTATTATTTTTCACTGTAGACTATCTTGTCTCTCTTTGACAACTATTCCTTTCACTTCTGTCCGTATTTGTATTGATAATCCTGATTCCTCTGTCCAGGGAGTCTGTTCTGGTATGGGCAGTAGGGGGTTAACAACTCTTGGCATGTCTGGTGTTTGTCTACTAATACGCTTGGCTTGGTGGATAAAACTGCTTCTTTAAAAGTCGTCCCAACGCAAGATTTTGGAATCGGCCCTTCATTGGATCAGTAGATCCCAAAATAGCGGAATTTGTGTACTGATTCTAGTGGGCTTCCTTACAAGGCTATGACAGTCACAAAATAGCGGAATTTGTGTGTTGATTCTAGCGGGCTTCCTTACAAGGCTATGACAGTAGATCCCAAAATAGCGAAATTTGTGTACTGATTCTAGCGGGCTTACTTACAAGGCTATGACAGTAGATCCCAAAATAGCGGAATGTGTGTACTGATTCTAGCGGGCTTACTTACAAGGCTATGACAGTAGATCCCAAAATAGCGGAATGTGTGTACTGATTCTAGCGGGCTTACTTACAAGGCTATGACAGTAGATCTCAAAATAGCGAAATTTGTGTACTGATTCTAGCGGGCTTACTTACAAGGCTATGACAGTAGATCCCAAAATAGCGGAATGTGTGTACTGATTCTAGCGGGCTTACTTACAAGGCTATGACAGTAGATCCCAAAATAGCGGAATGTGTGTACTGATTCTAGCGGGCTTACTTACAAGGCTATGACAGTAGATCCCAAAATAGCGGAATGTGTGTACTGATTCTAGCGGGCTTACTTACAAGGCGATAACAATGGATTTGGTGTTGCCTTATGCTAGAATTACAGATTGTTCTCTGTACACTTATTGTTGACGAATACAGACCGCATGTTCTGGCCAAGCAAACAAATAACAAAAGCAATATTCAAAAGACCAATTCTCCAAAAAATGCACTAAAAGCCTAGTAAGATCTGAATATATCAGAAAACTAAGAAAGGTATAAATACAAAGCAGTAAGACCAGTGCCACCACGATCTATGTTGAGTTCACAAGCGGTATATAACAGGACTCGTTGTGACTGGCTCTTAAATGTTATGTAGAGCCAGTCTTAACATATGGATGTGAATCATGGAGAATAGGACAATAGATAAGAAAATCACTGGAGGCTGTAGAAATGTAGTTTTACAGAAGAATGTTGAAAATACCATGGGCAGCTAACAAGAGTAATGAAGATGTTTTGAAAGAGGCAAAAACAAAAAGAGAGCTAATTTGGAATATTAGGAAGAAACAATTATCATTTGTGGTCATGCAATGAGAAGGAAAGAGCTGAGATATATGGGAACATGCTTTGTGACAACTGGGAAAATTGAGGGACGAAGGGACAGACGGAAGCAAAGAGAAAAGATACCAGACAGCCTAAGAGAATGGCTTGGCAGAATGTCACCAACAGAAATAATAAATAACTGTCGAGATAGAGAGTTGTGGAGAGACATGATCACCTACGCCAGCAAGCACGTTACTTATTGATGATAATGATGATGACGATAATGATAATGATGATGATAATGATAATGATGATATAAAGAGACTGTTGCCAAAGTGCAGCCTTGAGGAGAATGTTGTGGCACACATCTACAACCGTCAATAGAAACGACTGGTGAGACAAGAACGTTCAAACACGTAGCACGGAGGCGAAGGCGCGCCTCACAGCACCAGACCAGGAAGTTGTCAGCGACCCACAGCTGATGGCTTGCACCAGGATCGGTGAACCAGAACATACCAGACCTTGCTCCACGTCTCCGCGGTGCCTCTAGTAACAGACTAACCTGTCTAGTCTGGCCAAGCAAGTAGGGATAGAAGGGGGAAGACAACCCGGTACTCAAAAATGTGCTGAAGTCGGATGTGTTGGGCCGAAAGGTGCAAATATCACAGTTATACTGCAAACCACAACACAACGCAGACACACCCACTTAAGGCCCTTTTAAGGGCGGATGATGAAGAGGGATATTCTAGTCTACCAGAATACTATAGAATACTTTAGTCATCGGGCGAACGCAAGCAAGCAAGCAGCAAACACGTAGTACAACTCGTCACAGAAGTGTGAGTTCATTCATCCCTAAATCTGATTCAAAGTTCAGACGGTAGAGCCGAGGTTAGTGGACTGGACTACTGAGGACTGGTGGTAGGGTTTGATCATATCTACGGCTTTTATTTTCACCCACCTTTAAATATGTAGTATTTTAATGGTAAAGAAGACAACTCTGGCGTGGTGCTGACAGTATTACCCACATGTGGGCCGGCTCAAAAAAAGCTTATATAATAGCAATATCATTCTTATATACCGTTGGCCTGATTGGGGTCATTTTTTTCTATTTATCATCAGCGAAGATTTTTTTTTTTTTTTTTGGGGGGGGGGGGGGCGGCCTCGAGACAGAGAGGTTGTGGGTTCAAATCCCGGCTGCATCAGTTGGGATTTTATTTATGATTTCTCTCTGTGGCAACCACTCTTGATCTCAGCAGCGAGGACCGGCTTGAAACGTCAATTACTCATCGACGGAAAAAAATATGAGTACCTCCGAAGTCGGAGTTATCTGCCTGCGTGGCAAGGGACCCCTGTGCGCACGGCTGCCAGGGAAAAATGGATTAACACGCAAAATTCAGTTCGTAGTCTTTAGGGACTTCGTCAGAGGTAAAAGCTGGGGAACTAAAAAAAAATCACTGAAGAATGAATGTAGAAGAAGATGAGGATAAGGAGAAAAGAATAATATGAATTTGGAGTAGAAAAAGAGATGATGATGATAATGATGATGGTGATGATGATGATGATGATGATGATGATAATGATGATGGTGATGATGATGATGATGATAATGATGATGGTGATGATGATGATGATGATGATGGTGGTGATGATGATGATGATGATGATGATGATGATGATTATGACGACGACGATGACGATGATGATGATGATTATGACGATGATGATGATGATAACGACGATGATGATGGTGATGATGGTGGTGATGATGATGATTATGACGACGACGACGATGACGATGATGATTATGACGATGATGATGATGATAACGACGATGATGATGGTGATGATGATGATGATGATGATGATGATGACGATGATGATGATGATGGTGATGATGATGATGATGATGATGAAGACGATGATGACGATGATGATGATGGTGGTGATGATGATGATGATTATGACGACATTGATGATGACGATTATGATGATGATTATGACGACGATGATGACGATGATGATGACGATGATGATGATGCTGATGATTATGACGACGATGATGACGATGATGATGATGCTGATGATTATGACGACGATGATGACGATGATGATGACGATGATGATGATGCTGATGCTGATGATTATGACGATGATGATGATGATTATGACGATGATGATGATGATGATGAGGAGGAGGAGGACGATGATGATGGTGACGATGATGATGATGGTGGTGATGATGATGATGATTATGACGACGATGATGACGATGATGATGACGATGATGATGATGCTGATGCTGATGATTATGACGATGATGATGATGATTATGACGATGATGATGATGATGATGATGATGAGGAGGAGGACGATGATGATGGTGACGATGATGATGATGGTGGTGATGATGATGATGATTATGACGACGATGATGATGATGGTGGTGATGATGATGATGATTATGACGACGATGATGATGATGCTGATGATGATGATGATGATGATGACGATGATGATAAAGAAGAAAAGGGAGAGGATATTTAAACATAAATTCACAGTACCAAAGCAAGTCTTCCATTTCTTGCTATATTACACCAACAGTTTCAATTATTTAATGAAGATGATGAGCAATTTGATGATGATTTTGATGATGATGAATTTTTAATAATCATATTTTCATTATAATTGTTATAATTCATAATATTATAATTCATAATCCCAAACGAGGCATTCATTGCTTGCAACATTATACCGAACGGGTTTAATTATTTCCTCGATCAAATACTGAAGCAATAACATGCCTCACTGTTCCAATAAAATAACGAGCTACCGAGTCTAAGAAAGGAAGTTGCAAAACGAATCATGTTTCTATAAATCTCGGCCAACTTCAATAATCAAGTCGTCTTGTAATTACTTTGTTTGGTTGACATTTGCGATTGGTGAACAAACTACCAGTGCCAGGAACAAAAGGTGGATTGTCTGAATTGGTACCATTATCGATTTTTGGCTGGACTTTCTTTGCTTTGGCCTTACATTTGCCCTGACTACTGGACAAACTGCTCTCCGGTTTGGATTAAGGTGTTTAGTATCGGTACTTTTAAATCGATACAAGTCAAGTTGAAGACAGACGGCACTTTGTGGGTATCTGAAACAGGGGACAAGTAAGCTGAAAACGGTGTATTGTCGTTAGTGCCCTGCCTGGTTAGGCTATTGGTCCAATGTTGACAAAGCCAAGAGTACTAGTTTTCATGATTTTTGTATCAGCTGTGACAAAACTAGAATTTGGTCATCCTATGTGAAGTGCAATAATAAGTCTGACATAGAAACATGTCTCACGTTCTTTATATATAAACAGCTCACACGCAATCTTATATATAAACAGCTCACACGCAATCTTATATATAAACAGTCCACGTAGTTTTATATATAAACAGTTCACAGTCTTATTTATAAACCGTTCACCCAGCCTTATGTATAACCAGTTTACACAGTCTTATGTATAAACAGATCACACATTGTTATGTATAAACAGATCACGAAGTCTTGCAGTCTTATGTATAAACATTCTCACAGTCTTATGTATAAACAGTTCACGCAGTCTTATGTATAAACAGTTCACGCAGTCTTATGTATAAACAGTTCACGAAAACACAAAAAGGGAGCTCCTAAAAAACATCATAAAGAACCAATCAACATTATTCGGTCATATGATAAGAAGAGGTAAGTTGGAATGCTTGGTTACAGCTGGCAAAATACAAGGAAAGAGAGATCGAGGACGACAAAGAGAGAAAATACTAGATAGCTTAGTTTTATGGCATGGGAAATAGTCACCAACATAATTTATGTGATGCACTGTGGATAGAAAATTGTGGACGGACTTGGTAGCCTACACAAACCAGTATGGCACATGATGATGATGATTTATGTATATAAGTTCTTACGATTGTAAGTTAGCTAAAGTTAACTATGTATGTGTGTGTATGTGTGCATGTCTGTGTGTTGGTCATTTATTCTTTTATTGTATATAAGAACGATACCAGTGGATGTTTTATGCTATGTTATGTTATATTCTTATGTAGTACAGAAGAGGTGAGATGCAGAATTGCTCAGACAAAATCAGTTTTCCAAAAAATGAGGAAGATACTATGTAATCCATTTTTGACAATCGAAACAAGAAAAATGGTTCTTAAATGTTATGTAGAGTCAGTCTTAACATATGGATGTGAATCATAGACAATAGGACAACAAACAAGAAAATCACTGGAGTCTGTAGAAATGTGGTTTTACAGAAGAATGTTGAGAATACCCTGGACAGCTAAAAAGAGTAATGAAAACGTTCTGAAAGAGGCCAAAGCAAAAAGAGAGCTAATTTCCAATATTAGGAAGAAACAATTATCATTTTTTGGCGATGTAATGAGCAGAGAACAAATGAAATATATTGTAACAACTGAGGGACGAAGAGATAGAGGAAAGCAAAAAGAAAAAATACCAGACAGCTTAAGAGAATGGCTTGGCAGAAGGTCAACAACAGAAATGATAAAGAAGTGTCGAGATCGAAAATTGTGGAGAGACACGATCACCTACGCCAGCAGACCCGGTGCTTGATGATGATGATGATGATGATGATGATGATGATGATGATGTTATATTAGTATCATCAAAACTGCACTGGGACACACCCATAAGAGCTTACATCTTCTGCACGAAATACTGAGAACTTCGGGGGGGGGGGGGGGGAGAGATCTGATCCACGTGCACGAACTCCTTTGCTCGGTTCGGGAATCATTCGGTTATTATCTATCTTCTTCTTCTTCAGAGTGCTCCATTCCTGTAGTGTATGCTCTGGAGTTTGTTTGGCTGCTCCGCAGTCACATGTTGCAACGTCACTGTGTCCTATCTTGTGCAGACGTGCTCTCAGGCCTACAATTGCATGTCCTGGGTCTGAATATCTTGGTCTCCTTATGTTCTTGTCTACATTTACCATGCATCTCTCGCTCTCTATTCTGTTTTCCTAGCTTGCTTCATGAATGTTTTTATTTCTTGAGGCTCTGGGATATTTATTTTTGACTGTTGAAGGCTTCCACCTGTTTCTGCGAGTTTATCAGATTTCTCATTTCTAGGGATGCCAAAATGAGCTGGCATCCACTGCAGGACTAGTTCTGTGTTTTTTGGGTTTTTTTTTATTCGCCAGCTTTCACCACTGGTAAAGTCCCAAGAGACTAGGAACTTTAATTATGCGTGTTAGTCCGTTTTTTTGCCTGACAGCCGTGTGTACAGGGGTTCCTCGCCGCACAGGCAGATAACTCCTCTTCGGAGGTGTGTTGTTCTTTATTTCTTAGATAAGCCTGTCCTGTTTTGGCTTGACATTGTTTGTGTGACTGACTTTGTTTAGGTGAGAATGACAAATTTTAGCAAAATTTGCACTTGTGACTTCTTGTGTGTTGAGAGTTTGTATGGCTGTGTTGAGAGTTTGTATCGCTGTGTTGAGAGTTTGTATGGCTGTGTTGAGAGTTTGTATGGCTGTGTTGAGAGTTTGTATCGCTGTGTTGAGAGTGTGTATGGCTGTGTTGAGAGTTTGTATCGCTGTGTTGAGAGTTTGTATGGCTGTGTTGAGAGTTTGTATGGCTGTGTTGAGAGTTTGTATCGCTGTGTTGAGAGTTTGTATGGCTGTGTTGAGAGTTTGTATCGCTGTGTTGAGAGTTTGTATGGCTGTGTTGAAAGTTTGAATGGCTGTGTTGTGAGTTTGTATGGCTGTGTTGAGAGTTTGTATGAGTGTGTTGAGAGTTTGTATGGCTGTGTTGAGAGTTTGTATGGCTGTGTTGAAAGTTTGAATGGCTGTGTTGAGAGTTTGTATGGCTGTGTTGAGAGTTTGTATGGCTGTGTTGAGAGTTTGTATGGCTGTGTTGAGAGTTTGTATGGCTGTGTTGAGAGTTTGTATGAGTGTGTTGAGAGTTTGTATGGCTGTGTTGAGAGTTTGTATGGCTGTGTTGAGAGTTTGTATGGCTGTTTTGAGAGTTTGTATGGCTGTATTGAGAGTTTGCATGGCTGTGTTGAGAGTTTGCATGGCTGTGTTGAGAGTTTGCATGGCGGTGTTGAGAGTTTGCATGGCTGTGCTGAGAGTTTGCATGGCTGTGTTGAGAGTTTGTATGCTTGTGTTGAGAGCCATCGCCTCTGCTCTAAAATGCGTGCACCCTTCTCCTGCTGGAAGAGAGTATGTTTCCCTCTGCCCACTTGGGTATGTTATCGCGTGGCCGTGCTGCCATAACCACGGTTTCACTGCCTGAAAAACCGGCGTACATGGTTTAAAACCCGCGGTAGGCATCAAATTTTTTTTTTTTCGGGGGTGAAATAAAAATCCTGAGTCTCACACGTCGTGGCGACTGCTTTGACCAAGCGGCCTTTATCCCTCTGGTTCTATCATGAGCCCCCCGACATACACCAGCAATGGTACTATGTGTCGTAAAAATAGTTTTTTATTTTTTTTACTGCCTCCCTTCTGTTTCAGTTGCAGAGACATTTGTGAAAACCCATGTCCATGTATCTCTGGGGTATTTGTCCCGGAGCATGATGAGTGATAGGGCTCCCATTCGGTCTCGGGCTGCTCATTTGTGTAGATTATTCCTGGAGCATCTGGAATCATATTTTTTTTAATTCAACATTTGGACCATTGTTCGGGTGTGAGGGACTCGCAAAGATTTTTGTTTGATTCTAAAGAATGTGAGTGCTGTCTGGAAGGTTTCCCTTCCAAGATGATTTCAGCTCTTCTTTGGAGTCTGTTTTTTGTTCTGTCTTGAAATCTTTGTTACTGTTGGTGATCTGGTAACCTTTCAAACTGTTCAAACTGGATGAGGGTTGTGTATTTTCTACTGTGTGATAACTGCTCAAGATCTGCTGTGTGATAACTGCTCAAGATCTGCTGTGTGATAAATGCTCAAGATCTGCTGTGTGATAACTGCTCAAGATCTGTTGTGTGATAACTGCTCAAGATCTGCTGTGTGATAAATGCTCAATATCTGCTGTGTGATAACTGCTCAAGATCTGTTGTGTGATAACTGCTCAAGATCTGCTGTGTGATAACTGCTCAAGATCTGCTGTGTGATAACTGCTGAAGATCTGCTGTGTGATAACTGCTCAAGATCTGCTGTGTGATAAATGCTCAAGATCTGCTGTGTGATAACTGCTCAAGATCTGCTGTGTGATAACTGCTCAAGATCTGCTGTGTTATAACTGCTCAAGATCTGCTGTGTGATAACTGCTCAAGATCTGCTGTGTGATAACTGCTCAAGATCTGCTGTGTGATAACTGCTCAAGATCTGTTGTGTGATAACTGCTCAAGATCTGCTGTGTGATAAATGCTCAAGATCTGCTGTGTGATAACTGCTCAAGATCTGTTGTGTGATAACTGCTCAAGATCTGCTGTGTGATAACTGCTCAAGATCTGCTGTGTGATAACTGCTCAAGATCTGCTGTGTGATAAATGCTCAAGATCTGCTGTGTGATAACTGCTCAAGATCTGCTGTGTGATAACTGCTCAAGATCTGCTGTGTGATAACTGCTGAAGATCTGCTGTGTGATAACTGCTCAAGATCTGCTGTGTGATAAATGCTCAAGATCTGCTGTGTGATAACTGCTCAAGATCTGTTGTGTGATAACTGCTCAAGATCTGCTGTGTGATAAATGCTCAAGATCTGCTGTGTGATAACTGCTCAAGATCTGTTGTGTGATAACTGCTCAAGATCTGCTGTGTGATAACTGCTCAAGATCTGCTGTGTGATAACTGCTCAAGATCTGCTGTGTGATAACTGCTCAAGATCTGCTGTGTGATAACTGCTCAAGATCTGCTGTGTGATAACTGCTCAAGATCTGTTGTGTGATAACTGCTCAAGATCTGCTGTGTTATAACTGCTCAAGATCTGCTGTGTGATAACTGCTCAAGATCTGCTGTGTGATAACTGCTCAAGATCTGCTGTGTGATAACTACTCAAGATCTGCTGTGTGATAACTGCTCAAGATCTGTTGTATGATAACTGCTCAAGATCTGCTGTGTGATAACTACTCAAGATCTGCTGTGTGATAAATGCTCAAGATCTGCTGTGTGATAAATGCTCAAGATCTGCTGTGTGATAAATGCTCAAGATCTGCTGTGTGATAAATGCTCAAGATCTGCTGTGTGATAAATGCTCAAGATCTGCTGTGTGATAAATGCTCAAGATCTGCTGTGTGATAAATGCTCAAGATCTGCTGTGTGATAAATGCTCAAGATCTGCTGTGTGATAAATGCTCAAGATCTGCTGTGTGATAAATGCTCAAGATCTGCTGTTTTTTCGTTGGTTTTGAAGGGTAAGCTTTTCATTGCTGCCAGGGTTGTTCTGGCCGCCATGTTGTGGAATGTGTCTTCGTTTTCCCAGGTTTGTCTTGACCGCTGTTGCCCAGGAGCTTGAGGCATATTCTATAATGGGTCTGACTGCTCCAGTGTTGACTTGCTTTAGGATCTTTTTGTTTGCTTCCCCGGATGTACCAGCTAGTTTTTTAATCATTGACTGTCTTTGGATATTTGGGTTCCAGGTGGGCCTAGCGTCAAGGGTGACTCCCAGAAATGTTGGTGCGTCACTGTGAGGTATTGTAAGGTTTCCAGGTGAGCCTAGCGTCGTGGGTGACTCCCAGAAATGTTGGTGTGTCACTGTGAGGTATTGTAAGGTTTCCAGGTGAGCCTAGCGTCGAGGGTGACACCCAGAAATGTTGGTGTGTCACTGTGAGGTATTGTAAGGTTTCCAGGTGAGCCTAGCGTCGTGGGTGACTCCCAGAAATGTTGGTGTGTCACTGTGAGGTATTGTAAGGTTTCCAGGTGAGCCTAGCGTCGAGGGTGACACCCAGAAATGTTGGTGTGTCACTGTGAGGTATTGTAAGGTTTCCAGGTGAGCCTAGAGTCAAGGGTGACTCCCAGAAATGTTGGTGTGTCACTGTGAGGTATTGTAAGGTTTCCAGGTGAGCCTAGCGTCGAGGGTGACTCCAAGAAATGTTGGTGTGTCACTGTGAGGTATTGTAAGGTTTCCAGGTGAGCCTAGCGTCGAGGGTGACTCCCAGAAATGTTGGTGTGTCACTGTGAGGTATTGTAAGGTTTCCAGGTGAGCCTAGCGTCGAGGGTGACTCACAGAAATGTTGGTGTGTCACTGTGAAGTATTGTAAGGTTTCCAGGTGAGCCTAGCGTCGAGGGTGACTCCCAGAAATGTTGGTGTGTCACTGTGAGGTATTGTAAGGTTTCCAGGTGAGCCTATCGTCAAGGATGACTCCCAGAAATGTTGGTGTGTCACTGTGAGGTATTGTAAGGTTTCCATGTGAGCCTAGCGTCGAGGGTGACTCCCAGAAATGTTGGTGTGTCACTGTGAGGTATTGTAAGGTTTCCAGGTGAGCCTAGCGTCGAGGGTGACTCCCAGAAATGTTGGTGTGTCACTGTGAGGTATTGTAAGGTTTCCAGGTGAGCCTAGAGTCAAGGATGACTCCCAGAAATGTTGGTGTGTCACTGTGAGGTATTGTAAGGTTTCCAGGTGAGCCTAGAGTCAAGGATGACTCCCAGAAATGTTGGTGTGTCACTGTGAGGTATTGTAAGGTTTCCAGGTGAGCCTAGAGTCAAGGATGACTCCCAGAAATTTTGGTGTGTCACTGTGAGGTATTGTAAGGTTTCCAGGTGAGCCTAGAGTCAAGGATGACTCCCAGAAATGTTGGTGTGTCACTGTGAGGTATTGTAAGGTTTCCAGGTGAGCCTAGAGTCAAGGATGACTCCCAAAAAAGTTTGTGTGTCACTGTGAGGTATTGTAAGGTTGCCAGGTGAATCTAGAGTCAAGGATGACTTCCAGAAATGTTGGTGTGTCACTGCGAGGTATCGTAAGGTTTCCAGGTGAGCCTAGAGTCAAGGGTGACTCCCAGAAATGTTGGTGTGTCACTGTGAGGTATTGTAAGGTTTCCAGGTGAGCCTAGAGTCAAGGGTGACTCCCAGAAATGTTGGTGTGTCACTGTGAGGTATTGTAAGGTTTCCAGGTGAGCCTAGAGTCAATGATGACTCCCAGAAATGTTGGTGTGTCACTGTGAGGTATTGTAAGGTTTCCAGGTGAGCCTAGAGTCAAGGGTGACTCCCAGAAATGTTGGTGTGTCACTGTGAGGTATTGTAAGGTTTCCAGGTGAGCCTAGAGTCAAGGATGACTCCCAGAAATGTTGGTGTGTCACTGTGAGGTATTGTAAGGTTTCCAGGTGAGCCTAGAGTCAAGGATGACTTCCAGAAATGTTGGTGTGTCACTGTGAGGTATTGTAAGGTTTCCAGGTGAGCCTAGAGTCAAGGGTGACTTCCAGAAATGTTGGTGTGTCAGTGTAAGGTATTGTAATGTCTCCCAGCTTTATTCGTGTGTTTACTTTGTGTGGGGAGAGTGAGAAGATTATTGCTGCAGTTTTTGTTTTCGGGAACAGCATGTCGGCCGTCATTGCTCCCGGAAGTCGTCGTTAATATTTACCCATTTTTGCCCAGGCAGCGACCGTTTGGCTTACTTTTTCCGCTTTAAACTGTCAATATTCTTTTAACGTGCGCGAAGTACACACTATCATTTCGCCGTTATCCGATAGAGCTAGACATCGAATCTCATTATCCAGAGACTGGAGGAGGGGCGGTGAAATGAAGAATAGAAAAGAAATTAAAACAAACACACACACACACGAATTCAAAGGGAAACAATTCCCAACACTTGTAGCTGGATTGAAACACAGGACTCTCTTGTTCAGAATCCGTCGTCTTATTTCTAGACTACCCACTGATACCTTAAGTACAAATTGTGTATAAATATCAATGTGTGTGTATACATAAATATATAACTGCGGGTTAGTTAGTGAAAGCAGGGCTTTTAACTAATATAGAAATAAATAGTTATATTTCTTGTTAAACAACAATAGCTCATAAATGTGTCGGACCGAAAAGCGGAGATATCGTAAACCAGAGACACAACGTATCCAAGCCCACTTAAAACGTACTCTTAAGGGGCACATTGAAAAGTTCGTAGTTACCGGGATGACGTTGACAAAGAGGACAGCGCATTGAAAAACAACATAATAAAATAACAACTTTATGAAATAGTAAAATTATAAAATAACAATACTTTTTTTTACAAAAGCTAACATTACAAACACAATAAAATATAAAGAATTAAAGTGAAGAATAGCAATAGCAATAATAATAATTAGTGAATATTTTTCACTCCCGACGAAATCACATCACAACATCGGACATTTCGATAAAATAGTCTTCTACACGAATACAAACCAAAATATAACAATAAAAAGATAGAATAAATCAATTCACATCAAAATAAATGTAACAATATATGTATTTATTTATTAGCTTCTAGTTTACGCTCACGAAGTTTGAAGAATGGCAAAACTAAGTCAGATATGTTGGAATTTTTAAATATTTATTTTTAATGTTCGTGTTTAAAAAAAAAAAAGAGTAAAGAGCCCCCGTCACGCCAAGTGGCGTATAGGGAATATGGTGTTAGTGACCATCATTTTTATAGAACTTCGGCGCATGATTTTAGGGCTTAATATGGTCGGCATTACGCCCGTGCCGTTTTACTTTCCCATAAAAAATCCGGTACTCATTTAAGGCTGGGTCAACCTGGAAGCCGTCGATCAGGATCGAACCCGACCTCTTGTCCTTTGTAGTCCAGTTCACTAACCACTGAGCTATCGCGGCTCCCAATGCTCGTGTTAGTTTATAAGAGTGAGTGGATATTGAAGCAATCCTGAGCTACAGACAGAAATAATAAATATAATGGTTTGATCCTGAGCTACAGACAGAAATAATAAATATAATGGTTTGATCCTGAGCTACAGACAGAAATAATAAACATAATGGTTTGATCCTGAGTTACAGACAGAAATAATAAACATAATGGTTTGATCCTGAGCTACAGACAGAAATAATAAACATAATGGTTTGATCCTAAACTACAGACAAAAATAATAAACATAATGGTTTGATCCTGAGCTACAGACAGAAATAATAAACATAATGGTTTGATCCTGAGCTACAGACAGAAATAATAAACATAATGGTTTGATCCTGAGCTACAGACAGAAATAATAAACATAATGGTTTGATCCTGAGCTACAGACAGAAATAATAAACATAATGGTTTGATCCTAAGCTACAGACAGAAATAATAAACATAATGGTTTGATCCTGAGCTACAGACAGAAATAATAAACATAATGGTTTGATCCTGAGCTACAGACAGAAATAATAAACATAATGGTTTGATCCTGAGCTACAGACAGAAATAATAAACATAATGGTTTGATCCTGAGCTACAGACAGAAATAATAAACATAATGGTTTGATCCTAAACTACAGACAAAAATAATAAATATAATGGTTTGATCCTGAGCTACAGACAGAAATAATAAACATAATGGTTTGATCCTGAGCTACAGACATAAATAATAAACATAATGGTTTGATCCTGAGCTACAGACAGAAATAATAAACATAATGGTTTGATCCTGAGCTACAGACAGAAATAATAAACATAATGGTTTCATCCTGAGCTGCAGACAGAAATAATAAACATAATGGTTTGATCCTGAATTGCAGACAGAAATAATAAACATAATGGTTTGATCCTGAGCTGCAGACAGAAATAATAAACATAATGGTTTGATCCTGAGCTGCAGACAGAAATAATAAACATAATGGTTTCATCCTGAGCTGCAGACAGAAATAATAAACATAATGGTTTGATCCTGAGCTGCAGACAGAAATAATAAACATAATGGTTTGATCCTGAGCTGCAGACAGAAATAATAAACATAATGGTTTCATCCTGAGCTACAGACAGAAATAATAAACATAATGGTTTGATCCTGAGCTACAGACAGAAATAATAAACATAATGGTTTGATCCTAAGCTACAGACAGAAATAATAAACATAATGGTTTGATCCTGAGCTACAGACAGAAATAATAAACATAATGGTTTGATCCTGAGCTACAGACAGAAATAATAAACATAATGGTTTGATCCTGAGCTACAGACAGAAATAATAAACATAATGGTTTGATCCTGAGCTACAGACAGAAATAATAAACATAATGGTTTGATCCTAAACTACAGACAAAAATAATAAATATAATGGTTTGATCCTGAGCTACAGACAGAAATAATAAACATAATGGTTTGATCCTGAGCTACAGACATAAATAATAAACATAATGGTTTGATCCTGAGCTACAGACAGAAATAATAAACATAATGGTTTGATCCTGAGCTACAGACAGAAATAATAAACATAATGGTTTCATCCTGAGCTGCAGACAGAAATAATAAACATAATGGTTTGATCCTGAATTGCAGACAGAAATAATAAACATAATGGTTTGATCCTGAGCTGCAGACAGAAATAATAAACATAATGGTTTGATCCTGAGCTGCAGACAGAAATAATAAACATAATGGTTTCATCCTGAGCTGCAGACAGAAATAATAAACATAATGGTTTGATCCTGAGCTGCAGACAGAAATAATAAACATAATGGTTTGATCCTGAGCTGCAGACAGAAATAATAAACATAATGGTTTCATCCTGAGCTACAGACAGAAATAATAAACATAATGGTTTGATCCTGAGCTACAGACAGAAATAATAAACATAATGGTTTGATCCTAAGCTACAGACAGAAATAATAAACATAATGGTTTGATCCTGAGCTACAGACAGAAATAATAAACATAATGGTTTGATCCTGAGCTACAGACAGAAATAATAAACATAATGGTTTGATCCTGAGCTACAGACAGAAATAATAAACATAATGGTTTGATCCTGAGCTACAGACAGAAATAATAAACATAATGGTTTGATCCTAAACTACAGACAAAAATAATAAATATAATGGTTTGATCCTGAGCTACAGACAGAAATAATAAACATAATGGTTTGATCCTGAGCTACAGACAGAAATAATAAACATAATGGTTTGATCCTGAGCTACAGACAGAAATAATAAACAGAATGGTTTCATCCTGAGCTGCAGACAGAAATAATAAACATAATGGTTTGATCCTGAATTGCAGACAGAAATAATAAACATAATGGTTTGATCCTGAGCTGCAGACAGAAATAATAAACATAATGGTTTGATCCTGAGCTGCAGACAGAAATAATAAACATAATGGTTTCATCCTGAGCTGCAGACAGAAATAATAAACATAATGGTTTGATCCTGAGCTACAGACAGAAATAATAAACATAATGGTTTGATCCTGAGCTGCAGACAGAAATAATAAACATAATGGTTTCATCCTGAGCTGCAGACAGAAATAATAAACATAATGGTTTGATCCTGAGCTACAGACAGAAATAATAAACATAATGGTTTGATCCTGAGCTACAGACAGAAATAATAAACATAATGGTTTCATCCTGAGCTGCAGACAGAAATAATAAACATAATGGTTTGATCCTGAATTGCAGACAGAAATAATAAACATAATGGTTTGATCCTGAGCTGCAGACAGAAATAATAAACATAATGGTTTGATCCTGAGCTGCAGACAGAAATAATAAACATAATGGTTTCATCCTGAGCTGCAGACAGAAATAATAAACATAATGGTTTCATCCTGAGCTGCAGACAGAAATAATAAACATAATGGTTTCATCCTGAGCTGCAGACAGAAATAATAAACATAATGGTTTGATCCTGAGCTACAGACAGAAATAATAAACATAATGGTTTGATCCTGAGCTACAGACAGAAATAATAAACATAATGGTTTGATCATCTAGAAGGAAAGCCACGCGACTTCCTACCATACAAATCATATACTACTTTCATTAACAAGATAAAGGAAGAGAGCAAGAGGCAGGATCCGAGTAAGATGGACGGATAGCACCAAAGTAACGATACAACGTGCAAGTGACAATGACTGAAGCTGCCAGAAGGGAGAGAACCAGAATTTTGTATCTCCCTCGACACCCGAATGGTACAAGAGGACATGAAGGGAATTATGGGTAAGAATAAGCCATTTTAGCCACATTGTGAGGGTACTCTCACTTACCAACCACCCTGACATTCTGGCTGCACTCAATAGTACACGTAGCACAGGACAAAGTAGTAAAGTACCCCCGTCACGCCAAGTGGCGTATAGGGAAATATGGTGTAAGTGACCCTATATTTTACAGACCTTCAGCACATGATTTTTGGGGTAATGTGGTCAGTATTACGCCCGTGCTGCTTTACTTTCCCAGAAAAAATCCGGTACCCATTTAAGGCTGGGTGAACCCGGAAGCCGTCGGTTGGGATCGAACCTACCCCTTGTCCGTGGTAGTCCAGTTCACTAACCACTGAGCTATCGCGGCTCCAGGACAAAGTAGTATTTCAGAAAATGTAAAACATTTTGTGCAACAAGCATATGTTGATAGACGTGAGAAAGAGAGTTCAACTGTGTCGTATAGAGCCAATATTGACACTTGGCCAGTCATGATCATCAAGTACCGGGCCTGCTGGCGTAGGTGATCATGTCTCTCCATAACTTTCAATCTCGACAGTTATTTATCATTCCTGTTGTTGACGTTCTGCCAAGCCATTCTTTTAAGCTGTCTGGTATCTTTTCTCATTGCTTCCCTCTATCTCTTCCTCCGCCAATTTTTCCAGTTGTTACAATATATTCCAGTTGTTCTCTTCTCTCTGCACTCTCACATATGTCATATCGTTATTCCTTGCTGCATTATCCTTTTCGTCTCTCCTGCTTTTCTTCCCCATTGCCATCCTTTTTTTCTCCCTTTTTCTCCTTCTCTCTTTTTCACGTCTTATTCATGTCCTTTTGGGACCCCTTCTTGTTACCATCCTTATGCGAATCCTTATTTTTCACAATTTTTGGCTCCTTTTAGGCCCTTAGATCCCATCTGTCCTATTGACTTTTTAATCATGTGACCAACTGTCACGTATACCTGGCTTTTGTTCCTATTCCGCCATTTTCAAATCAGTGTTCTTCCGTTCACATTTGTTGTTATAGAATATATGTTCTGTACTTGATAACCGTTCATGTTTGTTGTTATAGAATATATGTTCTGTACTTGATAACCGTTCATGTTTGTTGTTATAGAATATATGTTCTGTACTTGATAACCGTTCGTGTTTGTTGTTATGGAATATATGTTCTGTACTTGATAACCGTTCATGTTTGTTGTTATAGAATATATGTTTTGTACTTTATAACCGTTCATGTTTGTTGTTATAGAATATATGTTCTGTACTTGATAACCGTTCGTATTTGTTGTTATAGAATATATGTTCTGTACTTGATAACCGTTCGTATTTGTTGTTATAGAATATATGCTCTGTACTTGATAACCGTTCACATTTGTTGTTATAGAATATATGTTCTGTACTTGATAACCGTTAACATTTGTTGTTATAGAATATATGTTCTGTACTTGATAACCGTTCACATTTGTTGTTATAGAATATATGTTCTGTACTTGATAACCGCTCGTGTTTGTTGTTATAGAAAATATGTTCTGTACTTGATAACCGTTCATGTTTGTTGTTTTAGAATATGTTTTGCATCTGATGAAGGTATTTTCCGAAACGTCGTAATTTGTCTCGTCTCTCTACTGGTTTAACTGCTCGATACAACTTTATGTTTCTTTTGCATGTTCTCTGCTGCTCTACACCCCGTCCCCGTATGGTATTTTATATTTTAAATGTGTCCGTATCCCCTTTAATTTCTTGGAAATTAATTTTCTCCGGGTAAAAAAAAAAACAACTTCTACGAAGGGAAAATAAATACTATTTCCTGAGACAAAGATGTTAACTTCGGTTCTTTTATTCATTTCTTTTAACTAAAGGGAATATATCCTAATTAATGTTTTGCTTCTTATGAAGTTTTAGCGCCTTTATTTCTCTTTGTGCTGTGAAATGAATGAAACAGGCTGAAGATCGCTGTTGAAAGAGAGGACGGTCGGGACAAAGGGAAGGGGATCTGTTCACTTGTAGGGAAAAGAAGCAAATAAGAGAAATGAAACATACACATTGAGAGACAGAGCGATAGAGAGGAGGCGGATAGAGAGGAGGCGGATAGAGGGGGAAAGACAGGGGGAGAGGAAGACAGAGAGGGGAGAGAGGGGGGAAAGACAAGGAGGGAGGAAGAGAGTGTGTGAGAGAGAGAGAGGGAAAGACAGGGAGAGAGGGAGAAAGAGGGAGAGAGGAAGACAAGGAGAGGGAGAGAGAAGAAAAGACATGGAGAGAGGAAGGCAGAAAGGGAGAGAGAGTGGGAGATGGAATGAGGAACGACAGAGAACGAGAGGAGGTGAGAAAAGAGAGGGAGAGAGAAGGGGGTGGGAAGACAGTGAGAGAGGGATAGAAAGAGTGAGAGAAGGAGTGAGGAAGGAGAGAGAGAAGAAACAGAGGGAGAGAGAGAGTTGGAGAGGGAGTGAGGGAAGGAGAGGAAGTGAGAGAGAGGAAGAGATAGAGATGAAAGAAGCCCCACTGAAATATCCTATCAGTGGCACAAGTTTGATGTTCAAGAACACGAGACACAAACCAGATCTTATTTTAAAAAGACATTCTATAATTCTGATATCATCAAAACCAATATTGTTATATAGATGCCAGTAATGGACAAACAATTCGAAAAATATTTATGTTGGAAAAGAAATGTTATTTTTTAGATTTAAAAAAAAAATCAAAAACTCGCTTACTTCGCCAGGCAAAATGAAGAGATTCAGAGAGGGAAGGCAGAACTGGTATAAAGTGAGTCATATTGAAGTCGGATGTGTCTGTCTGAAAAGTGAAATGTATCACATCTTGGTTGTAATCTACAACATGATGATGATGATGACGAAGAAATATAACGGGGGGGGAGATGGGGTGACGAAGAAAATAGAATTGGAGGTGGGGGGGGGGGGGTAAACATGAGGGGATGAAAATAGGAGAAGAGCAAGTAGAAGAATAAGAGAAGGAACAAAAAGGAAATGATGTTCTAGGGGACGTAGAAGAAGGGGGAGTTAAATGAGGTCATGGATAAATGGTAGGGTAGAAGATGTGGAGGAAAGAAGGAAGAAGTACAGCAAGAAGAAGGTTGTGGTGAATAGAAGAAGGGGAGGGCGGGGAGAACGAAAATGAGAAGGAGGAGATGAAGAGATAGAAAAGTGAGGAGGAGGAGATGAAGAGACATAAAATGAGGAGGCGAGAAAACGCTTGAGGAGAAAGGGCAAAATGAGGGTGAGGAAAAGGATTGAGGATAAAGAGAATGAAGAAGGGGAGAAGAAGATGAGGAGAACGAGAGGAGAAAGAGGATAGAGAGAGGAAAAGATGAGTAGAAAGAGAACGAGAAGGAGAAAAATGATGAGGAGAAAGAGAACGAGAAGGAGAAGGAGAAAAAGGATGAGTAGAAAGAGAACGAGAAGGAGAAAAATGATGAGTAGAAAGAGAACGAGAAGGAGAAAAATGATGAGTAGAAAGAGAACGAGAAGGAGAAAAATGATGAGTAGAAAGAGAACGAGAAGGAGAAAAATGATGAGTAGAAAGAGAACGAGAAGGAGAAGGAGAAGAATGATGAGGAGAAAGCAAATGAAGAGAAAAAGAATGTTGAGGATAAAAAAAAGTGGAGGATAAGAGAAAAAAGTACAAATAAATGCTACAGTCGATATTTATGATAAAACTGGTGGTTTCGTTCAATTATCGTTGAGTTCCAAACCGTCACATCTTTCAACAAACAACAATTGCATTTGATCTGCTTTATTATTCTGAAAGCTCGCCGCTGTTTGATTTAGTGATGTAGCCCCGCTTTAATCTATCTGTAAAAATGAGCATGTATTTTATCTGGCGGGGACAGTCGTCGCGATCCGCTGTGATTTATCTATGATATAACGAACATGCATCTGGTGTGGGCTTGTATTGCATTTTCTCTGGCAAAAATTAACCCCCTCCCCCTGCAAAAAAAAAAAGTGTCCGCCACTGAGGAATATACTTCAAACCATCAGCTGAGCTTAAGCGAGGGCACACTGAAAGGGGGTGGATGAATCCGGAAGACACTGCCAGAAGGGGGTACCCCAATGCGTTGATTGATACCCTTATTGTTTGTGTGCGTGTTCAAAACTAAAAATGGGACGAGGGTAGAACGAGGGTGACTAATACAACGAGAGGCACATAAAGAGATGGAATAAAGAATTTCGGTACTGGCCTAAAGAGTACAATGTGCGTTAATGTCATTCGTCACGTGACGGCCTAGTCGCCGCACAGCGACGAACATTTGTGCTTAATACGCTTTGCATTGTAAATTTTGATTCCAGAGAGAAGAGCGAGATCGACTGAATCAGATGCTTAGATTACGGGAGGAAGTGTTTTCATCATTTTTGTGCAGTGTTTATGAATTATGATAATTTCAATTCTTGGACTAAAATGGACAGTGAGTAACCATTCTATTCTTCTTATAAACATTATATAGATCTCTATAAACTATATATATATATATAACAAGTACAGATTATCAAAATATTACAATAAAACATGCTAGAGATAAGTAATTGTAAAAAAAAAAGTAAAGAGCCCCCGTCACGCCAAGTGGCGTATAGGGAATATGTTGTTAGTGACCATCAATTTTAAAGAACTTCGGCACATGATTTTTGGGGTAATGTGGTCGGTATTACGCCGGTACCGCTTTACGTTCCCAGAAAAAATCCCGTACCTATTTAAGGCTGTGTGAACCTGGAAAAGACATCGATCAGGATCGAACCCAACCTCTTGTCCTTTGTAGTCCGGTTCACTAACCACTGAGCTATCGCGGCTCCCTAGAGGTAATATTGTTAATAAAAAAGTAAAGGTTCCCTCCACGCCTTGATAGAAGTATGGGCAACATGGTGTTAGTGAGCATATTTTTCTATGAACACGGTAAATGTGTGGGTGATGTGGGTAGTATCACGCCAGACTTTTACTTCCCAGAAAAATCACTGGTGCCAATTTTTAGAGGCTGGGTGAACCCCGGAGCTTGTCGGCTCGAAAAAAAAAATGTGCCTTCTGGGGTTCGAACTCGGACCCTTCTGGTCAGGGGTATTGTAGAGTAGATAGTTGTTCACAGCTGTTCGCTTGCAGCAAAAACTGACATTATAGTTCTAATATTCGAAATGTTGCAGCATTTATGAATTGAGTTATACTGGGTGTTGTACTTTTGCCTCATTCTTAAATGTGGTATTTGATGGAAGTGGTTTCATTTTGTGACACCAACCAAAAATTGTGAAGTTTCGGAGGTGGCAATATTCAATTTGTTACCACAAAATGCGTCCAGTCTTAATATACAGGGAGGCGCGATAGCTCAGTGGTTAGTGAACTGGACTACTAAGGACAAGAGGTAGGGTTCGATCCTGATCGATGTGTTTTCCACGTTCACCCAGCCTTAATTGGGTACCGGATTTTGTTTCTGGGAAAGTACAGCGACACGGGCGTATTACCGACCGCATTACCCCAAAAAATATGTGCTGAAGGTCTGTAAAAATTATGGTCACTAACACCATATTCCCTATACGCTATTCTTGTTTGCTGTCCTATTATCCATGATTCACATCCATATGTTAAGTAAGACTGGCTCTACATAACATTTAAACGTAAACAAACCGACTAAAGGCAACAGAAAACCACTGTCGTAATGTCTTTGTACAATCATGAACCGGCACAATAATACATCTCATAGTGTCTCGTCAAAAAGTAAGGAAATTAAGCTGCGGTGTTTGCCCAGTTCCTTTCCGATGTTAAAATGCGCGCCAAAATTAGGAGGTGTTTGTCTGCCATCGTGGGGTGAGGGGACTACAGTGTTAGTGCCCATGTTTGTAAATGTTCCACACATTTGGTGGTGCGGTGAGTGACGTGCCCGAGTTGTGGATATTTGAGATGCCAAAACTACGTGTTTGTGTTTGTGTGTATGTATATGTGTGTGTGGTATATGTGTGTGTTGGTGTGTTTAGACTTTTAAATAATCTGCGACACAACGAACAAAATGTTCTTCTAAGGAGACGAGTATGAAAAATGAAGAAAAATGGGCAATGATGGGGAGAGTGTGGAGAAAAGTACAACAAGAAGAAGAACGGAAAGTGAAACAACAAGAACATGGCGAGAATAAAGATACAGCGAGATGAAGAGAGAAAGAAGAATAAGTGGACGAAGAAAATAATTGATCATCATCATCATCAAGTACCATGCCTGCTGGCGTAGGTGATCATGTCTCTCCACAACTTTCGATCCCGACAGTTATTTATCATTTCTGTTGTTAACCTTCTGCCAAGCCATTCTCTTAAGCTGTCTGGTATCTTTTCTCCTTGCTTCCCTCTTACTCTTCGTTCCTCAATTTTCCCAGTTGTCACAATATATTCAAGGTGTTCCCTTCTAATTGCATAACCAAAAAATGATAAATGTTTTTTTTTTTAATATTGATAATAAGGGACAAATTAAATGACTTATGGATGTGACGAAGAAAATGAAGATTGAAGATTCATGAGAATTGAAGATTCATGAGAATATACTCATGACTCTGAAAGACAATTCAGTAACAGTCCATTTCTAAGCCTCAAATTAGTGAATGTGTTTTGTCAAGTGTCGTCTCCCATTTCGACACTTTCTCTTAAACCTTGTAAGGTGTCGAGGGAGATCAAAGAGTTCTAGTTATCGTTTTCTGTTGGGAACAACCGATGTTTCGTGTGATGCTGCTGCAGAGTTTCTTTGATCTCAGTCTAACTTTTTGTCTGCTTCCAGCTCTGAGGTTTTCTTTTTTTCTTTTAGTTAATTTTTTATGCTTTTAAAGGTAACGAATTACAGGTACTCTCTCCAGGTGTACAAAGCCTTTCATTTATTGTCTCTGTATTTAGCTCAACCCTATACGATTGGCCCAGTCAAAATCAGCTTTCCCAAAAATGAGGAACATACTATGAGATCCATTTTTGACAATAGAAACAAGAAAAAGAGTTCTTAAATGTTATATAGAGTCAGGCATAACATATGGGTGTGAATCATGGACAATAGGACAACAGACAAGAAAATCACTGGAATCTGTAGAAATGTGGTTTTACAGAAGAATGTTGAGAATACCATGGACAGCTAAGAAGAGTAATTAAAACATTATAAAAGAGGTCAAAGCAAAATGAGAAGCAATTTCCAATATTAGGAAGAAACAATCATCAATTTTTGGCCATGTAATGAGCAGATAACAACTGGAATATATTGTAACAACTAGGAGAATTGAGGGACGAAGAGATAGAGGGACACAAAGAGAAAAGATACCAAACAGCTTAAGAGAATGGCTTGGCAGAAGGTCAACAACAGAAATTATAAATAACTGTCGTGATCGAAAGTTGTGGAGAGACATGATCACCTACGCCAGCTAGGCTTGGTACGTGATGATGATGATACGATTGGTTCATATTTCCGTTTATAATAATCCCATTATTGTGTGTGAGATTACAGCAAGAAGTTTGATTTTGTAAATGTCAATATCTCTTGTTTTTCATTCAAATATTCACCAAATGTAACCTCTCTGCTTCATCACATATTTTTCATGAGCTAATTAGACCTGTGGGCACGTTTTCCTGCATCACTTGCTAGTTATGTTTATTTTTGTTCCATGTAACATTTTTGGTGTTTATTTCCCTCTTCTCTCAACTTTATGTAAATACATGTGTGGGTTTATTCTTATTCTTCTACTACCTTTCAGCTCCATGTGGAGCATAGGTCTTCAACAAACACGTTCCAAGTCCTGTTTCATGTGATTTTTTTGCTTGCTTGCTTGCGTTCGCCTGATGACTAAAGGAGTATACCTCTTCGTCATCCGTCCTTAAAAGGACGTTAAGTGGGCGTGTTTACGATGTGTTGTGGTTTGCAGTATAACTGTGATATTTGCGCCTTTAGGCCCAGCACATTCGACTTCAGTATGACATTTTTGAGTACCGGGTTGTCTTCCCTCTTCGATCTCTACTCACTTGGCCAGACTAGACAGGTTAGTCTGTTACTAGAGGCGCCACGGAGAGGTGGAGCAGGGTCTGGGTGGCTCTGGCTCACCGATCCTGGCGCAAGTCATCAGCTGTGGGTCGCTGACAACTTTCAGCTTTGGTGCTGTGAGGCGCGCCTTCGTCTCCATGCCATTCTTTTAAGATCATTCCATGCCTTCCCCATCATCTTCATCTTTGCTTCTGTCTGACTCTCATCCTACCTCCCCTCATGTAGCCTCCTTTCTTATTTCAACATCCTACTTTCTTCTCTTCTTTTCTGTCCACCTCTCCATTCTCCTGATCATCTAACATGTAGATATAGATAATTGTGCTTCATCGTTTGTTGTTGTTGTCCCTGTTTTCTGAAGAAGGCTCCTGGCCGAAACGTCAGTATTGTGTTGTGTTCCCTATTTGTAAAGCTGTCACTATACCTTGGAGTGTCTAACACTCCCCACCACTGGCTCCTTTATTAGCTATGTATATATATATATATCTCTCAATAATGTTGGTTCATTAATGCTAACACAAGTCGGGATTGTAAACTGTTTAAAAGAAAAACTTGCTTAATTAAAACATAGCTTTTAAGGGAACATAGCAAGAGCTGACATAAAGTTGTTGTCTTATCTTGTGTTCGTATCTAGTTGTTGACACCGACAATTATACTTATTGTGACTGTTTTTTGGTGCGCTTCTCTACATGCTCACTTTAGTCTTTAGGTCAATGTATTTATATTCATCAATAGGTCACGTACCGACCACATTACCCAAAAATCATGTACCGAAGGTTTGTAAAATGTATGGTCACTAACACCAACCATGTTCCCTATATGCCACTTGGCGTGACGGGGGCTCTCTACTTTTTTGTGAGTGTACAACGCTCTGCGATTTATCAGCCCTGTGTTGTTTACTTCATCATCATCATCATCATCATCATCATCATCATCATCATCATCATCATCAAGTAGCGGGCCTGCTGGCGTAGGTGATCATGTCTCTCCACACCTTTCGATTTCGGCACCTATTTATCATTTCTGTTGTTGACCTTCTGCCAAGCCACTCTCTTAAGCTGTCTGTTATTTTTTTCTCTTTGCTTCCCTCTATCTCTTCGTCCCTCAATTTTTGCAGTTGTTAAATATATTCCAGTTATTCTCTTCTCATCAGATGGCCAAAAAATGATGATTGTTTCTTCCTAATACTGGAAATTAGCTCTCTTTTTGCTTTGACCTCTCTCAGAACATATTCATTACTCTTCTTAGCTGTCCATGATACTCTCAAAATTCTTCTGTGAAACCACATTTCTACAGCCTCCAATGATTTTCTTATCTATTGTCCTATTGTCCATGATTCGCATCCATATGTTAAGACTGGCTCTACGTAATATTTAAGAACTCTTTTTCTTGTTTCTATTGACAAAAATGGATAGCACAGAATCTTCTTCATTTTTTGGAAAGCTGCTTTTGTATACTTATTGGTTTCAAAAATATGATTTGAAACAGAGAGAAAAGATAGAGGCACTCTTTTCATACGGAAGCTTTTTCTCAATGCAACGGAAGAGATTTCATGGCAAAAATTTTTCATGATTTTAAGAATCGATCTACATATTTATATTTAACTAACATATAACATATTGTATTTGAGTTTTTAGATGATTGAATAAAGTTATCGATTTTACCAATATCAAAATGATATAAGACATATAAAAAGAATCTTCCTCTTCTTCTACCTTTTTAGCTCCCAGTGGAACATAGGTCTTCAGCAAACACTTTCCAAGTCGTTCTGTTTTTTGCCATTCAAGATCATTCCATGTCTTCCCCATCATCTTCATCTCTGCTTTTGTCTGTCTTCTCCAAGAATTCCTTGGTCTTCCTCTTTGGGAAGAATGGGAAGCAGTAGGGACAAGACTAATGAGAGCAACACTTAAAACAACCAAACATATAAAAAGAATCAGATTTATTAATGGTTCGCACTGATCAAATTGGGTGTGACGCACTGTGTGGCGAAACGTACGGAAAGAGTTATTAAGGGAATGGCTTGCGAGAAAGTCAACAAAACAGGAAGGATAACCAACTGTAGGGATTGAAAGCTGAGGAGATGCCTAAAACACTAGTCACGGTACTAGATCATGATAGTGATAATGACGATAAAGATATTGATGATGATGATGATGATGATGATGATGATGATGATGATGATGATGATGATAGTGATAATGACGATAAAGATATTGATGATGATAGTGACAATGACGATAAAGATATTGATGATGATGATGATGATGATGATGATGATGATATTGACAATGACGATAAAGATGTTGATGATGATAGTGACAATGACGATAAAGATGTTGATGATGATAGTGACAATGACGATAAAGATGTTGCTGATTCTATTAATACAATCTAGGCTAATGAGATGAAACTTATTCGTATTTTTTTAAATCCATATAAACCTCAAAACGTAAATTTAAAAGAAAAGAATCTGTATATAGTATACAACTACATTAGATTCCTTACTTGCCTCAGATACACAGACGCCTGGTTTTGTAAACCATCAAATATATATATATATATATTTATGTTAGTAGAATATTAGTATATATATATATATATAAAAAAGCAAAGAGCCCCTTCACGTCAAGGTAGCGTATACGGAAAATGGTGTTAGTGATCATACATTTTTTCAGACCTTCAGCACATGATTTTTGGGGTAATGTGGTCGGTATTACGCCCGTGCCGCTTTACTTTTCCAGAAAAAATCCGGTACCCATATAAGGCTGGGTGAACCCGGAAGCCGTCGGTTGGGATTGAACCCTACCTCTTGTCCTTTGTAGTCCAGTTCACTAACCACTGAGCTATCGCGGCTCTCTCTCTCTCTCTCTCTCTATATATATATATATATATATATATATATATATAAATCAAATATATTTGATGTTGATATTATTTTCGATGTGTGTGTGTTTGTGTACATCAACTTTATGCCTCCAGCTAAATCCAAAAGAACATAACTTTGCGTGAATATAACTTTTGTCATACTTCTCACACCAAAAGTCATATGCCCAGATGTCCCTCGCTATACAGGCAGATAGTCTCCGACTTTGTAGGTCATCTCTTTATGTAATCGTTGAGATTTTTTAACGTGTTGTTTTTTTTTTTTTTTTTGGGGGGGGGGGGGGTGTTAAGATTTATTTCGTATTAATTTTGCCGCTTGGGACTATTTTTGGCGTCATCTTTTTGATGTGCAACTGCCAAGAGTTTTTTAACATGCGCAAAGTGCACATGGGTCCTCTCGTTTTGTGCCGTTAACCGAGAGGGCTAGACATCGAACCGCATTATCCAAGAGACCTGGGGAGGATGGAGACATGAACAAAACCACGGACCTGAAGAGAACAATTCCCACAGGATTCTTGTAGAATTCAAAATTGGGACCTTCCTGTTCAGGGGTCGATGACCTACCTCCAGACGATCCAGCACCCCCCTCTCCACTCCCCGCCCCCAGTCCTTTTTCAAGCTTTCAATGAAGATGCAGCACCAAGATCTGAGTCGTCTGGAATTCAAACGTCAAATAAATAGCAATAGTAATTGACGAGTAGTAATTGACGAGTAGTAATTGGCATAATTTCCTATATGGTGCAGAAACATGGACATTAGACAAGAAAACAGAACAGAGAATTGAAGCCTTTGAAATGTGGATATATAGAAGAATTGGTAGAATTGGATGGAAGGAAAAGAAAACAAACGATGGAGTCTTAAAACAACTAAAAATTATAAGAGAACTACTAAACACAAGTCAAACAAGACAAATGCGATTTCTGGGCCATGTTAAAAGACACAACAGCCTACTAACAGTAATCGTTACATGAAAAATACAAGGTAAAAGAGTCAGAGGCAGAGCAAGACTAACATGGACGAGTAACATCAAAAGATGGACAAACCAACCTATGACAACCTGCACCATCAAAGCAAGAGACAGAGCAGAATGGCGATCAATGGTAGCCAACCTTCGTTGCGGAGATGGCACTTGATGACTATGAATTGACAAGGTGTTCAGTGTTCATAAATAGTGAGTTTCTCTGTGCGCTCGCTTTACCATTTGTTGACAGTTACTTAGCACCTATGGGTTTGTCTGGAGTGTTGTTGTAAACTTTAAAAAAAATCGAACAAAAAAATAATATCCGTAAAGATTCTTTCTAATCTCCCTTCTGAGAGCAATATGAAACTAAGGATTGTTCCCAACAAGCCACAGGGCATTGGAGACATAGAGGAGACAAAGAGATTATTGATCACATACTCGCTAGGTTGTTACCCTTTGGCACTGTACCACCCTCAACATTTTCTTTCAAACTATGTTAATCTTCATCGTGGAACTCGCCACAGAAAAATTAAATTCTTCCTTCCGGTGTTCTAAGATAAAGAATCTTCTTCTTATTCTACCTTTTTAGCTCCCAGTGGAGCATAGGTCTTCAACAAACACTTTCAGCTCCCAGTGGAGCATAGGTCTTCAACAAACACTTTCCAAGTCGTTCTGTTTTTTGCCATTCTTTTAAGATCATTCCATGTCTTCCCCATCATCTTCATCTCTGCTTCTATCTGTCTTCTCCAAGAATTCCTTGGTCTTCCTCTTTGTCTTTTTCCCTGGGGATTCCAAAATGGGCCTGTTTTTTGGTTTCCGCAGTGTCTCCTATATACTTGGTATAGAATGGAACGAATTCAAAACAAACGAGGAAATTAGAGAAATCGCCAATCAACCACTAATATCTTCAGTAATAAAGAAAAGACGATGGTCATACGTTGGACATGTGATGAGAAGAGATAATAATCGAATAGCAAAGCAAGCCCTCATATGGGAAACAACAGGTAAAAGAAAAAGAGGAAGACCCAGGGAGACACTGAGAAGAACATTGATGAGAGAGGCAAGAGCAGCAGGAATCGGCTCCCTCAATGAGATAGAACTGCTTGCACAGAACAGAGACAGATGGCGAGATTTGATAAAATATCTTTAAAAGAAAACTGCTAGAACAAAAATTCATATAGGAGAAGGTGTATCTTGGTCTACGCCCTATGGGCCGGTTACGGCTCGAAAGGTCAATAGATAGATAGATAGATAGTGTGTCCTATCCAGCGCCATCATCTTCGCTGTATCTCTTTATCCACTGGTATTTGATTAGTCAGTGAATTGGTAAAATATGTACATTAGTGGTGTCTTATGTTGCATGCTGTTTTACTGAACAGCTTCAATCGTGGCTGAATCTGCCAATATTGGATAGACAGATCCGGCCTCAGAATGAGCAAGGTAACAACATTGGACTGTATGATCAGTTATTATATGTCTGTTCTGTTTAACATTATTATTCGTCAGCGCTCACCCGTTAAATAGACGTTAATGTGTTGTGTCTACGACAACAAGCGGTATCTGCGTCTTTGATACAATTGTCATTGGTGGATTTCAAGCCTGAGCAGCGGCCATTTCTGCCATTTTTTTTACCTATTAACTGACAAGAGTTCCTTAATGCACGCACGAGACTTCCTGTCTGCCGCCATTATCCGTGACGGCTTTAAACATTGGATCTCATCCCCCAGACACCGGGAGAAAGTCAAAAGCAAAGAAATCACGAATTCGAATAAAAATAGTAACTACTAGTGGCAGGGGAGCCGTGATAGCTCAGTGGTTAGTGAACTGGACTACAACGGACAAGAGGTAGGGTTCAATCCCAACCGACGGCTTCCGGTTCACCCAGCCTTTATTGGGTACCGGATTTTTTTCTGAGAAAGTAAAGCGGCACGGGCGTAATACCGACCACATTACCCCAAAAAATCATGTGCCGAAGGTCTGTAAAATTTATGGTCACTAACACCATATTCCCTATACGCCACTTGGCGTGACGGGGCTCTTTACTTTTTTTACTTTTTACTAGTGGCAGGATTCGAACACGGAATCTTTTTGTCAAGAGAGAAACGTCTTATCTCTAGACCACCTGGAGTCCTTCAATTGTAATTAATTCTTCTTCATGGTAAGAGTTAAGTTCCACTGTTAAGTTAGACATGTAACCCAGGGCATTCAGTTTCAACATGTTTGTGTCTCGTTATTCTTGGTCCCAGCCCTTTGACCTGTCCGGCTTGGATGATCACTTGGTAGCGTTGCTACCGCTAGAACGGCTCTAGTGTAAGTGGGAACACATGCTCTTGTACAACTTTGGGATGGAGACAAGTCAGGGGAACACCAATGTGTACAGGAGCTCTCATCATCATCGAGTGTCATCTCCGCATCGAAGGTTGGCTACCATGGAGCGCCATTCTGCTTTATCTCTTGCTTTGATGGTGCAGGTTGTTATATGCTCGTTTGTCCATCTTTTGATGTTACTCGTCCATGTTAGTCTTGGGCTGACTCTTTCACCTTGCATTTTCCCCTCTAGGATTACTTTTATTATGCTGTTGTGTCTTTTAACATGGCCCAAAAATTTCATTTGTCTTGTTTGAATTGTGTTTAGTTACCTTTCCATTTTTAGTTGTTTTAAGACTTCATCGTTTGTTTTCTTTTCCTTCCATCCAATTCTACCTATATTTCCATATATACACATTTCCAAGGCTTCAATTCTCTGTTCTGTTTGCTCGTGCTCGGGTGCTCTACTTGTGAAGTTTTAATGCACAAAACCTCATTTTATAGAACATCTGTTGGGTTATAATGTTGCATGGTGTTAGATCTGATCGGTTATGGGTGAGACCGTCAGAGCTGCCCATGTGATAATTAATTCAAATCTAGGTACGATGTCAACTTTAGAAGGTAGATGTACAACGGGAGTGAGGTGTAATATGGCTCCGTCAAACGTTACACTCCAAAGTATTAGAAACATATTATGAATTTTTGTCAATGGAAGTAAGAAACAATAGCTCTTGAGTGGTATGTGGAGCCAGTCCTAACATATGGATGTCAATCCTGGACAATAGGCAAGAACATCGTTGGAGGCCTCAGAGATGTGGTTTTATAGAGGAATATTCGGATTACAATGGACAGATGAAAGTAAAAGCTTATGTGCTATGATGGAGGTCAAAGCAAAATGAAACCTTATTCCCAACATTAGGATGAGACAATCATAATGTTTGTGGCCACAGAGAATAGAATAAGTGAAATATATTGTGACATGAGGAACAAACTAGGGAAGAAGAGAGAGAGAGAGAGAGAGAGAGAGGAGGGGGGAGGAAAACAGTGTGGAAAGATACACTGTAGTTTAAGAGAATGGTTTGGTTAGAAGTCAACAAGAGAATGGTTTGGTTAGAAGTCAACAAGAGAATGGTTTGGTTAGAAGTCAACAAGAGAATGGTTTGGTTAGAAGTCAACAAGAGAATGGTTTGGTTAGAAGTCAACAAGAGAATGGTTTGGTTAGAAGTCAACAAGAGAATGGTTTGGTTAGAAGTCAACAAAAGAATGGTTTGGTTAGAAGTCAACAAGAGAATGGTTTGGTTAGAAGTCAACAAGAGAATGGTTTGGTTAGAAGTCAACAAGAAAATGGTTTGGTTAGAAGTCAACAAGAGAATGGTTTGGTTAGAAGTCAACAAGAGAATGGTTTGGTTAGAAGTCAACAAGAGAATGGTTTGGTTAGAAGTCAACAAGAGAATGGTTTGGTTAGAAGTCAACAAAAGAATTGCTGGAAATGTGACAGCTGTAGAGATAGGTTATTGAGAGACATGATCACAATAAGAAGATTATATGCTTGATGATGATGATGATGATGATGATGATGATGATGACGACGATGATGATGTTCTCTTTTCATGGTGTTTATTTCTCCCAAACAACCTAATGAACACCTCTCTCTATCAACAAATGATCGTCTATTGAAGCTGTATTTCATTTCTGGTGCTGGTTGACACTGACGGACACAAATAGTGGCTGCAATCCCAAATGCTGTCTCTGCGCAGTGAACATGCTACAATTATTATTTTACCCACACAATCCCCCCCATCCCCCACTCTACCGGTTATTAAAAAAAAAAAACTCTAACCCAGCCTGGAATCAAAAGGAAATCCCTCTAACCGGCAAATAACCTGTTTAATCAACTGTCTCCCCATCCCTACGTTTATCTACTAATCAATTACAAAATAGAATAGTGGGTGGAGGTGAGAGATTGCAGAAATATTTACACCCCGAAAGCGGAGACGATGTGTGGTTTTATTTGTTTGAAATCGGATTCACGCCTCACCTATGAGAACCAAGTTGGTCCCAGCATGCAGTCTCACGAAGACCGGACATGGCTGGTTTTCTCTCTTGTAATTCTAGAAGCCCAAGGGTCAAATTGACTGTGACCTGACCAAGTCAACCAATCATTTAATTTATTTTCAACGCGACATCCGTTAGCGACTGGTATGGCGATGCCATTATCCTAACTGTTTTTAATTGTTTGGATTAAATCTTTCAAAAATTGAATTAAAACTGAAAGCTATCAACAACACTTCACCGGATATGATTAAGGGCAATGCAAATTATTTATTCTTCTGTTGATGAGGACAACAAGCACTTCCCTTCGTTGTTCGTCTACAAACGAACGATACAAAAGGCGTAGTTGTGTTGTGTTTAAAAGGAAGATACGATATATCCGCGTCTCAGGCCCAGTATATTCGACTTTCACATGACATTTCTGGGTAGCAAGCAACCTTCCCTCTTTTATATCAACTCGTTTTGTCAGACTGGTTAGTCTGTTTCCAGTGGAGTAGGATCTTCATCAGTTACGGTTCGCTGATCCTGGCGCAGTCTTGGAGCTTTCTGAAGTTTAGATTTGATGATTGTATTAAGTTCAGGAGAGTATAAGAGAACTGTCATCAGTGGTCTCTTATATAATAGAACTGTCATCAGTGGTCTCTTATATAAGAGAACTGTCATCAGGGTCTCTTATATAAGAGAACTGTCATCAGTGGTCTTTTATATAAGAGAACTGCAATGAGAGCTCTGTGGTATAAGAGAACTGGAATGAGAGCTCTGTGGTATAAGAGAACTGCAATGAGTGGTCTGTGGTATATATGACCCTATTCGTCTTGTCAAACGGTCTAGTGGAGACTAATGTGTATTTTTTTTTTTTTTGAGGTTTTGTTTTTGTCGAACAGCTTCTCTCGTGGCTGATTCTACCAATGTTTGACAAACACACACGGCCACAGAATGAACAAGTCAGGCCACAGGGAGTTGAAAGTGTTGAAGACCTATGTTCCACATGAAGTTTAAAGTGTTTGTTGAAGATCTATGTTCCACAATTAGTTTAAAGTGTTTGTAGAAGACCTATGTTCCACATGAAGTTTAAAGTGTTTGTTGAAGATCTATGTTCCACATGAAGTTTAAAGTGTTTGTAGAAGACTTATACTCCACATGAAGTTTAAAGTGTTTGTTGAAGACTTATGCTCCACATGAAGTTTAAAGTGTTTGTAGAAGACTTATACTCCACATGAAGTTTAAAGTGTTTGTTGAAGACTTATACTCCACATGAAGTTTAAAGTGTTTGTTGAAGACTTATGCTCCACATGAAGTTTAAAGTGTTTGTTGAAGACTTATGCTCCACATGGAGTTTAAAGTGTTTGTAGAAGACCTATGCTCCACATGGAGTTTAAAGTGTTTGTTGAAGACTTATGCTCCACGGGCAGTAGAAAGAAGGGAAAGAAAGAAAAAAAGAAACTTCGCGTATTGTTGTTGTTGTTGTTGTTGTTGTTGTTGTTGTTGTTGCGTTGGCCAGCTTTCAACTCTGACGAAGTCCCTAGAGACTAGGAACTGAATTTTGCGTGTTAATCCATTTTTCCCTGGCAGCCGTGTGCACAGGGGTCCCTCGCCGCACAGGCAGATAACTCCGACTTCGGAGGTACTCATGTTTTTTTTTCCGCCGATGAGTAACTGACGTTTCAAGCCGGGCCTCGCTGCTGAGACCAGGGGTGGTTGTCGCAGAGAGAAATCATAAATAAAAATCCCAACCGGTATAGCCGAGATTTGAACCCACAACCTCTCTGTCCCGAGGCCGGCGTCTTGCCTCGAGACCAACCAGTCCCCCATGGACTTGGAATATGAGGAAAACGAAAGAAGGAACACTTTTCATACATTGCCTTCAACGATTCCTGCCGCCTATCCACCATATACCAGAAATTCCCGTCCTCCCGAAAGTGATGATCGTCATATTTCTTTAAAAATGTATAGCGCTTGTTGATGTTAGGCCATCGTTGTTGACTCCAATTTCGAACATATAAACACACAGTTAGTCGTCAGATTATCCCCATCGCACATCAAACAACAGACCGTAAGATTAGCGTACGGCCGGTCTAGGGATTTACGATGAGCAATTACGATGACGTAGCACACATAACAATGTCGCAAGCACAGCAATGACGCGCCCCTTAGATTCTTGATTACTCTAATGAATGTAATCTACGACAAACAGAACACGGTGCAAATTCCCTAAAGAGATAAAACTGCGGCTGACGAAGCAGTTCACATTAATGAGAACATATAAATAACTTGCTTCAAGCAAATCCGTGAACGGTCATGAACAGCACCAATGTGACGTAAAGCGCAGAACAAGCCTAGACGATGGAAGTTCGCATTCACAACACTTGATTTGTCGAAAATGGAATATTGCCGGCGTACGACATTGTTTTGTCAGCGCAGATGTAATAAGTAGATCATCATCTTGACTTTAACCCATAGGAGTGCAATTTAGAACCGAAATTACTCAGACATCGAATGCACTTTTTACAGCGATCGAGAGAACGTGGACTAGATCCGCCATCTTAGAAACAGAAGTGGTTTTCAACTTCACGTATAAGAAATACTTAGCAAATATCGTAAAAGACGCACCGACAGTCGAGAGTTTTGCTGACAGTCTGTGATAACACAAGAAGTAGACGATCCAGATAAACGTGAAAGTGCCCAAGTCAGTGTGCACGTGCGGCGGACAGCTCGCAAGCATATTCCCCAATCAATTATCCAAGGTTTAGTCGCATATTCACTATTTGTTTTGTCTCTTCTCCGTCTCTAGTTTTCTCTTGGTCTCAGGTGTAAATTTATCATGAATACTCGAGTGACACGCCTTTGTAACCATGACACTGTGTCAACAGTGCGAACCGACATTTCACTTCCGCATCCCGGCAGTCTATGTGACTGATGGACAGTCGTTCATATAACTTCCGTTTCCTGTTTGATCAGTCTGATTATACATGAATTTTTTTTTTCTCTCGTTGTCGCGCGCGCGAGCACGCGTGTGTGGTTGTTGATTTTGGCGGGATTTTTTTTTTTTAATAAACACTTTTCCATTTTTTTGTCCAGATAACGCAAACTGCTTCCAAACAATTTCCGAAATATTAATATCTCGGTTGTTGATGGTTTCAAGTCATTGGCAAAACGGGATATAGAATCAGTGTTGCGTGAAAAGTAAAACATGCTACTGGAGTTGATTTGGTAGATATCTTTTATGTTCTCGAAGTCTGGCAGGAAAACAATAGAAGTCTGTCAGCCCAATAATGGAGTAGTTTAGGTCCGGCAGAAGGGAAATTGAGTAGTTTAGGTACGGGAATAGAACAATTAAGGAGTTTAGGTACGGGAGTAGAACAATTGAGGAGTTTAGGTACGGGAGTAGAACAATTGAGGAGTTTAGGTATAGGAGTAGAACACTTGAAGAGTTTAGGTACGTGAGTAGTACAATTGAGGAGTTTAAGTACAGGAGCAGAACAATTGAAGAGTTTAGGTACGGGAGTAGAACAATTGAGGAGTTTAGGTACAGGAGCAGAACAATTGAAGAGTTTAGGTACGGGAGTAGTACAATTGAGGAGTTTAGGTACGGGAGTAGAACAATTGAGGAGTTTAGGTACGGGAGTAGAACGATTGAGGAGTTTAGGTATAGGAGTAGAACAATTGAGGAGTTTAGGTACAGGAGTAGAACGATTGAGGAGTTTAGGTATAGGAGTAGAACAATTGAGGAGTTTAGGTACAGGAGTAGAACAATTGAGGAGTTTAGGTACAGGAGTAGAACAATTGAGGAGTTTAGATACGGGAGTAGAATAATTGAGGAGTTTAGGTATAGGAGTAGTACAATTGAGGAGTTTAGGTATAGGAGTAGAACAATTGAGGAGTTTAGGTACGTGAGTAGAATAATTGAGGAGTTTAGGTACGGGAGTAGAACAATTGAGGAGTTTAGGTACGGGAGTAGTACAATTGAGGAGTTTAGGTTTTGTAGTATAATGACAGAGGAGTTTAGGTATTGTAGTATAATGACAGAGGAGTTTAGGTATTGTAGTATAATGAAAGAGGAGTTTAGGTATTGTAGTATAATGAAAGAGGAGTTTAGGTATTGTAGTAGAATGAAAGATGAATTTAGGTTTTGTAGTAGAATGAAAGAGGAGTTTAGGTTTTGTAGTAGAATGAAAGAGGAGTTTAGGTTTTGTAGTAGAATGAAAGATGAGTTTATGTATTGTAGTAGAATGAAAGAGGAGTTTAGGTATTGTATTAAGACAATAGTGGAGTTTAATCATGGTAGTATATGCGGTCTAACGCCCTACAGAAGACTATATGTCTCAAAGGTTATACCACTAATGAGGTTATATCAAAGAAATTTGAAGCGAACTTACTTCATTCTGTCATTTAAAAAAAAAAAAGCATCACAGGTGCTGGAAGTGACCACCAGTTGTGTCCAAACAGAAAAATAATTATTGAGGAAATGTTGGGCTCCATGTAGATCAATTTAGGAGGACACTGGAGCACAAATCAAAATAGTACGGACGATAAGAGCACCGAGTACCGGTCAAATACCAGTGGATAAAGAGATACTGCGAAGACGATGGCGATGGATAGGACACACACTACGGAAGCCAACTGAGAGTATTACACAACAGGCCCTTTTTTGGAATCCCCAGGGGAAAAGACAAAGAGGAAGACCAAGGAATTCTTGGAGAAGACAGATCGAAGCAGAGATGAAGATGATGGGGAAGACATGGAATGATCTTAAAAGAATTGCAAAAAACAGAACGACTTGGAAAGTGTTTGTTGAAGACCTATGCTCCACTGGGAGCTAAAAGGTAGAAGAGGAAGTAGAAGAAGATAAGAGCACGATCCACAGTGTTCGTCTCTAGCAGGATATCATGTTATAATTTTTGTTTTTTTTTAATTGATAGTTTTGTGGTGCAACTTTATGCGATCTTCAACAAAGTATGGCGTGCATTTATTACCACCAATCTATTTCTCTGTTTGTGGTTTAATGCGTTATTCTAAAAGAAGCAGGTCTTTGTTGAAAGTTACGACCAAACCAACAACCAGCTGGGGCTATGTATTGAAGTAAGGCGGTAAAGAGTGTCGCGTTTCACTAGTTATTGTGGAAAACTGTTTGGCTCTTTAATAGTGTTTCCTGGCGCAAAGAAACACAGGCGGCACAGATGGTGTATGCGGAACAGCGATTGTCACATTTCAGTTGGGGTTTTTTTTTTTTACAACTCGCTACAGGAATAGAAAGCGATGATAATAATAATGGCAAACGATAACATCTTTTTTTTAAATTAAGGTGTTTTTGTTTTTGTTTTAGTTTGCGAGCATTGATGTTTTAAAATAGAAGGAAGAAGGGAGGGAGGGAGGGAGGGAGGGAGGGAGGGAGGAAGAAAGGACGGGAGGAAGGAATGAGTGAAGAAAGAAGGAGGGACGGACGGAAGGAAGGAGTGAAGGAAGAAAGGGAATAGGGAGGAAGGAAGGAAGGAAGGAAGGAAGGAAGGAAGGAAGGAAGGAAGGAAGGAAGGAAGGAAGGAAGGAAGGAAGGAAGGAAGGAAGGAAGGAAGGAAGGAAGGAAGGAAGGAAGGAAGGAAGGAAGGAAGGAAGGAAGGAAGGAAGGAGTGCAGGAAATGTGGTGTTAATAGCCATTAATTTGTATACCACCTGCACCTATCTAGAGGAACGTGGTCCGCACTACACCAGTACTGTGTCTTTTCTGTTAACAAATCTCTTCTGCCTATCGTCTTAGCGTTGATCCAGTAAGAATGGGTGCGTGCGTTATAGCAGTGTCAAACTTAACAGAAGAGAAAGATAATAAATAGAGAGAACATGATACAAACGACAAAACAAACACAAGAAAACGTTGTTTAAATAGTACGCACGACTTAGCCACTGTCGTATATAGCAAGAACAGTCATTTATATTGATGAATATAGAGTAAATGGACAAACCAGAAACAAGTGAGTAGATTCATTTATCTGGGATCCATAATAACATTAGATGGCAGCTCATTTGTCACATTCCTGTAGGGCCGAAGACGGTACTCAGGGCGGACGTCGTAGTTCTCTACGATTGACGATTTGCTGCTTGTTCTTATAGTTCTTGCTTGTTTCTTGGTCCAATAGTTGAGCCCTCCCAAGTAATTGTTCTGCGTAGCGATTCTCATGGTCTGTCTTGTTTCCTTTTACCAGATGGTTTCCACATGAATACCTAAGGTCTTTTTTCATTCATTCTCAGCACATGACCGATGTATTTCCAACGCCTTATTCTCATGAATCTCGACACATTTCTTATTTTGATTCGTTTTGTATCTGTTCATTCGAAAGGTATTCTTTCCAACTGATGTTTAAGATCCTACGTTGATATTTGTTTTCAAAGACATTAAATGTTCTATCTAAAGTCATGGTGGATTTCCAACTTTCACATTAGAGCTGGTGTCACACATGAGTTGAACGGTCTTTTAAAAATAAATAGAAACCGAACAGGTCAATACAGATCATCTTTTCAACACACTGATGAATATAAACCTCAGATGAATGTGGCTGTAGCATCAACTGGTGGACATCTGATACAATTATGCCCAATATCATCATCATGTACTAAGCCTTCTGGCGTAGATGATCATGTCTCTCCACAACTTTCGATCTCGACAGTTATTTATCATTTATGTTGTTGTGGTTATAGTTATGGAAGGCCTCGGTATCACTGCAAACGAATTAAAATCCATAATTGCTCAACCGCCCGTGCCAGTAAAATCATCCGAATTACTAACTCATCTCCCAAACAAAGAAAGGTAGCTGTAGTCCCCATCATAGCAGTCTCAGCACACGCCAAAAGACATAAGGCGAAACCACACAGAAAGTGAACACAACCATATGTTCTCCATCATACGATATCATCATTCATCGTATACAATCGGAATATCGAAACACGATCAAAACAGATGAAACGTACAGCTCACGGTGTGCACAGAACACTTAACTCAGTAGTTCCTGCAACAAGCCGGACTTGGAATATGAGGAAACTGCAACAAGGAACACTTTTCAGACATAGCCTTCAATGGTTTCTGCCGCCTATCCACCATATTTACCTGAAGTTCACGTCCTACTGGGAGCCGCGATAGCTCAGTGGTTAGTGAACTGGACTACAATGGACAAGAGGTAGGGTTTAATCCCAACCGACGGCTACCGGTTCACCCAGCCTTTAATGGGTACCTGATTTTTTTCTGGGAAAGTAAAGCGGCACGGGCGTAATACCGACCACATTACCCCAAAAATCATGTGCCGAAGGTCTGTAAAATTTATGGTCACTAACACTGTATTCCCTATACGCCACTTGGCGTGACGGGGTACTTTACTTTTACTTTTTTCACGTCCTACTGAAAATGATGATCGTCGTATTTTTTTTTTATGTATGGCGCTTGATGATGCTAGGACATGGATTTTTATTCTAAATCCGAACATATGAAACACAGCTAGTCATCGGACTATCCCCGTCGCACATCAAACAACAGACTGTAAGATCTCCTTGCAATGTGAATTTGTGAAGTTATGAATCTCTCCTGACTAACATGATCCTCCGGGAGTGACCCCAAAGCTGCAAAGTCATATACGAAACTCCATTCCGTCTTTCACTATTAGCGTTCGTCCGTTTTAGGGAATACAATCAGCCATTGTGGTGATGCAGCATACACAACAATGGCTGCGCCCATAAGATCCCAAATACTCTAATAAATCCAGCCAACAACGCACGAAAAGATGATGCATAATCTCCAAAGTGGATAGACTAGGCAGAGCAGTCCATATTAATGAGTTGTAACATGTAAATACTTGGCGTCAAAAAAATGTCAACGATGGCCTTGGAACAGCACTCAATGTGTTGACGTAAACCGCATACCAACACTAGACCGGGGAAGGTCGCCTTCACAAACTTGGACTTGACAAAGAGAGCATTGAGGTGCGTAGGACTCTGCTTCATCGGCGAAATCTGTTAAGTGGATCATCAGACTGACTTCAACGCAGAAAATTGCATTGAAGAGCCGAAACTAATCAGTCAACAAATGCAATTTCTGTTGCTGTCCAGAGAACGTGACCTTGTTCCACTATGTTGGAAACGGAAGTCTTATGTTGTCGACCTTCTGCCAAGCCATTTTCTTAAGCTGTTTGGTATATTTTCTCTTTGATTCCCTTTATCTCTTTGTCCCTCAATTTTCCCAGTTGCTACAATATATTCCAGCTTTTCCCTTCTATGAAACGGCCAGAAAAATGCTGATTGTTTCTTCCTAATATTGAATATTAGCTGTCTTTTTGCTTTGACCTCTTTCAAAACGTTTTCATTACTCTTCTTAGCTGTCCATGGTATTCTCAACTTTCTTCTTCTGTAAAACCAGATTTCTGCAGTCTTCGGTGATTTTCTGGTCTGTTATCCTATTGTCAATGATTCGATATGTTAAGGCTGGCTCTACATAACGTTTAAGAACTATTTTTCTTGTTTCTATTGTCAAAAATGGATTGCATAGTATCTTCCTCATTTTTGGAAAGCTGCTTTTCTGCATCTCACCTCAGTTGTACATCTACCATCTAAGGTTAGCAATATATAATCAACATAAAAAGCAAAAACATATACATTTGTATGATATCTAGTCTGTAAACTTTAATAGGTACTGGATTTTTTTCTGGGAAAGTAAAGCGGCACGGGCGTAATACCCACCACATTACCCTAAAAAATCATGTGCCGAATGTCTGTAAAATTTATGGTCACTAACACCATATTATCTATACGCCACTTGGCGTGAAGGGAGTACTTGACTTTTTTTTAACTTAGTCTGTAAACGGTGCCTTTTTCGGTTTTTATTTTCATCTTTCCGCAACCATTTCATATTTGTTTTTACCATGAATCGGCAGCCAAAATGTGGCATTCCTCGCCTAACAGGAGGCGTACACGATCAAATATCCAACACATCTGTGCTTAGCAGCGATATTTCTTTGTTTCTGTGGTTGTCCATACATCTGAAGTTAACAGGCTGTCAAATCATCAAACTCAAAAGTCCAAACATCCGCAGAGCTCACACAAAATGTGGAAGCGTTAATCGAAAATATAAACGAAGCTCTCCCATTATTCCGTTCCGTGGTTTCACTCATTGTCCCTTTCAGTGCTCTCCGGTAATTTCCCACAATGGGGAATTCAAGCTCATCGAATGGATATGGGACACTCTGAATAGCTATTGGGAAAGTATTCATTGAAATACTGTACCGCGGTAGTTGGATAATTTGAGAGAAGCTCATCTCTCGTGCGGGAGGGTCGTTTTGTCGTGCGAGTGTTGCGTGAGCTTTAGCGAGGTAGATAATAGTTCACACGCGTTTATGTGGTCGGTGCGCCGAACATTTCGCTCCTAAACTGCTATTTATTTGATTGTTATTTGCTATTTCTTATTTCTTGTGGAGTTGACTTTTGCCAACAATTTCGATACAGGTTATCATCGTTTTCTATTCCGCTTTCTGTTCCGCATCTACTTTTTTTCCTTTTTTTTTTTTGTTTTGTCCGACGTCTGATTCCTCTGTTTTATGGATGCTCGACTTCAGATCTCGACTTCAGATCTCGACTTCAGATCTCGCGAAAACCTCACCAGGATCCGGGCTGAATCTACCTAGAAGCTAAATATATACATGTGCGTGTGTGTGTGGTGTAGGTATATACGTGGGTGTGTTTGTGTGTGGTGTGGGTATATACGTGGGTGTGTTTGTGTGTGGTGTAGGCATATACGTGGGTGTGTTTGTGTGTGGTGTAGGTATATACGTGGGTGTGTTTGTGTGTGGTGTAGGCATATACGTGGGTGTGTTTGTGTGTGGTGTAGGCATATACGTGGGTGATGGTATTTGTGTGTGGTGTGGGTGTATACGTGGGTGTGTGTGTGTGTTTGTGTGTGGTGTGGATACATGCGTGTGTGTTTGTGTGTGGTGTGGGTATATACGTGGGTGTGTTTGTATGTGGTGTGGGTATATACGTTGGTGTGTGTGTTTGTATGTGATGTGGATATATACTTGGGTGTGTGTGTCGTGTGGGTAAATACGTGGGTGTATGTGTTTGTATGTGGTGTGGGTATATACGTTGGTGTGTGTGTTTGTATGTGATGTGGATATATACTTGGGTGTGTGTGTCGTGTGGGTAAATACGTGGGTGTATGTGTTTGTATGTGGTGTGGGTATATACGTTGGTGTGTGTGTTTGTATGTGATGTGGATATATACTTGGGTGTGTGTGTCGTGTGGGTAAATACGTGGGTGTATGTGTTTGTATGTGGTGTGGGTATATACGTTGGTGTGTGTGTTTGTATGTGATGTGGATATATACTTGGGTGTGTGTGTCGTGTGGGTAAATACGTGGGTGTATGTGTTTGTATGTGGTGTGGGTATATACTTGGGTGTGTGTGTGTGTATGTGATGTGGGTTATGCGCGGGTGTTTATGTTTGGCGTGGATGTTTGATCGTATGTGTTTTGAGTCGGGTGTATATGTGTATGTGTGGTTGAGTATTTGCGTCACTGCGGTGTGTGTGGGTATGTGTTGTTTGTTATTGTCTCGGTGGTTTGGGGCGCTTCTTGGCGAGGCACGATCCGTTCAACCTCAGATTAGGTAATTTGGGTTATGTTAGACCGCATTTGTCATCAAAAAACGAACATGAAAATCACTTTCTCGCGTTTACATTTAGTAGCTGTGTGGGTGAGTGGATGTGAGAGTGAGGGAGAGAGAGTGATGGAGAGAGAGTGAGGGAGAGAGAGTGAGGGAGAGTGAGAAAGTGAGAGAGTGTGTGTGAGGGAGTGTGAGAAAGTGAGAGAGTGTGAGTGAGGGAGAGTGAGAAAGTCAGAGAGTGTGAGTGAGGGAGAGTGAGAAAGTGAGAGAGTGTGTGTGAGGGAGTGTGAGAAAGTGAGAGAGTTTGAGTGAGGGAGAGTGAGAAAGTGAGAGAGTGTGTGTGAAGGAGAGTGAGAAAGTGAGAGAGTGTGAGTGAGGGAGAGTGAGAAAGTGAGAGAGTGTGTGTGAGGGAGTGTGAGAAAGTGAGAGAGTATGTGTGAAGGAGAGTGAGAAAGTGAGAGAGTGTGAGTGAGGGAGAGTGAGAAAGTGAGAGAGTGATGGAGAGAGAGAGTGAGAGAGTGTGAGTGAGAGAGAGTGAGAGAGGGGTGAGAGAGTGATGGAGAGTGAGAGAGAGAGTGAGAAAAAGAGAGGGAGAGAGTGAGAGAGAGAATGAGGGAGAGAGTGTGAGGTAGAGTGAGAAAAGCAACAGGAATCTTGTGTTACGATTGCGGTCGTCAAAGAAATCAGCAGCTTTCTTACGATAAGATCCAAAAATAGCTAAGTGTAAGGGGATTGGTAGAAAAATGGCTAAGTGTAAGGGGATTGGTAGAAAAATGGTTAAGTGTAAGGGGATTGATAGAAAAATGGCTAAGTGTAAGGGATTGGTAGAAAAATGGTTAAGTGTAAGGGGATTGGTAGAAAAATGGTTAAGTGTAATGGGATTGGTAGAAAAATGGCTAAGTGTGAGAGGATTGGTAGAAAAATGGTTAAGTGTAAGGGGATTGGTAGAAAAATGGTTAAGTGTAAGGGGATTGGTAGAAAAATGGCTAAGTGTAAGGGGATTGGTAGAAAAATGGTTAAGTGTAAGGGGATTGGTAGAAAAATGGTTAAGTGTAAGGGGATTGATAGAAAAATGGCTATAGTGTAAGGGGATTGGTAGAAAAATGGCTATAGTGTAAGGGGATTGGTAAAAAAATGGCTAAGTGCAGGACACCTCTTGACCACCTAGTCCCCCCAGATTCTGTCAAAAAATTGCTTCAAAAGTTCAAGATTTCGCCTCTATTGAAATACACATATAACGGTCTATGGAGGTGAAGTATTACACTATAAACCTGAACATATAACTGTCTATGGAGGTGAAGTATTACACTATAAGCCTGAACATATAACGGTCTATGGGAATGAAGTATTACACTATAAACCTGAACATATAACGGTCTATGGGAATGAAGTATTACACTATAAACCTGAACATATAACGGTCTATGGGAGTGAAGTATTACACTATAAACCTGAACATATAACGGGAATGAAGTATTACTACTAATGCAACATCAATTTCTGGAACTATTTATTTTATGTTTATTTCTGTTTCTCGTTTGTGAAGTCGAGGAAGATTGACGTCATGATGTGCGCTTCAGTTATCTCGTAGCGTCCGTTACTCCGTTTATCAAAACTCGTCCAATAATTTCTTCGTTTTCTTTGTTTCTTATACAAACCTACTAACCACATTTCACAAGTTCTTGTTCTCATAGATAAAGCAATCATCACTATGTTGACACGGTATTTCTTGTCACGCAGGAAGACCGCAGATAAAGAACCGTAGTACCGGGATTGATGGGTACCGATTGTGATAAATCTAAAACGTTAATGGGTGTCACGTGATAATGGAGACGTTAGAGGTAGCACTCCTGAAATGTTTGTGGACAAGTACGGGTGTTCCAAAAACCCACCTGCATTTAGTCTAGGCAGGCAAACTCAAGTAGCGCTATAATCCATTATCTTACAAGATAATGACATCAGTTATTATTATCGTTATCATCATATTACTGATAACATACATGTTACTTTTATTTTAAATTCATCATCATCATCATCAAGTACCGGGCCTGCTGGAGTAGGTGATCATGTCTCTCCACAACTCTCGATCACGACAGTCACTTCATCATTTCTCTTGTTGTCCCTCTACCAAGCCATTCTCTCAAGCCGTCTGGCATCCTCTCTCTTTGCCTCCCTCCATCTCCTCGTCCCTCAATTTTCCCAGCCGCCACAACATACTCCAGCTGTTCTCATCTCACCACGTGACCAAAAAATGATGATTGTTTATTCCCAACATTGGAATCCGGCTCTCCTTTCGCCTTGGCCTCCCTCAGAACGTCTTCATTACTCTTCCTAGCCGTCCATGGTACTCCTGGCACTGCCCTGCAAACTCACATTTTAAATTAGCGCGGGCGATAACTCGTTTCATTCAATTCCCAACGAATAATTGTACTTGATTATGCCCACATTGACTACAAAACCTCACAGCTGTTTGTTGATGATATTTTAGTAGTATAATAATATAATTCTGATATCATCATCAAGTACCTGGCCTGCTGGAGTAGGTGATCATGTCTCTCCACAACTTTCGATCTCGACAGTTATTTTTCATTTCTGTTGTTGACCTTCTGAAAGCCATTCTCTATTAACTATTCTAGAATAGCCATATTTGTGTACAGTGGCACAAAACTGAGCCACTCCAATTAAATATAAGTCTAAAGAAATGAGTGAATTGTAGTTACCTCGGTATATCTGAATTTACACACGAGGCAACATTGTTATGATTATAACTAAAGTGCCACTTTGAGGCTGATGCAAGCAGCTGTGTCTTCAGTTTTATCGTCTGTCGTCGATTAGACTAGACATTCGAACTCACCCCGCATTGTTATATCATCTGGGAGACTGGCTGGTCTCGAGGCAAGACACCGGCCTCGAGACAGAGAGGTTGTGGGTTCAAATCCCGGCTGCATCAATTGGAATTTGTATTTATGATTTCTCTCTGTGGCAACCACCCCTGGTCTCAGCAGCGAGGCTCGGCTTGAAACGTCAATTACTCATCGACGGAAAATATGAGTACCTCTGAGACGGAGTTATCTGCCTGTGCGGCGAGGGATCCCTGTGAATATGGGTGCCAGGGAAAATGGATTAACACGAAAAATTCAGTTCCTAGTCTCTAGGGACCTCGCCAGAGGTAAAAAACTGGCGAACGAAAAATAATAAATATGTATCAGAGGCGTATTCTCTATGCTACCGCAGCTATCGCCGGTAGCCTGAACATATTAACGAAATGCAAAAAGAAATGATAATTTATTATATTTTTTTCTTAATTATATTACACATTTTCGAATATTCTATTACACATTTCGTAGGCCAATATGATTTATTTGCTTTGATTTGCATTTATTAAAGCAAGTTTTTCCTATGGCCACTATAACGTTTGTGATTGTCGCTCAACTCAGACACAAGAACGCTTATCTGGTTTGACAATAATGTCATTTGAGAATCATTCCTTCAGAAATTTATAAACCACCCAACAGTACTTTCAATGACAAAGTCATTGAGACATTTTCCTCCCAAACAAGACGGATAGAGTTTACATATAAATAAGTAAGTAATTTAAAATGTAGTGATGTCATGAGCAAATATTACATCATGTTAGCCTACTGAATATAGTATACTGAATATAGTATACTGAATATACTTAATATTGGACATCATCAATGCCCTCCGAGATGTGGGAAGAGCACAGGACTTCGACAAACACAGATCCACGTCACTTCTTCGGATGATGGAAATGGGAGTTAAGATGGGCACAGCCAGAAATGAGAAACTTAGTGGCCGTGTAAGAAGACTTATCAACCAACACTGAACTGGAGTCGTCAGTCGCTGGACACTGAGGGGATTGCTGAGGAGGAGATCTGAGCACCTATGGACGTGTTCGGAGTGCAATGATGATGACCCGCAAATAACTCAATAACTCAATATAGTGTATGTCTTTATTTGTTACGTCAGCGGTATCCCAGACCCCAAAACCAGTATACGCCACTGATATATATCATCTGTCATCGGTTAGACCAGACATTCGAACTCACCCCGTATTGTAATAACAGGATACTGGGAAAAAAAAAACGAGGGTGCGGGAGGGGGATTCAAGCACTACACTTGTCGAATGGAGCACTTTTGGAACGTGAGGCGCGGGCTTTAACCTTAACGCTACAACAAGCAGCCATTTTTCATGTTAAATTAGTTTAAAGTCGCAACAACATTTGTCTTTTTTTTTTAGAACAAAGTCTGTCGCGACAACAGTAACATTGTAAGCGTTAGATGATCGGTGACAAAGATGGTGGGTAAACGATCCACCGTGTATACAGGAGTAGGTGTGTGGTGGGGATTGGGGGGGGGGGGGTGTTTAATAGTTCTGAAACTTGAAATAATTAAACGGAAACGGCAGATGTGGGCTGTATCGATTCTCACCGCCAGTTCGCGCGAAACAAGCAAGCGTGTGTGATTCTTAACTTGCGTAGTTCGTAATAGACGTTTTAGCAATTTTTTATGTGTTCCTAATTTTAATTACTTAACATGCACTAGCAAAGAACATGTAATTTCTGGTCACAAAATGCTATCTTCTAATGTTCTCTTTGTACTTCAGCCACAGAGAGACTGAATGATAACGACATAGCGAGTCAGTACATTATCAGAGCTCTCTAAGATGTAGAATTAGAAATTATCAAACATTTGTTCCAATGCGCGAGACCAATAGCGAGGGTAATTAATTAATTAGACAAGTAAGGGAACGTGCTAGTGTGCTAATTAATAAGGTCGACTGTGAGCTTTTCTAATTTCTCAAAACATGGTCTTATTTTTAATCTAGGCTTTGTAAAACCTGCAAAGTGTTATTTTTCTTTTGAATGAAACGTGCGGTGTAATAAATGTCAGTGTGAGTGGTTATGAAGAGATAGAGAGGGGGGGGGGGGGAGAGAGAGAGAGAGAAAGGAGAAAGAAAAAGAAAGGGAGAGAGAGAGAGAGAGGTAAAGAGAATTTATGAAAAGAGAAGTAACGAGTGGCAGTAAATGGTGGAAAAAAACAGGGCAATTTTAAAAGGTGCATGTGCAAAATGTATGAGAGATTGAGAGGAAGACAGAGAAGGATAAGATAAATGACAGTTTGGAAGAGCAGTGGCAGGCCTGAATGAGAGAAGAATGAGAGCACTATCATACATCTTCAGTTGCTCTATACGCCTATGCTTGAGACTAAGGCTCATTCAACTTAAAATACACAATTAACCTATTGTATCTATTAAGCTGAGACATATCAATATCATTATATGAACGCTAAACATGGGGTCTAGGGTGCCACGATAGCTCATTGGTTAGTGAACTGGACTACAAAGGACAAGAGGTAGATTTCGATTCCAACCGACGGCTTTCGGTTCACCCAGCCTTTAATGGGTACCGGATTTTTTCTGGGAATGTAAAGCGGCACTAGCCACATTACCCCAAAAATCATGTGCTGAAGGTTTGTAAAATGTATGGTCACTACAAAGGGAGTTGACGCCATGGGACGCACCAAAATGGCAGCTTATTTATATTCAAGCTATGGACTAAGCAATGTTTACTTTGAATACCACGATAAATGTTATTGCAGCGAGTTGGCAAGTTTTACATACATAAATGTTTGTTCACAGTTCGTTAACCTTCGCTGTAGATAAAGTCGTTAATTTGATGTCTCAGTTTGTGACATTGGTAGCTAAGGACCTAACTTGTGCAACCGGATGGCATTGGGAAGGATCATTTTGAATCTATGAAGTGGGCTCATTTTGTGTTTAACTCAAAAGCATATGTGCTTTTTAACCAAAGAATTTTTTGGGGGGACTCAATGAAGATATCCCCGATGGAAGAATAAATTGTACTATTAGTCCCATAAATGATTCGCTTCCAGAGATTTATGATGTAAACAAAGCAGTTTTGTCATTGCAAGTGAATAATGTCCACACCTATAATTGGTCAGGATTGGGTAGCAGCAGCAGTTTTATAGCGAACACAGAAAACATCACAGGATTGTGCTGTTCTGAAACAGCTATGCCATGCTACCCTAGAATTGCCTTTAATGGGATTACTGTGACCACAAACCACTCTCCATGTGTGTGCCACGTATTTACACCCCTGAAAGAAATTCTGAATATAACAACATCATGTGCCGTCTGTGATATTAAAGAACACATACCAGGAGCCTGCACTATGATTGATACAACTGTTGCACCAAGCACTTCATCAGCAAAGCCATATCTATGGAATGTTCATCTGACATTGTTCTTGAATAATGTCCAAGTTAATGAGACATCAGAATCGTGTGGCGGCAGCTACAAGAAGGGAGCGGAGAACATCATCAATTGTGTTTTTACTAACTACAGGTCATGTGGCTTCTGTTGGATTGGAAATGATAACTTACCACCACTGTGTGTCTATATGTTTGGAATTGGAGTCATCAATGATGGCCTAACATCATCAAGTGCTACGACGATCATCATTTTCGGGAGGACGTAAACTCCCATGGTATATGGTGGATAGGCGGTAGGAACCATTGAAGGCTATGTCTGAAAAGTGTTCCTTCTTGCAGTTTCCTCATATTCCAAGTCCGGCTTGTTGCAGGAGCTACTGAGTTAAGTGCTCTGTGCACACCGTGAGCTGTGTGTCTCATCCGTTTTGATCCTGCTTCGATATCCCGCTTGTTTACGATGAATGATGATATCGTATGACGGGGAACAGTTGGCTGTGTTCACTTTCTGCGCCGTTTCGCCTTATGTCTTTTGGCGTTTGCTGAGACTGCTACGATGGGGACTACAGTTACCTTTCTTTGTTTGGGAGATAAGTTAGTAATTCGGATGATTCCACTGGCACGGGCGGTTGAGCAATTATGGATTTTAATTCGTTTGCTGTGAGACCGAGGCCTTCCATAGCCAATAATAGCCAATGGTCACTAACACCATATTCCCTATACGCCACTTGGCGCGACGGGGGATCTTTACTTTCTTTTTTTACTTTAAACATGGGTTCTGGGAGCAGAATTAGAAAGGAAAGTACAAGCCATACGGAAATGATCTTCAATCCAGACATCTCACACAACGACCACATCACGAAAGAGAAAGTTCATATAAATCATTATCATTCATGCAAATCCACAATCTTTCCTAACATCTGTCAGGAAAAATAAATTATATTGTTCACGTGCACATCACAAGATCTAACTGCCTGGCCAAACCAACCTACACTGAAAAGTGATCGGTGTGTGGCGTAGTGATAGACACGAGAGAATGGTTTGATGACGTCCAAGGCTCGAATGGAGACGTTTCTCCATTTTTTTAGCGTTCACCAGTTAAATGGGCGTTGATGCGTTAAGTCGCTAGTTTACGACATAGCCGCCATATCTGCACCTTTCGCCCGACACATCCGTCTTCATCATGGATGGGTAGATTTTGCTTAACAATTTCTGTCCAGACAGCGACCATTTTTGGTCTACAATTTTCGACTTTAAACTGCCAAGGGTTCTTTAACGTGCGCGAGTGTGCACGGGACCTCCTATCTTTCGCCGTTATCCGAGAGGGCTAGACATCGGATCTCACTACCCAGAGAGGGCTAGACATCGGATCTCACAACACAGAGAGGGCTAGACATGGGATCTCACTACCCAGAGAGGGCTAGACATCGGATCTCACTACCCAGAGAGGGCTAGACATCGATCTCACTACCCAGATAGGGCTAGACATGGGATCTCACTACCCAGAGAGGGCTAGACATGGGATCTCACTACCCAGAGAGGGCTAGACATCGGATCTCACTACCCAGATAGGGCTAGACATGGGATCTCACTACCCAGAGAGGGCTAGACATCGGATCTCACTATCCAGAGAGGGCTAGACATGGGATCTCACTATCCAGAGAGGGCTAGACATGGGATCTCACTACCCAGATAGGGCTAGACATGGGATCTCACTATCCAGAGAGGGCTAGACATCGGATCTCACTACCCAGAGAGGGCTAGACATCGTATCTCACTACCCAGAGAGGGCTAGACATCGGATCTCACAACACAGAGAGGGCTAGACATGGGATCTCACTACCCAGAGAGGGCTAGACATCGGATCTCACTACCCAGATAGGGCTAGACATGGGATCTCACTACCCAGAGAGGGCTAGACATGGGATCTCACAACACAGAGAGGGCTAGACATCGGATCTCACTACCCAGAGAGGGCTAGACATGGGATCTCACAACACAGAGAGGGCTAGACATCGGATCTCACTACCCAGAGAGGGCTAGACATGGGATCTCACAACACAGAGAGGGCTAGACATCGGATCTCACTACCCAGAGAGGGCTAGACATCGGATCTCACTACCCAGAGAGGGCTAGACATCGGATCTCACTACCCAGAGAGGGCTAGACATCGGATCTCACTACCCAGAGAGGGCTAGACATCGGATCTCACTACCAGAGAGGGCTAGACATCGGATCTCACTACCCTGAGAGAGCTAAACATCGATTCTCACAACACAGAGAGAGCTAGACATCGGATCTCACTACCCAGAGAGAGCTAAACATCGGTTCTCACTACCCAGAGAGAGCTAGACATCGGATCTCACTACCCAGAGAGAGCTAAACATCGGTTCTCACTACACAGAGAGGGCTAGACATCAGATCTCACTACCCAGAGACAAGAGGAGGGCAAAACCACAAAGAAACCACCAGTTCGATTCTTGAAAAATTTCCACCTTTTGTGACCTTGCCTGTCCAGAGGCAGGTGTCTTACCTCTAGACCACCTAGTCCCCTTAGGCAGGTGACAACATTCGAGCGGACCCAAACACGAGGACACAATCGGGCCTAAAGAAAGATCATGAACATCTAATCATATTGGGACCAAACACCCCCCCCCCCCCCCCCCCATGCAACTAAAAGGGATAGGTAGACAAGCCAAGGATGCCGTAATTTGATATTTGCCTAGAACCAGACTGAAACTTGTAGTCACTCCGAGTCATGAATATGTTAGGTCGTTGTATACACAGACGATAGTGAGTATGTTAACAATACAATCAGTAATAATAGACCTTTCATTGTCTTTGACACGCTCTCGTTAAGTTAGCGCTCATCTACGGTTTTGCCGTGTAATATGTTTTTTTTTTCATGTTTTTTTTTCACTTAATGTCCTTTCGAATCATCACTTTCTTCTTTTGTTCCTCATCTACATTTCAGCGTGGAGGGAATGTTTGTGGTGTTTTGATCTTCTGAGGGCCATTTCTGCATTCAGTGTTTCCCAGTTTTTCTTTCACCCCCATCGATCCATCTTTTTAATTGCCGCTCGTTTGATCTAATATATTCGTGACGATTGCCGCCCCACAATTTGTGTCACATTTAGTTCTTTCTGTCTTATCACATGGCCTAACCATTTTTGTAAACCTGTTGTCTGCGTGTCTTTTTATTGGTGGGTATAGTTCTTAACATTTTGTTCTCAACTCGTCACTTGTAATCTTATTTCTCATGATGCTTCCTTTCGTGTGTCTGACGTTTTTTATTTTTATTTTGGTGGAGATTATTTTTCTGTTCGTTCGGACAACCCGTGTTCGATTCCCGCTGGAAGCAGCGTGAGTTGTACTCGTGGTTGGAATAAAAATACCCCCGCGGTCGACCCAGCCGCTGGCAGAAATGGGGGCCAGGGTATAGTACTCTGGGAAGATGAGGAATGCCTCGCATCGTGAGTTTCGATGCTTGAAGCGACACTATCCAGAAGTCTCCGAACGCTTCAGGATGAGCGGCCGAGCACACATGGGTGAAAACTCGCGTGATAAGACGCCGATTCAAGTCCCGTACCTTTACTATTGTTCTTTTGTTCTCGAGTCTATCGTCCAGGTAGCAGAATGGCAATGTTAAAATGAGGATTGTGTTGTAGATTGCCACTATAGCATCTTCCTAGAAAATAGTGGTAACATATGCCCGATAGTTTTTGCAAGCTTTGTTGCATATTGCGAGTTGTGTAGTATATTGCGAGTTGTGTAGTATATTGCGAGTTGTGTAGTATATTGCGAGTTGTGTAGTATATTGCGAGTATATTTCTGTTGTTTCTTACACGTCACCACAGTTTGTATGTATTTCACATGTTTTAATTGTCTGTATTCTATAGTTATCATATATATCCTTTTTTGCATTAATTACCTGCCTCTTTAGGTATATTGTAGTGTTCTTGACTATTGTTCTTTGTGCACGTATGCATGATCGTTGTGAAACAGCTCTTTTATCTCCACTGTCAAAGTTCTGAGTTGTGAAACAGCTCTTTTATCTCCACTGTCAAAGTTCTGAGTTGTGAAACAGCTCTTTTATCTCCACTGTCAAAGTTCTGAGTTGTGAAACAGCTCTTTTATCTCCACTGTCAAAGTTCTGAGTTGTGAAACAGCTCTTTTATCTCCACTGTCAAAGTTCTGAGTTGTGAAACAGCTCTTTTATCTCCACTGTCAAAGTTCTGAGTTGTGAAACAGCTCTTTTATCTCCTCTGTCAAAGTTCTGAGTTGTGAAAAAGTAGAACATGTGAACAACCACTTTACATCATTGAGACGTTTGTTTTGTGTTATCAGAAACCTTGTTTCACTGCTGATGATACCACGCGGTGGTGTCAAGAAAATATAAATAAGTGTCCAGTACACGCCTTCTGCAATTACAAACAAGTGGCCAGTACACACCTTGAGCAAGTGCAAACAAGTGGCCAGTACACACCTTGAGCATGTGCAAACAAGTGGCCAGTACACACCTTGAGCAAGTGCAAACAAGTGGCCAGTACACACCTTGAGCAAGTACACACAAGGAGCCAGTACACACATTGAACAAGTACACACAAGGGGCCAGTACACCTTGAGCAAGTACACACAAGGGGACAGTACACCTTGAACAAGTACACACAAGTGGATAGTACACCTTAAACAAGTACACACAAGGGGCCAGTACACCTTGAGCAAGTACACACAAGGGGCCAGTACACATATTGAACAAGTACACACAAGGGGCCAGTACACCTTGAGCAAGTACACACAAGGGGACAGTACACATTGAACAAGCACACACAAGTGGCCAGTACACCTTAAACAAGTACACACAAGTGGCCAGTACACATTGAGCAAGTACACACAAGGGACCAGTGCACATATTGAACAAGTACACACAAGGGGCCAGTACACCTTGAGCAAGTACACACAAGGGGACAGTACACCTTGAACAAGTACACACAAGTGGCCAGTACACCTTGAGCAAGTACACACAAGGGGACAGTATACATTGAACAAGCACACACAAGTGGCCAGTACACCTTAAACAAGTACACACAAGTGGCCAGTACACCTTGAGCAAGTACACACAAGGGACCAGTGCACATATTGAAAAAGTACACACAAGGGGCCAGTACACCTTGAGCAAGTACACACAAGGGGACAGTACACCTTGAACAAGTACACACAAGTGGCCAGTACACCTTGAGCAAGTACATACAATGGGCCACTACACATACTGAACAAGTACACACAAGTGGCCAGTACACACCTTGATCAAGTGCAAACAAGTGGCCAGTACACACCTTGAGCAAGTGCAAACAAGGGGCTAGTAAACACATTGAACAAGTACACACAAGGGACCAGTACACACATTGAACAAGTACACACAAGGGGCTAGTAAACCATGAGCAAGTACAAACAAGTGGCCAGTACACCTTGAACAAGTACACACAAGTGGCCAGTACACCTTGAGCAAGTACAAACAAGTGGCCAGTACACCTTGAACAAGTACACACAAGTGGCCAGTACACCTTGAGCAAGTACAAACAAGTGGCCAGTACACCTTGAGCAAGTACAAACAAGTGGCCAGTACACGCCTTGAGCAATTACAAAGAAGTGGGCTTAAGGCTTATGCTGGTCGCACATCTCGCTCCATGTTTTAACACCCTTACAATACATTCTTTCGGTCGAATAGTCTCTTTATGCCATCTCTCTTTCTTTATCTCTCTCTTTCTCTCTCTCTCTCTCTCTCTCTCTCTCTCTCTCTCTTTCCCCTACCTCCTGTATGTACGTGTATGTCGCTCATCAAGCTCCCGCTAACGTAACCGTGATTACAACATCCAATAAGAATACAACGAAACTAAACCCTAGCATGCCCACGCCATGAACACCCACATCAATAGAATACAACGAAACCAAACCCAGCATGCCCACTCAGTGAACACCCACATCAATAGAATACAACGAAACTAAACCCTAGCATGCCCATGAACACCCACATCAATAGAATACAAGGAAACTAAACCCTAGCATGCCCACTCAGTGAACACCCACATCAATAGAATACAACGAAACCAAACCCCAGCATGCCCACTCAGTGAACACCCACATCAATAGAATACAACGAAACCAAACCCCAGCATGCCCACTCAGTGAACACCCACATCAATAGAATACAACGAAACCAAACTCCAGCATGCCCACGCCATGAACACCCACATCAATAGAATACAATGAAACCAAACTCCAGCATGCCCACTCAGTGAACACCCACATCAATAGAATACAACGAAACCAAACCCCAGCATGCCCACTCAGTGAACACCCACATCAATAGAATACAACGAAACCAAACCAGCATGCCCACTCAGTGAACACCCACATGAAACAGTAGAACACCACCTTTTTGACAGTCCAAAACTCACTACCTACTCTCTCCAAGATCTGATAAATGGAACACCTTTCACGGAACTACAATGGAACTTAGAAATAACTGAAGATAGCATTAAATGGTGTGGGCCAAAGGGCGTCAGTTCACGGACTTCTGGATTCATACAACAACAACAAACAGAGAATACTAAATACTTACTTCAATTGTATACTCTATCAACGACTCATAGCTGACTGCTGTAATCAAGTTGAATGCCTCATCAAAATTATTACACACCCCTTGAGGGTATAGTAAATAGATCATTAAGCACTGTTGTCAATCAAGTTGGGAATGTAGAGGGAGAGCAAACTCAGTTCTCAAAAAATGTTGTGAAGTCGGATGCATTGGGTCGAAATGGTGAAATATTGCAACTTGAAATAAACATCGATAAAACGCATCTAACGCCAATTTCATAGCGTGGCTGACTGAGCAGTAAACGTTAAGACCAACACCAACTACAATACAACAATATCTTGTGTAGTATTGATACAGCACTATAAGTAATCTCAGATAACAAGTCAGCTCTTTCCTGGCCTCCAGTATATGGAGGATCGTAAATCCATGAAAGAACCAGAAAGCAGGAGCCCGTTGAAAAGCTTGCAATAATTTTTAGCTCATAAACCATTGGTCAATATTTTTTTTTTTTTACTTTCAGCCGAGATGTGTGATTATCTACCTTCAACTGTGGACGTTCCTGAAAACTACAATGTTGATAACCCATTAAGAACTGTCGGGCAAATAGTCACTGTGTACTGCCAAAACGTAACCGTAGCAGTAGTGAAATGTATGCCAGACTTTAAGTGGAATGCTACTGTTCCGTCCTGCTCCACGAAAGGTAAAACATTATATACTAGTTATCCGAGCAATAACAAAATGAACATGAATTAATTCCTTTTCCTCCTCATAGACTCAACACTTGTTGACCTAATCGTTAACGAGTTTGCCATCAGTCATCATCATCTTGTGCCGTCTCCGCGTTGAAGGTTGGCTACAACAGAAGTCCATTTACCCTGTCTCTTACCTTGATGGTGCACGCTGTCATAGGTTCTCCTGTCCATGGCTTGCTGTTGTCAGTCCACTTTAGTCTTTGTCTGCCTCTGCCTCGTTTACCTTGTATTTTCTCATCATAAACGACTTTCAATAATGTATTGTATCCCTTTGATGCCGTTGACGTAATGCCACGAGTTAATGTGGGCAGGGTGCCCTTTGACTCATTGATGTGGCGGGTCGTAATGGCTTTTTTTTACATTCCCTGTTCTTACCAGAGAAGTTGGAGTTCGTCTGTCCCAGGCTATGCTGGGAAACTACCAGTCAAGCCCAGAGGTACTGCAATACTGGGTCTTCTATATCAGTAACATCCACCACTACCGGGGACACGGGATCCTAGCTTCTGTTAGCTACCTGGTTTGACACAGACTTTTACCAGGAGAGACCACAAGGAACTGGTAGGTCTTGGTCAGTTGAAGGTACGCCGACCCTGCTATTGCGACCGCAGGGAGCAGATTTCATTTGTCGTGTTTCAACTGAATTTAACAGATCTTTTATTTGCAGCTGATACAAAATTCAATTACTTATCTCATTCTCTGGCGCCAACCCCCCCCCCCCCCCCCCCCTTTTTTCCCCAATTGTTCCTGTTCTATAAATCCATATTTTAGAGACTTCAACTGTCATCAATAATTTGATTCAACGTTTTCATTCCGTGATTAATTTATGGTTCGTGCAGACTTACCGTTCTTTATGCTGTGTTTTGTCTAACGACATCAAGCTGAAATCATATAAAATGTGTTGCTAAATAAAACGTGTCTATCTTTCGTTCACCTGAAGTGTTGTTTATATCTGCAATGTCGTTTCCTGCATAAATGTTACTGTCTTTTGTAATTCTTGCAGTGGCCCGTATAATTTTGTCCGTAGTATTGTATCTATGGATCAATGGGTTTTCCTGTCTACTATGTTCAGTACAGTCTTGAAGTATATGTTCAGCAGTCTGGGGCGCCTGTCCTCATGTACATGTAGTTGAGGTGCCGATCTTGAATTTTGTATATATGTGACTATGGAGTCGATTGTGTCATGTTCTGAGGCGTATAATGATAACTTGTTCATATCTATTCATTTTATTAAAGGCATCCTGATTTGGGGTTTGTGGTCCTCTGATTGATTTGATTATCTATTTCTTCTAATAGTATGTAACTGTTGGTGTCTGGTTGCAATTTTATTTACGTTATGTCTGTATAATCGTGATTGTTTCTCCATTATTTTGGTTCTGAGCACTGTTGTGTGTATGTTACGTTGTCCTCTGCCGCTGTGCTAATTCTGTCGCAGAGTAATGGCTGTTGTTTATGTTACCAATGCGTGCCCACGCACTGAAGTCACTGTTGGCCGTGACCCATTTTCTACTCGTGTTGTTTCTCTACATTTTTGTTGTTTTCACACACAAACTGTTATTATACACTCTTAAAAAAAACAAATGTTATATGTCTATCCTGCTTAATGATATTTGAAATCACATTATATCATTCTCTGGAATTGGAAACTTGACACATAATCCATATAGAATAGAAATATTGATGTTTCACTGAATCAAAAAATACACCGGCACGGTCACTCCGCCATCTTACTTACAGTAAGATCTCCAGCAGGCGACTCTAAACACTTCACCATTAACTCCGGAGTAAGACAAGGCTGCGTGCTTTCTCCTTTACTTGTCATCACATATGTGGACAATATATGCAAATTAGCATGCCCAATCCAAGGAAATATACCAACACGGATGATAACAAGCGATCACACAACAGAGAACGAAATATACGTACCAGAAAACAACGGAAGAGAGGAAGAAATAAATGAAATACTATTTGCAGACGTCCAAGTTCTTATACATGAAGGACCTACAAGACCATATCAACAGGCTAAACAACACTTGTAAACAATACAACATGAAGATCAACATAAACAAAACCGAAGTAATGTCAATAGCGAGAAAGAAAGAAAAACTAAACATCGTAATAGATAATACATCTTTGAAGCAAGTTGACAATTTTAAATATCTGGGTAGCACGTTAACACAAGACAATAACCAAGAAACAGAGATAGATATAAGGTGTAACAAAGCATGCGAAGTTATAGGCCAAGTATCAACACTATTGAAAAACAAAGCAATAACTACGGAAGCAAAAAGGGCAATATACAAATCAATTTTTCTACCAACTCTGAGTTATCAGTGCCAGAATTGGACGCTGGACTCTAGAACAATAAGAAAGATAACGACCACCGAAATGAAATGTGTCAGAAGAATGACAGGAAACAGCTTAAGGGACAGAGTAAGAAACACTGACCTGAGGAAGAAACTCGAAATTGAACCAGCCATCGAATACATAAAGAAACAACAGATAAATTGGTTCGGCCACATAACAAGACAAAAAGAATTAACAATGACTCAAAGAGCCTTAAATAAACGCTACGAAAACGCCAGATTAAGAGGAAGACCGAGAAAGAGATGGATAAAGGGAATACTAGAGTCACTAGGAGGAATAACATCAGAAGAGGCCAACAGAAGAGCAAAGAATCGCAGATTGTTTCTCCCCTCGACGCCAATGGCAGCAGAGGAAGGATAGAAGAAAAGAAGAAAGAAGAAGGTGTCTGGTTGTGCGCCTGTTGCGCATTTTTTTGCCAGCTGATCTGCTTTCTCGTTTCCTGGTATTCCACAGTGAGACGGGATCCACTGCAAGGCGACCCTGTGGTGCTTGCAGAGTTCAGTCAATAAGGTCTGCAGATGTGGCAATTTTCTAGATTGTTGTGCATGGAGTGCTGATCTTGCATCTGTCAAAAACACTACAGGCTGTGGGCTAAGATTACTGTTCAGCAGCTTTTCTATTGCCAACTTTATTGCTTGGATTTCTGCATCGTAGTTGTGACAATATTTCCCTGTTGATAAAACTTATCAAAGTATAAACCAAATTAAAGAAAGAAAACGAAAATATCATCACAGACAGATCATCGTCATTGCACAACGGGCACCTTCATAGTGTTTAGATCCCCTCCTCAGCACATTCCCCAATATGAAGCACGTCCGCCACACACTAGCAAAAGCACTGAAGATGGCACTTCAGCTCAGATGCACGAACTCCGTAGCATCAACGAACACCTTGACCCCCAACCTCCCAAGTTATTTCTTACAACATCCGTGTCAAGTGACAGTGGCTCTATTCCTTTCTTCCCTCGCCGTGGCCAGGGCCCGATAGCCCCACAGGCGAGCTGATTATCCTCATCCTGGTGAGTTGACCGAACCACAGATTACAATGAATCTTGAACTACATACAAAGAAGACAGAATCAATGGTTGACGTCATGAAGCGCCAGAGTACGCTCTCTACCTGCTTGCGTTCAGCCGATCACTAAAGGAATCATTATACCTCTTCGACATCCGTCCTTTAAAGGGCTGGTGTGGATGTCTTATGTTGTGGTTTACAACATGAATTGCGATATTTGCGCCTTTTTAAAATGTTATTTAGAGCCATGTGGATAACATATGGATGTGAATCATGGACAATAGGACAACAGACAAGAAAATCACTAGAGGCTGTAGAAATGTCGTTTTGCAGAAGAATGTTGAGAATACGATAGACAGCTAAGAAGAGTAATGAAAATGTTCTGAAAGAGGCCAAAGCAAAAAGAGAGCTAATTTCGAATATTAGGAAAAAAACTATTACCATTTTTGGCCATTTAATGAGAAGGGAACAACTGGAATATATTGTAACAACTGGGAAAATTGAGGGACGAAGACAGAGTGAAGCAAAGAGAAAAGATACCAGACAGCTTATGAGAATGACTTGGTAGAAGGTCAACAACAGAAATGATAAATAACTGCCGAGATCGAAATTTGTGAAGAAACATGATCACCTACGCCAGCAAGCATGGTACTTGGTGATGATTTGCGCCTTTCAGACCAAATGGTTGCCTTCCCACGTGACCACTTGTAGTGACCAGACTAGACTGGGGTGTCTGTTTCTCTGGGCATCGTCCAGACCTGGAGTTGTATATACATAGTTCTGGTTAACCGAACTGGCGAAAACCATCAGCTATGATTCACTGACAGCTTTCTGCTCTATTGCTAAGCGGCGCCATAGCCCCCGGCCCCCCCCCCTCTCTCTCTCTGTCAATTGAGGCTGGGTGAACCAGGAAGCCATTGATCGAGATACAACCCAACAGTTTGTCTCCATTTGCCAGCTCACAAACCACTGCGTTATCACGGCATCTCATGTGTTAACACAGAATACAAGAAGAGAGAACCGCGTCACTATCCGTAGTGTGTTGTAAATATGGAGCTATTATGCGCATCAGCATCTGTAGAAAGAACTTTTTCTGCTCTCAAGAGAATCAAATCTTATTGTCGCTCAATTCAGACTCAAGAACGCTTATCTGGTTTGGCATTAATGTCCATTGAGAAATCATTCTCTCAGAAACTTAGAAACCAACCCAACTGTACTTTCAATGATAAAGTCATTAAGACATTTTCGTCCCAAACAAGACGGATAGAGTTTACATATAAAGAAGTAAGTAATTTAAAATGTAGTGAAGTCATTAGAAAATATTACTTTATGTTAGCCTACTGAATATAATGTATGTTTTTATTTATTATGTCAGCAGTAGCTAAGACCCCAAAATCAGTATACGCCACTGCATTGTATTATTCCTCTTTGGTATAATTTCTTGATAGTGTTACTGCAAACCAAAAGTAATTTGTATTTCTATGTTCACAGATGTCGGTGATAATCTTGGAACACTGCTCATCATCGTCTGGGTGGTTGGGGGCGTCCTTCTGTTCGCTCTTCTCGTTCTAGTCACAATCATAGTCTCTTCAAGGTCAAAAGCACCATGTGGTTCAAGAGGGTATGTTACCTTAACATCGCTGTTTAATTGTTTTTGCATACAAATTAGCTCCGACTAGTACAGTCACTGCCAAGAAGGAAAGGAATGGCAAACTACCTTCTTATATTGCCTAGAATAATCATGTCAAAACACAACTTAATATATTTCTCAGAAAAATGTTGAAAGTTCCCTGGACAGCTAAAAAGACCAATGAGGAAATTCTCAAAGAGACCAACACAAAAAGGGAACTCCTAAAAACAGAAAGAAACAATCAACAAATTTCTGGCACATCATGAGAAGAGGAAAGTTGGAATACTTGGTTACAACTGGTAAAATAAAAGGAAAGAGAGATCGCGGACGACAAAGAGTTAAAATACAAGATAGCTTGGTGTCATGGCATGGAAAACAGTCAACAACAGAACTGATACGATGTACTAGATAGAAGAATAAGTGTAATAATATAATGTAAACTCCAATGTTATATCAGTCCTGTTATATGGCTGTATAATTAATTAAAATATTGTATGGAGAACTTAAGACAGAAAGAGACCAAAGGGCAGGCCAGTGCTGAGATATAAGGATGTTTGCAGGGCTTCCTTGTGGGAATTCTTTATCAGTGAAAGAAGCTGGGAAAATATGGCTTCTGATCGTAGCACATAGAAAACAGAAATAAAAAAATGACACAACAACTTTTGAGGCAGTGCTAATATCAAATTCAAAAGACAAAAGGCGCAAGAGAAAAGAGACAAGGCCAGGCACCGTAATACCTGTACGCTATCTTGTGTAATGCTGCTATGTCGAAAAATATGACATAAATGAAGAAAAGAAAGATGGTATGACGGGGATGAGAAAGGAATATGAGGAAGGAAGATGAGAAAGGAAGATGAGAAAGGAAGATGAGAAAGGAAGATGAGGAAGCAGAAAAATGACTGGAGGAAAACTGAGTAGAGAAATATAAGAATAAATGCGTACTGTGTAATTTTGTATACAATTCTTTATTCTGTAATACAATTTTATTATTATTTATTATTTCTGCTGATTTCTTGTAATTTTTTTGTTCCGCCTCTGCCTCCTTAAAGAGCCGGAACGCCCAGTCCATCAATCTTCCACATAAGCGGGATAAGCCACAGGTCTGGCGGACGAGGGGGAGACAATCCTGGATTTTCTCGGGCCGATGAAAGATGCGGGGAGTGGTCTTTCCACAGAGCAAGGCCAATAACCGGTAAATAGAACAAAATGATTCTCTAGTGCAGAGTTATTATAGTAACTACAGCAAATATTCATCATCATCATCGAGTGCCTTCTCCGCAACGAAGGTTGGCTACCATGGATCGCCATTCTACTCTGTTTCTTGCTTTGATGGTGCAGGTTGTCATAGATTGACTTGTCCAACTTTTGATGTTACTCGTCCGTGTTAGTCTTGGTCTGCCTCTGCCTCTTTTACCTTGTATTTTTCCTTCCAATATTACTTTCAGTAGGCTGTTTTGTTTCTTTTAACATGCCCCAAAAATTTCATTTGTCTTGTCTTTATTGTATTTAGTAGTTCTCTTTTCATTTTTGGTTGTTTTAAGACGTAACAGACAGGACGATATGTCCTGTATGTATCTGGCAGCGTTTTTCGCTTGTCTTCTTTCTTCTATTTTTTCTAAGATTTTGTCAGTTATCCATTTTTGTTTTTTTGTTACTTTCCTTTTTGGGCAAGGTGTTGCAGGATTCTTGCGTGCTGTTTTTTATGCATTGCCATTTTGTTGTGACTTTTTCCTCAGGATTTTCTCTTCTATACTGCTCAATCCCCTCTTCTAGAAACTTGTGATATGTGTTCTTTACTTGTACAGTATAAGTTTCTTTTACATCTTTCTGGTTTAACGCTGTTATATCTATTGGTGTTGCTGAATTAGTTTTTTGTTTGTTTCTCTTTAATTTGATTTTCATTTTTATCATTACAGGATTATGGTCTGAATTAATATCTGCTCCTGGGTAGGTTTTGGCTTTCTTGACGCTGTTCCTGAATCTGTCTTTTATCATTATGTAATCTATTTGATTTCTTTTCTTGTCTCCAGGGCTTTTCCATGTGTATAATTTCCTTTTCTCTTGCTCAAAGAAGGTCTTGCATATTATCAGTCTGTTTTCTTCACAAAATTGTATTAGTCTTTCTCCTCTGTTATTCCTTTTTCCTAGACCATGATTTGGATTAGAGCAAATATTACCCACCCCGAATGTCACTTCCTTGAGTCGTACTACATCATCACCATCATCATCTAGTGCCGTCTCTCCATCGAAGGTTGGCTACCATGGAGCGCCATTCCACTCTGTCTCTTGCTTTGATGGTGCAGATTGTCATAGGCTAACTTGTCCATCTTTTGATGTTACTCGTCCATGTTAGTCTTGGTCTGCCTGTGCCTCTTTTACCTTGTATTTTCCCTTCCATTATTACTTTTATTAGGCTGTTGTGTCTTTTAACATGCCCCAAAAATTTCATTTGTCTTGGTCTAACTGTGTTTAGTAGTTCTCTTTTGATTTTCAGTTGTTTTAAAACTTCATCGTTTGTTTTCTTTTTTCTTTCCATCCAATTCTACCTATTCTTCTATATATCCGCATTTCAAAGGCTTCAATTCTCTGTTCTGTTTTCTTGTCTAATGTTCATGTTTCTGCATCATACAGGAATATTGAGAAGGTGTAACATTTTGCTATTCTTAGTTTTAGCCCTGTTGTTAATTGTTTTGTTGTTAGTATATTTTTCATGGCATTGAAATTACTTTTTGCCATACCTATTCTTTTGTTTATTTCAATTTTACATTTTCCATCATTGGTTATAGTATGTCCCAGGTAGTTGTAGCTCTGAACTGTCTCCAGATGTATTCCTTCAACTTTGATATTTATTTGTAGGTCTTGAGAATGTTCTTTGTTTATGATCATAGTTTTAGTCTTTTTGATATTCATATCTAGTCCATATTTTTTGCTTGTCATGTTTATTTCAGTAAGTAATTGTTGTAGGTCTTTAGGATTTTCTGCTAGCAGTACAGTATTGTCAGCATATCTTAGGTTATTGATTATCTTTCCATTAATTTGTAGGCCTGGCATCTCTATGATGTTTTTAAAGATTTGCTCAGTGTATAGATTGAACAAGCTTGGTGATAGAATGCATCCTTGTCTTACTTCTCTTTTTATATCAATGGACGTAGAGTTCTTGTTATATTTTATTATTGCTGTTTGCTCCCATTACAAATTACATATCAGTTGTATGTCTGTGTCACCCAGATTTATATCTTGTAGGCATTCTATAAGTTGTTTGTGGTGTACTCTATCAAAAGCTTTGGTGTAGTCTATGAAGCAGGATATATTGGTTTGTTTACTTCTATGCACTTTTCAATCAATGTCCTCATGCTGAATATAGCTTCTTTTATCCAACTGTTTTTCCTAAATCCAAATTGCTGCTCATCTAATTCAGTATTACTTTTATTCTGAATCCTTCCCTGTATAACTTTTAGTACAATTTTTGTTACCTGGCTCATTAGGCTTATTGTTCTAAAATCACTGCATTCAACTGCACCATTCTTTTTAGGCAATGCAATGAAAGTTGATGTTTTTATGTCATTTGGTATGTATCCTGCATGGCATATGTTATTGCATAAGTCTGTGATCATTTCAATGCCAAAATCTTCTAGTCCTGTATCATTTCTATCTGTATATTGTCAGGTCCTGCTGCTTTTCCCTTTTTCATTGTTTTTATAGCTTTTTCTACTTCAGATTTCAGGATTTTATAGCTGGATGTACATTTTATAAATTGTTTTTTATCCCTTTCGTCATGAAATAATTCTGTTATTTATTCCTGCCATCTATCTATTATATCTTTGTTGTCTGTTAGCATTCTTCCTTCTTTGTTTGCAATACATCCGCTTCCTGCAGCTGTTTTTATTAGTCATTCTCTTTATTTCTGTGTGCATCTCTCTTAAATTTTGTTTACTTTCCATAGTTTCGACTTCTAGACATCTTTGGTTGAGCCAGTTTTCTTTTGCTTTTTTGCACATTTTGCGTATTTCATTATCAATTTCCTTGTATCTGGCCGTGTTCTTGGCTTGTCTTCTTTTTCCATTTTTTTCTAAGATGGTGTCAGTTATCCATTTTTGTTTTTCTTCTTTTCCTTTTTGGGCAAGGTGTCACAGGATTCTTGTATGCTGCTTTTTATGCGTTGCCATTTGGTTGCAACTTTTTTATCAGGATTTTCTCTTCTGTACTGCTCAATCCTTTCTTCTAGCAGCTTCTGATATGTGTTCTTTACTTGTATTGTATAAGTTTCATTAGAATCTTTTTGACTTAAAGCTATTATATCTATTGGTATTGATGTATTAGTCTTTTGTTTGATTCTTATTAGTTTGATTTTCATTTAAATCATTACAAGATTGTGATCTGAATTAATATCTGCTCCTGGGTAGGTTTTGGTTTTTCAAATATCGTACTATATCATCATCATCATAATCATCAAGTACTATGCCTACTGGCATAGGTGATCTCTCCACAACTTTCGTTCTCGACAGTTATTTTTCATTTCTGTTGTTGACCCTCGCCAAGCCATTCTCTAAGCTGTCTGTTATCTTTTCTCTTTGCTTCCCTCTATCTCTTCGTCCCTCAACTTTCCCAGTTGGTACAATATATTCCAGTTGTTCTCTTCTCATTATATGACCACAAATGATGATTATTTCTTCCTAATATTGGAAATTGGCTCTCTTTTTGCTTTGGCCTTTTTCAGAACGTTTTCATTACTCTTCTTAGCTATCCATGGTATTCTCAACATTCTTCTCTAAAACCACATTTCTACAGCCTCCGTTGATTTTCTTGTCTATTGTCCTTTTATCCATGATTCACATCCACATGTTAAGACTGGCCATACATAACATTTAAGAATTCTTTTTCTTGTTTCTATTGTCAACAATGGACTGCACAATATTTTCCTCATTTTGTTGGAAAGCTAGTTTTGCCTGAGCCATTCTGCACCTCTTTTGTACATCTACTATCTGAGGCTAACATTGTTCCCAAATATTTAAATTCATTTACCTGTTTTAATATTGCTCCACTTGTCTTTAAAGTGCATTGCAATGATGTCTTTTTCTTACTTTATGCTTCATTGAATTATGAACATCACCATCATCATTGGCATGGTGAATGTATCAGGCAATATGCGGAACATTGCATTCATCACAGCCCATCTGAAAGAATCTCGGTCTCAAGCCAGATCGTCTACATCTTCTGTTGTTATATTCAAGGTCTCCTTTGATGTTTTGGAACCACCTTCTTTTTGGTATACCCCTGAATTGTCGTCCAGGAACCATGCATTATTGTTCTTTCCAGCCCGCTGTGTCTTTTGACGTGGCCATAGTATTTTAATTTCCTTTGTAATATGGTGTCTATAAGCCAGTTTTTTTAATAAAAATATTTAAGTCTTTTAATATGTCTTCACTGTTCTTTTTTTCATTATTCAATGTAACTTAAGAATTTCTTTTCTGCAGCATTTTATTTTGAATGAATCGATTTTCTTTCTTACAGTTTACGAGATTGTATATAATTCACAGTCATATATTGCTTCATCATATATATACAATCTTCATCCCAACGTTGTGCTACCAAAGCCAGACCTGGTCCCTAGATGCAAGAACAATAAGACAAATAACCTATACAGAGATGAAATGTGTTAGACGAATTACAGGAAAGAGTCTGAGAGATAATATCAGAAATTAAGAACTAAGAAAAAAGCTAGGAATAGCCCCCGCCATAGAATATATAAGGAAACAACAGATAAAATGTTTTGGCCACGTGACAAGGCAGAAAGAACAAAACACAACACAACGAGCCTTCAACAAACGTTGTGATAACACCAGACCCAAGGGTCGACCACGTAAAAGATGGGTCGATGGAATATTAGACGCACTAGGAAACATAACAGCAGCAGAGGCGAACAGAAGAGCAAAATACCGCAAATTATATCTCCCCTCGACGCTGAAAGGCAGATGAGGAAGGAAAGAAGAAGAAGAAGATATATTGCTATCGGGAAGAAACTGGCCCTCAGTAGTTTTTATTGTTACCGCCTTGCTAGTATTGTGTCACGGGTTCTTCGTGGCATTTTATTTGATTTTCAAACTGAGAAACAAAACCATCAATATTTGTTTATGTCTCGTTACGTTATTTATGTGCATTTCTAGGTGAGGCAGCGCGATGTGCTGAAGTCTACGTTTGTTTGTTTTTTTCATGTCGTCAAGCATGTAGTCTTCTTTCATATTAAAAAAAAAATGTTTACTGGAGCTGTTGGGGATCTGCCTTTTGTCAGCATCATCAATGTTTAAGCATGGCCTACTCTAGATAGGCCCAGAGAAAGAACCTCAAAACAGCCTAACTAGGGTGACGTTTTCAGCTGTGCTAACTATAGATGGCTGACGTTAACCGTCTATAAATGAAGTACTTCTTCTACATATAGCCATGATCTACCCACAACCACCCTTGCTGGTCGCTAACTCAAACGTCACGTTAATAGAGGTGTGTAGGAGCACATCCATCTCTAATTTCACTAAGCCCTGCGAGCTGATAGGGAAATTCTGGAATCATCCAAAGTTATGACTTCAGCTCTTCGAGCTATAGAAGTCTGACGTCATTTTACCCACAACTGCCGCTGCTCGCAAAGCTGAAAACGTCACAAACTTTGGGTGATTTATTTCAGCCCGCGGGCCTTATTAATACTATAGATGGCTGTGATTGGGGGCTTCCTCTGCTGCCGTCTGTCCTATCTCTAAATCTGGCCACCGTTTAACTACATCCAGTAGCAAATAAAGTAGAAGTGCAGAATGTAGAACACAAAGAAGAATAAATAAATAACATCATCATCATCATGTACCGTACCGGTTGTCGTTGGCGATCATGTCCTTCCACAATCTTCTATCTACAGTGCATCGTATGAGTTATGTTATTGACTGTTTTCCATGCCATGACACCAAGCTATTCAGTATTTTCTCTCTTTGTCGTCCGTGATCTCTCTTTCCTTTTATTTTGCCAGTTGTAACCAAGTATTACCAACTTTCCTCTTCTCATGATGTACCCAAAAAATGTTGATTGCTTCTTTCTGATGTTTTTTAAGAGCTCCCTTTTTGTGTTGGCCTCTTTGAGAACTTTCTCATTGGTCTTTTTAGCTGTCCAGGGAACTTTCAACATTCTTCTGAGAAATCCCATCTCTGTGGCCTCTAATCGTCTTTTCATTTGTTTGTCTATTGTCCATGATTCGCTTCCATAGGTCAGAAGTGGTTCTATATAACATCGATGAACTCTCTTTCTCATTTCTATTGACATAGATTTATTGCATAAGATATTTTTCATTTTCTGAAATGTTATTTTGGCCTGAGCTATTCTGCTTTTTATTTCTGTGTTGCATTTCCATCTGATGTTATCACTGTGCCTAAGTATTTCAAACGATGCACTTGCCTCAGATTTGTCCTGTTTATTTTTATGCTGCATGATGGTGATGATTGTTTCTTCGATATAACCATTACTTCTGTTTTCTTACTATTCAGACGTAGACCTTTCTTTGTTGGAAATACATAACAAGAGCACATATGTAGAGAATGATGTCACCGTTTATCCTGAAGAGTTAAGCTATCATGCTCTTTCTTCGTACAGGCCACGATAGAATGAGACATAGTTTATACTTCAAATTCAAGATAACAGCACCAGCATATACTATTGAACTATAGCAGACGTCACAGCAAAGTCAACACAATAAGACTATTTCCAACAGGCAGATTTGAGAAGAAGAAGGCGTCATACACTCACGACCTTCAAAAAGCACAGTATTTTTTCGTCTTTTACCTCTAACGAAGTCCCTAGAGACTAGGAACTGAATTTTGCGTTTTAATCTATTTTTTCCTGGCAGCCGTGTGCACAGGGGGCCCTCGCCGCACAGGCAGATAACTGCGTCTTCAGAGGTACTAATATTTTTTTTCTGTCGATGAGTAATTGACGTTTCAAGCCAGGCCTCGCTGCTGAGACCAGGGGTGGTTGCCGCAGAGAGAAATCATAAATAAAAATCCCAATCAACCGGGATTTGAACCCACAACCTCTCTGTCTCGAGGCCGGCGTCTTGCATCGAGACCAACCAGCCCCCATAATCACCGTATGACAGAGATAAAGACATTGAACAAAAGGAAATCAGCTGCACAGATTTTCCAGAATCCAATGGCCCAGGGACAGCAGAAGAAGCTAGAAGTAGTCAGAAATGTACTGGATTTATAGTGGACAGAAATCAGAAGTAGTCAGGAATGTACTGGATTTATAGTGGAGCAGAAGTAGCCAGGAATGTACTGGATTTATAGTGGACAGAAATCAGAAGTATTCAGGAATGTACTGGATTTATAGTGGAGCAGAAGTAGCCAGGAATGTACTGGATTTATAGTGGACAGAAATCAGAAGTAGTCAGGAATGTACTGGATTTATAGTGGACAGAAATCAGAAGTAGTCAGGAATGTACTGGATTTATAGTGGAGCAGAAGTAGCCAGGAATGTACTGGATTTATAGTGGAGCAGAAGAAGTCATAACTAGTCAGGAATGTACTGGATTTATAGTGGAAAGAAGTAGTCAGGAATGTACTGGATTTATAGTGGAGCAGAAGTAGTCAGGAATGTACTGGATTTATAGTGGAGCAGAAGTAGTCAGGAATGTACTGGATTTATAGTGGAGCAGAAGTAGTCAGGAATGTACTGGATTTATAGTGGAGAAGAAGTCATAATTAGTCAGGAATGTACTGGATTTATAGTGGAGCAGAAGAAGTCATAACTAGTCAGGAATGTACTGGATTTATAGTGGAGCAGAAGTAGTCAGGAATGTACTGGATTTATAGTGGAGCAGAAGTAGTCAGGAATGTACTGGATTTATAGTGGAGCAGAAGTAGTCAGGAATGTACTGGATTTATAGTGGAGAAGAAGTCATAACTAGTCAGGAATGTACTGGATTTATAGTGGAGCAGAAGTAGTCAGGAATGTACTGGATTTATAGTGGAGCAGACGTAGTCAGGAATGTACTGGATTTATAGTGGAGAAGAAGTCATAACTAGTCAGGAATATACTGGATTTATAGTGGAGAAGAAGTCATAACTAGTCAGGAATGTACTGGATTTATAGTGGAGAAGAAGTCATAACTAGTCAGGAATGTACTGGATTTATAGTGGAGCAGAAGTAGTCAGGAATGTACTGGATTTATAGTAAAGCAGAAGTAGTCAGGAATGTACTGGATTTATAGTGGAGCAGAAGTAGTCAGGAATGTACTGGATTTATAGTGGAGCAGAAGTAGTCAGGAATGTACTGGATTTATAGTGGAGAAGAAGTCATAACTAGTCAGGAATGTACTGGATTTATAGTGGAGCAGAAGTAGTCAGGAATGTACTGGATTTATAGTGGAGCAGAAGTAGTCAGGAATGTACTAGATTTATAGTGGAGCAGAAGTAGTCAGGAATGTACTGGATTTATAGTGGAGCAGAAGTAGTCAGGAATGTACTGGATTTATAGTGGAGCAGACGTAGTCAGGAATGTACTGGATTTATAGTGGAGAAGAAGTCATAACTAGTCAGGAATGTACTGGATTTATAGTGGAGAAGAAGTCATAACTAGTCAGGAATGTACTGGATTTATAGTGGAGCAGAAGTAGTCAGGAATGTACTGGATTTATAGTGGAGCAGAAGTCATAACTAGTCAGGAATGTACTGGATTTATAGTGGAGCAGAAGTAGTCAGGAATGTACTGGATTTATAGTGGAGCAGAAGTCATAACTAGTCAGGAATGTACTGGATTTATAGTGGAGAAGAAGTCATAACTAGTCAGGAATGTACTGGATTTACTGTGGAGCAGAAGTAGTCAGGAATGTACTAGATTTATAGTGGAGCAGAAGAAGCCAGATATAGCTAGGAATGTACCGGTATTTCAACTGGTGAACGTCAAACGAATGAACGTCAAGAAGAAGGTATTTCAATGGGTGAACGTCAAACGGGTGAACGTCAAGAAGAAGGTATTTCAAAGGGTGAACGTCAAACGGGTGAACGTCAAGAAGAAGGTATTTCAAAGGGTGAACGTCAAGAGAAAGGTATTTCAACGGGCGAACATCAAAAGGGTGAACATCAAGAAGAAGGTATTTCAAAGAGTGAACGTCAAGAAGAAGGTATTTCAATGGGTGAACGTCAAACGGGTGAACGTTAAGAGAAAGGTATTTCAACGGGTGAACATCAAGAGAAAGGTATTTCAACAGGTGAACGTCAAACGGGTGAACGTCAAGAAGAAGGTATTTCAACAGGTGAACGTCAAACGGGTGAACGTCAAAAGGGTGAACGTCAAGAGAAAGGTATTTCAACAGGTGAACGTCAAGAAGAAGGTATTATTAAACATTATACACGATAGTCAAAAGTTGTCGAAAATTAGATAATATAGACCTTGTTTTATTTGATTTTAATTTCAGATTCTGACAGGTTGCCATCTTATCATGAAGCAATATTGAGCAACTACATAACAGCATCAGCTAATTCAGGAGATGCCAGTCTTCAGACTCCGCCTGTGTTTGTCAGGGCCAGTGCCCCGCCCAGTTATAGAACTAGCCAACAGGCTACAGCCATACAACACGAGTCTAGTGGTACAGCCATACAAAACGAGTCTAGTGGTACAGCCATACAAAACGAGTCTAGTGGTACAGCCATACAAAACGAGTCTAGTGGTACAGCCATACTGTCTTGTGAAGCCATGAGGGATAGAATCAATACCGATACTGTTCAATTTGTTGATAACCAGGACACGGAGATGAATCAAAGGGTTGAAAGCCATAACACCGATGTCAATCAAATAGTTGGAAACCAGAATACACATCATAATCATATAATGTTAAGTCAAGATGCTGATAACAGTCAAGAAATTGGGAACGATATATCTGATATCAATCAAGAAATCCGGAGCATCTCTGATATCAATCAAGGAGTGGATAACCACAGCGGTGAGGCCAGACAAACAAATGAAAATCTGGCAAATGGAACCAATCAGACAAGTAGGATCCATAGATCTGTAACCAATCAGATAATTGAGAACTTGGGTACAGTAACCAATCAAAGAATTGACAATAGCAGCTTTGGGGTCAGTCACAGAATTGAGAACCAGAACACAAAAATCAATCAAATTATTCAGAACCAGGGCACTTGCACTGAGCGTGTAGATGATAAACAGTGTGCAGGAAATAATCAGAGGAGTACTCGTCTGATCTGTCGGGAAGTAGACGAACCAAGAGTTTCTAGCAATTTAACTGGCACTTCAAGAGATGCTGAAAACTGTGTGTCTGGTGCGGCGTTGATGTCAAGAAGATATGCGGAGAGTTATCCACAGTGTTTCTTTGAAGATGAACCACCCCCGCCCTATTCGCAAGGACTTTCAGACCGCTATATCCATAGGTCTCCTACACGACAGCGTCAACAAGACGTGCGAGGACATTATCAAACCAGGAGAAGAAGTATGCATGTTATTCCATCAGTGCAGGCACACCCAAGACAGCAGGAAAATGAACTACTTCACAACCAACACTTCAGACGAAGCATGCATGACAGACCAAACGCTGTACCAGATTACAATGTCATACCTCATCTTTACAATAGTCCATCTTATCAGAATTCTACTGCAAATTCGAGGCAAAATTATACAGGGCATGACTCCAGGAGAAATCGGGAGATCAGCCGTCCATCCACAAGTTCCATCATTCATTTGTCCAATTCCAGCAACCCAACGTCCAGCCCAAACCATCCCTCGTACAATTCCAGCACCCCAACGTCCAGCCCAAACCATCCCTCGTACAATTCCAGCACCCCAACGTCCAGCCCAAACCATCCCTCGTACAATTCCAGCACCCCAACGTCCAGCCCAAATCATCCCTCGTACAATTCCAATCGCCACTCGCCCTATTTAAGTAATCCTTCTTCCAATTCCACTTATTCAAGTCTCCATTCGCACAGTTTAGACAATCCAACATCCAATCCCAACCCTCACTTGTCCAATTCGCACACACTCTCATCTACTTCCAATCATCCCTTTTCGGTTCCCAATAATGTTCCCCAAACCTCATCAGCTTTGAGCCATATTCCGAGACAGTCCAGCTCTTACGGCACACGCCTCCCTAGATCGTCTAACCCATCTATCCACCAAGTGCCAAATTACAGTTCGAATGCCTTACAACCATTCCCTTTAGATTCACGTGTGCCTACCAATAATTATTCCCTTGCTACCAGGCAAAGTTGTATGTCTTCGGCTGCCATTGGTGCAAATATAAACACTACTGACCAAAGTGTAATTCATGCACAAGCGAATCAAAAGATGTATGTTATCAAAGGTTTCCAAGCCACGCCCTTGGCTCCACATTACTTACTTAACAACCAATCACACGGTTTACCATCACGCCAACATCACTTCGAGACTCAGCCCCTATGTACGTCAACTCCAATTAGTCAATCACCTGCAACAGATCGCAAGTTTGTGTCCACTAGTTTTCCATCGCTACTGCCTATTTCCCACAACTACCATATGAAAGTTAGTCATCACAACCAGGAACAGCTAATATTTCAGAGACTCAAGAATGCGCTAGAGATAGGCCACGCCTCCAGTGCCAATCAGGAACAAACTTCAATGCCGCAGTACCTGCCTGACAGTCATAAGACCCTCCACTACTTATATTCAAGACAATGCTCAGCTCCAATTGCAAGGTACAATACTTATTTTCCACTTCTATGTTGTATATGGTTTACCACAGTGAATTCGTCAATATAATTTAACATTAACAGGCTGAGGGCCCCGGTAGCCTAGCTCAGAAAACCACCCGGTTAGACTACCTCATTCGGATAACCTGTGTTCGATTCCCGCTGGAAGCAGTGTGAGTTGTACTCGTGGTTGGGAAAAACACTCCCTTGGTCGACCCAGCCGCTGACAGAAATGGGTAGCGGGGTTGTACTCTGGGAAGGCGAGGAACGCCGCTTCGCATAGTGAGTTTCGATGCTCGAAGCGACACTAACCAGAAGTCTCCGAATACTTCTGGATAGGCGACCGTGCACATATGGGTGAAAGCTCGTGTGCTGAGATGTCGATTCCTGTACTTGACCTTTACTAACAGGCTGTTTACTAAGTGAAACTTGATTGATTGCTGGTAATGTGAAGTGTGACCCCGCCCAGTTGGGATTGGTGTATGTTAAATATAAGGGTGGGGGAGTCAAATAGCTGCAGTACTGCGGTAAAGCTGGTGCAAGGAACAAGTGGTGGGGTGTAACGTACACTCCTACAAGGTGTCATGACAGCTTTGCAACACACAGAAACATTAACAAAACAAAACCATGACGTTTCGGCCTACGGTGCCTTCTTCAGAAAACAAGAACAACATAAACAGACAAAGAAATGAAGACAAACTAAACTACATGTCGCAGAGTAACCAGGACTAGTGGGTCTGAAATAGAAAGTGAAATGAAATGCGAAGACGAATCGAAAAGGAAATGTACCATATAAACAGGGAGCTAATTTCCAATATTAGGAAGAAACTATCATCATTTTTTGGCCATGTAATGAGAAGAGAACAGCTGGAATATATTGTAACAACTGGGTAAATTGAGGGATGAAGAGATAGAGGAAAGCAAAGAGAAAAAATACCAGACAGCTTAAGAGAATGGCTTGGCAGAAGGTCAACAACAGAAATGATAAATAACTGTCGAGATCGAAAATCGTGGAGAGACATGATCACCTACGCCAGCGGGCCCGGTACTTGATGATGATGAATATCAGGCTAAGACACTTGATTTCACACTCTACGATTTCACACTCTACGATTTCACACTCTACGATTTCTCACTCTACGTTATAGGATTATGATCAAAATAACACTAATGCTTAACACTAACAGGGAAGCCGCGATAGCTCAGTGGTTAGTGAACTGGACTACAACGGGCAAGGGGTAGGGTTCGATCCCAACCGACGGCTTCCGGGTTCACCCAGCCTTAAATGGGTACCGGATTTTTTCTGGGAAAGTAAAGCAGCACGGGCGTAATACCGACCACATTACCCCAAAAATCATGTGCTGAAGGTCTGTAAAATATAGGGTCACTAACACCATATTTCCCTATACGCCACTTGGCGTGACGGGGGTACTTTACTTTTTTTTTTTTTTTAACACTAACAGGCTTGGGGCTTGTTTATGATCATTATTTTTATAAACATGAAGTATGTGCTGCATTGACATTTATAGTCAATTTTTTTTAAAAACTAAGATTGACAAATTAACTATCCTGTCCTATCCTATCCTACCCTACCCTATCCTATCCTATCTTATCCTATCCCATCCTATCTTATCTTATCCTATTGTATCTTAACCTAGCCTATCATATCTTATCCTATCCTATCCTATCCTATCTTATCGTATCTTATCTTATATAATCCTATCATATCCTATCCTATCCTATCCTGACCTGACCTGACCTGTCCTATCCTGTCCTGACCTATCCTATACTATCCTACCCTATTCTGCCCTAACCTATCCTATCCTATCCTGCCCTGACCTATCCTATCCTGCCCTGACCTATCCTATCCTTCCCTGGCCTATCATATCCTGCCCTGACCTATCCTATCCTATCCTGCCCTGACCTATCCTATCCTGCCCTGACCTATCCTATCCTGCCCTGACCTATCCTATCCTGCCCTGCCCTATCATATCCTATCCTATCCTGTCCTGCCCTGCCCTATCCTATCCTATCCTATCCTATCCTGCCCTGCCCTGCCCTGCCCTGCCCTATCCTATCCTATCCTGCCCTGCCCTATCATATCCTATCCTATCCCTGCCCTGCCCTGCCCTGCCCTATCCTATCCTATCCTATCCTGCCCTGCCCAGACCTAACCTATCCTATCCATAAAATCAGTGTCATTGCAGTCATGAAATCCCCCATATCTGCTCCATCACTTGACACATCATTGACAAATTAGCATCTCTAGAAAATCAACGGATCTGACCTGAAAGATCATTGGAACAGAGAGTGTGAATTGTGAACATTGCCAACTAATGTGAAGTTAGGATATGACTCGGTGATGGAAGGTATGGTGGAAATGCAAGTGTTTGGTATTTTGTTAAACTAGAAGGATCTAACGAAGGATAGTTTTTCACTGTTGCGCCAGGCAGACGGAAATGTCCATTCCGAATTGTACAAAGTCTGTGACGGTGGATGGGGCGGAAGAGTCAGCAATGATCAACGGCCCAGAAAGCGAAAACAGCAAAGTGTGTGGTACACAAGAGGCATGTTCAGGACACGAAAGACGAATGTGGTTGACCACCGTGAAAGAGATTGGAGCCTCATCACGTACTAGTCCAGAGGAAACCATGGAGGGCAGACCAAGACTAATGTGGACGAGTAACATCAAAAGATGGACAAACCAGCCTATGACAACCTGCACCATCAAAGCAAGAGACAGAGCAGAATGGCGCTCCATGGTAGCCAACCTTCGTTGCGGAGATGGCACTCGGTGATGATGATGATGATGATGATGATGATGATGATGATGATGATGATGATGATGATGATGATGATGATGATGATGATGATGATGATGAGAAGGATCTACCTCGCTGCACTTCTGACTTCTTCAAAGGTGCTCATTTACATCATCATTTTCTTCATTCTCATTCATTTCAAACGTCCGCGATGAGCTATGAGACGAACGTAGCAGTCACCTCAAGCTTCTAAAACAGTCTATTAGAAAATGAGGACAAATTAAAAAAATAGAAAAAAATGGTATGTTAGAAGCTTTACGTGATTAGTGGACGACACAGATTAAACGACGTTTCGGCCCAATAGGCCTTCAGCAGGAACACACACACACACACACACACACACACACACACAAATCCGTGTGTGTGTTTCATTCATCTTTACTGCAGCTTCGCATTTTTATGCATTCATTTGCATTTCTTTGCCTTAACCCCCTATTAGAAAATGCTTGCTAAAGAGTTGTACGATCAATCAAGTTTGTGTGATGCTAAAACATACCTCCTCAGCACGTTCTCAATAAATGGTTTAAAACAAGAGAAGAAATGAATAATACAGAGATAACTAGAACTTATAATTCGTGAATTATATTGAAAATGCAGAAAATGTAAAATGCTTACTTATTATATTTCTCCAGCTTAGACAGTGAGTTCCTGTGAGCAAGTTGACTACTCTTTCAAGACACATCTGAAAAAATACAGCCGCTGTTAAGAAGGGACAAAGCTGTGACAGTAGACAAGATATTTTTTCAGCAATTCTTTTCATACTATTGTTTTGTTATCTAATTTTATCTAAAAAATGCAATGGATGATAGCACAACTGTTGTATGATATAGCTACAACTTTAAATTGTAACTGCCATTTTCTCCTTACATTACACTTGATACTAGTTACTACTCTAAATTGTAACTATCATTTTCTCCTTACATTACACTTGATACTAGCTACTACTCTAAATTGTAACTGCCATTTTCTCCTTACATTACACTTGATACTAGCTACTACTCTAAATTGTAACTATCATTTTCTCCTTACATTACACTTGATACTAGTTACTACTCTAAATTGTAACTATCATTTTCTCCTTACATTACACTTGATACTAGCTACTACTCTAAATTGTAACTGCCATTTTCTCCTTACATTACACTTAATACTAGCTACTACTCTAAATTGTAACTATCATTTTCTCCTTACATTACACTTGATACTAGTTACTACTCTAAATTGTAACTATCATTTTCTCCTTACATTACACTTGATACTAGCTACTACTCTAAATTGTAACTGCCATTTTCTCCTTACATTACACTTAATACTAGCTACTACTCTAAATTGTAACTATCATTTTCTCCTTACATTACACTTGATACTAGCCACTACTCTAAATTGTAACTGCCATTTTCTCCTAACATTACACTTGATACTAGCTACTGCTCTAAATTGTAACTATCATTTTCTCCTTACATTACATTTGATACTAGCCACTACTCTAAATTGTAACTGCCATTTTCTCCTTACACTACACTTGATACTAGCCACAACTCTAAATTGTAACTATCATTTTCTCCTTACATTACACTTGATACTAGCCACTACTCTAAATTGTAACTGCCATTTTCTCCTTACATTACACTTGATACTAGCTACTACTCTAAATTGTAACTAGCATTTTTTCCTTACATTACACTTGAAACTAGCTACTACTCTCAATTATAACTATCATTTTCTCCTTACATTACACTTGATACTAGCCACTACTCTAAATTGTAACTACCATTATCTCCTTACATTACACTTGATACTAGCTACTACTCTCAATTGTAACTATCATTTTCTCCTTACATTACACTTGATACTAGCCACTACTCTAAATTGTAACTACCATTATCTCCTTACATTACACTTGATACTAGCTACTATTCTCAATTGTAACTATCATTTTCTCCTTACATTACATATGATACTAGCTACTACTCTAAATTGTAACTACCATTTTTTCCTTACATTACATTTGATACTAGCTACTACTCTAAATTGTAACTACCATTTTCTTCTTACATTACACGTGATACTAGCTACTACTCTCAACTGTAACTACCATTTTCTCCCTATATTACATTTGATACTGCTACTACACTCAATTGTAACTACCATTTTCTCCTTACATTACATTTGATACTAGCTACTACTCTAAATTGTAACTACCATTGTCTCCTTACATTACATTTGATACTAGCTACTACTCTCAATTGTAACTACCATTTTCTCCTTACATTACACTTGATACTAGCTACTACTCTAAATTGTAACTACCATTTTCTCCTTACATTACACTTGATACTAGCTACTACTCTAAATTGTAACTACCATTTTCTCCTTACATTACATTTGATACTAGCTACTTCTCTCAATTGTAACTACCATTTTCTCCTTACATTACATTTGATACTAGCTACTTCTCTCAATTGTAACTACCATTTTCTCATTACATTACATTTGATACTAGCTACTACTCTAAATTGTAACTACCATTTTCTCCTTACATTACTTTTGATAATAGCTCCCTTCCTGACCAGAAAGGCCTTGGTTTCGTCCCCAGCAGTTGCCTGGTTTTTTTTTTCAGACTGACAAGGCTCCTGGTTCACCCAGCCTCTAAAAATGGGTACCAGGGATTTTTCTGGGAAGTAAAGTCGGCCTGGCGTGATACCGACCACATCACCCAAAAATGTGCCGTGGTCATAGAAAAATATGGTCACTAACACCATATTCCCCATACGCCTGGCAGGGGAGGTAACCTTTACTTTACTTTATAATCAATCGGCTCTGGTAAGAATTTAAGCTCTAGATCTCAGTTCTAAAGTGACTACTAACTTCCATTTATGACTTGTGAGTGACCATGTTTGACACGGGTAGCATAAGATAGTATTAAGATGCTTGTCTTATTACGAACTTTATTTTCCGTTGCAGAATCAAGACTATTATAGATGTCACAGCATATTGTTTAACGTTCTGTATTTGAAGATGTTCATTTCTAAATTCTACAAAACACAAATTGATTTGGGATAATGGTTTAAGAAACAAACATTGTAGCACTGAAATTAATCTTCGTATATTTCTCTGAGCAATATATTGGTTGTTTGTAGAACTAGGCTCCATATGTAAAAATATTATTAAGAGCGGTGTTATAAGCAATGAATGAGTCTTCAGTATCATCTTTTTTTTGTTTAAGTGAGGAATTATGGATTAGAATGTATATCACTTAAAGAACTTTAACAAGGAGCCCAACAAGTTAAAACTGATAATCTTCCTCTTCACGTTCTTATTTCCTTACTTTGGTTTATTAATGTTTAGTAAACTCATTGAGTGTTACAAAGTTTATTAATGTTTAGTAAACTCATTGAGTGTTACAAAGTTTATTAATGTTTTGTAAACTCATTGAGTGTTACAAAGTTTATTAATGTTTAGTAAACTCATTGAGTGTTACAAAGTTTATTAATGTTTAGTAAACTCGTTGAGTGTTACAAAGTTTATTAATGTTTTGTTAACTCATTGAGTGTTACAAAGTTTATTAATGTTTAGTAAACTCGTTGAGTGTTACAAAGTTTATTAATGTTTAGTAAACTCGTTGAGTGTTACAAAGTTTATTAATGTTTAGTAAACTCGTTGAGTGTTACAAAGTTTATTAATGTTTAGTAAACTCGTTGAGTGTTACAAAGTTCATTAATGTTTAGTAAACTCATTGAGTTTTACAAAGTTCATTAATGCTTAGTAAACTCATTGAGTTTTACAAATTTCATTAATGTTTAGTAAACTCATTGAGTGTTACAAAGTTCATTAATGTTTAGTAAACTCATTGAGTGTTACAAAGTTCATTAATGTTTAGTAAACTCATTGAGTGTTACAAAGTTCATTAATGTTTAATAAACTCATTGAGTACTTTCATTAATGGATGCTTACCCAGAATAAAGGGATGGAAAGGGCAGGACAAAGTCACTAATGTGCAATTATGGAAATGTACCGGTCAAATACCAGTAGATAAAGAGATACAGCGAAGACGATGGCGATGGATAGGACACACACTACGGAAGCCAACTGAGAGTATTACACAACAGGCCCTTTTTTGGAATCCCCAGGGGAAAAGACAAAGAGGAAGACCAAGGAATTCTAGGAGAAGACAGATCGAAGCAGAGATGAAGATGATGGGGAAGACATGGAATGATCTTAAAAGAATGGCAAAAAAACAAAACGACTTGGAAAGTGTTTGTTGAAGACCTATGCTCCACTGGGAGCTAAAAGGTAGAAGTAGAAGTAGAAGAAGAAACTCATTGAGTGTTACAAAGTTTATTAATGATAAATAAACTCATTGAGTGTTGCAATGTTTATTAATGATAAATAAACTCATTGAGTGTTGCAATGTTTATTAATGATAAATAAACTCATTGAGTGTTACAAAGTTCATTAATGATAAATAAACTCATTGAGTGTTACAAAGTTTATTAATGATATGTAAACTCATTGAGTGTTGCAATGTTTATTAATGATAAATAAACTCATAGAGTGTTACAAAGTTCATTAATGTTTAGTAAACTCATTGAGGGTTACAAAGCTCATTATGTTTAGTAAACTCATTGAGTGTTACAAAGTTCATTAATGTTCAGTAGATTCATTAAGTGTTACAAAGTTCATTAATTTTTAGTAAACTCATACAAAGTTCATTAATGTTTAGTAAACTCATTGAGTGTTAATAAGCTCATTAATGTTTAGTAAACTCATTAAGTGTTACAAAGTTCATTAATGTTTAGTAAACTCATTAAGTGTTACAAAGTTCGTTAATGTTTATTAAACTCATTAAATGTTACAAAGTTCATTAATGTTTAGTAAATTCATTAAGTGTTACAAAGTTCATTAATGTTTAGTAGACTCATTAAGTGTTACAAAGTTCATTAATGTTTAGTAAATTCATACAAAGTTCATTAATATTCAGTAAACTCATTAAGTGATACGAAGTTCATTAATGTTTAATAAACTCATTAATTGTTACTAAGTTCATTAATGTTTGGTAACTCATTAAGTGTTACAAAGTTCATTAATGTTTAGTAAACTCATTAAGTGTTAAATAGCTCATTAACGATACAACGTTCATTAATGTTTAGTAAACTCATTAAGTGTCACAAAGTACATTAATGTTTAGTAAACTCATTAAGTGTCATTAATGACTACCAAGTGAAGCACATCTGTAAAATAGTCAGAAGTACATGCTAAAAATACTATTGTAATGCTAATTAATATTTGCCACATCAATTTTTATACTAATTATATAAGTGAAAATGCATTTTTTTCAAATTTGTATGTAATTTATTAATTAAGTATTGTCTTTATATTTACACTGATTACCAAAGTTTATTCTTTTTTGGGGGGAAATTGTTGCAATGTTTTATCGTATTGTCTTAGCTATACTTCGTTTGAAGCACTTTCTACACATAGCTTTTCAGTATTACAATAAACTGGCTGTGTGCTTAACATGAAAGTATTCTAAATGTACACAATCAGATATATGTGTGTATTCATTCTTTTCTTACACCTGCTTGCTTTAATTAGTAATCTTACCTTTACTCATTACCTTACTTTTTTATGTGTGAATTATTCCAAAATTGTAAGTATTAATTATTTATTAATGGCACAGTATTATTCCTATTTTACATGGTGTATTATTTGTCTTTTTAATGTAATATCATGTATGCTGTTATTGAAACAAGATCTCACAAAGTCATTGTAGTGGTTTATCATTTATGTCCAACTGTCTTAAAGTCAACACTTTGCCTGTTGTGGGAACTCAAACTCTGGATTTACTCCATAGGGCTAATTCCTGAAATCTCCAGTGACAATTATAGCGATAATAAAATATAGATCTTTGCTGCCAACAAAAGCCACGATCCTGATGTTGTATATATCCACAAACTGTCTGTGCAAGCTTCTATTAACTGCATATTAGTTGTGCATAATTTGTATCATTTCAGACATTTTTACTTTCTCTTACTAAAAGAGATATTATATTCAACAGCTTCATGTGTATATGGGTGTGTACATGTGTATGTTATTCATATTCTGTTTAATAATTATGTAATTGGTCTATACAGCATGTAATTGCACTCCATTTTTCACAGCTATATACATATTGTTATGTATTGTCTTAATTTATTTGTTTAAACATGATTTTAAGTACAGTGAATCCCTGCTTTATGGTGGATAATCTATTTTTTTTTTATTCTATTGGTTATATAGTGATACATATAAAGTGAATCATATAGTCCACTATAAGGCATTTATATTATTTGGAATTAGTATTAAGTAAATTATTAGGGAAGATTGGAAATGTCATCATAAGGTGAACTTAACATGTATAGAATCCAGTGGAGTATTCTCTATGATACCGCAGCTACTCCGGTAGCCTGAACATATTAACTAAATACAAAAGGAAATGATAATTTATTATATTTTTTAAAATAATTATATTACAAATTTTCGAATATTCTATAACACATTTCGTAGGCCAACATGATTTATTTGCTTTGATTTACATTTATTAAAGCAGGGTTTTCCTCTGGCCACTATAACGTTTGTGAATGAAACCAAAACTACTTTACATTGAAACTTCTAGGAGCCAGCGGTACATTTTTTTCTCTATCCGGACCTTGTATTAACGACCTTGACATTCAAAAATGGGAGTCAAAATATATAGCGGGTGTTGCCGCAAGAGCAATGCGGTTTCATGGGTTATTTTTATGCATGAGGCATGAACAGGTTCCCTATAACTTGTCATGCAGGGTTGTTTCTGTGAGCCATATTTGTGTTGTTATGGTGTTGAGAGTTATGTAGTCCTGTAGGATATGCTCTGGAGTTTGTCTGGGTGCTCCTCAGTAGTGTGTTGCTAGGTTACTAAGTCCTATCCTATGTACGTGTGCTCTGAGGCCATATTGACCTGTTATCAGTCTGAATATCTTGGGTCTAATCATGTCTGCTGAGCCTGTTTAAACTGTCTTGCTCTGGCTATATTTTCTATATAACTCTCTTCATTATGTTTTCCTAGCTTGTTTCAGGATTGTCTTTATTTCTTTTGAGGCTCTGATGTTGGTTCAAGGATCCAACCTGCTTTTGTGAGTTTATCTACTTTCTCGACAGAACTCCTTGAAAGTATATAACTAAAAAAAAAAGAACTATATTCGCGACACATAGTACCATTGTTGGCGTTTGTCGGACGGGGTGGGGAGGGGGGGGGGGCCTAGGGCTCACGACAGAACCAAAAGGATAAAGGCCACTTGGTCAAAGCAGTCGCCACGACATGTGAGACTCACGATTTTTATTTCACCCCCGATAGAAAAAATCCTTTTTTTTACTACAGCAGGTTTCGAACACCATACGCCGTCTTTTCAGCCAGCAAAACAGTGGTTTCAGCCAGCAAAACAGTGGTTTCAGCCACACGACCACGCGCACCTCTTGAAAGTGTATACTGAAATGAATGTTTATTATGTATAACTTCAAAAACGTTAGTCATCATTCATAGACCTTACCACACAGTATATCATAGACTGAGCTACATGGAATTCATGCCGGAGGGTCAAGATTCTCTTGAGATTTTCTCGAGGGGGGATATTTCAGCATCTGTGGATTTAGCTGTGATGATGAACCTAACAACATTCATAGTTTGTTCACTTGCATTCACTCTATCATTATTCGTATTTATCCTTTGCTATAAAAATGGATATTAAATTGGGTTGCTGCTTCATGACATGGTTTTCAGTAAGTTGTAATATCTACACATGTGGTCCAAAGTGTATGACTTCATCTTGACATCTTTTTGAAACCAGCTTGGTTTTTCTTTTCAGTCCTGACTTACCTGGCCAAACTGGTTAGTCTATTTTCAGGCCACCATGGTTAGGTGGAGTTGGATCTTGGTCAGCTATGTTTCACTAATCTTAGTGAAAGAAATCAGCTTTGAGTCACAGACTTCAGCTCACCCACTTGCTATCATTTTGTACCATTCTCAGATTGTGCACCTGTTACACCTGGTATTGGCAATTATGTGTTAGTGTCCATTTATACAAATGAACTTCAGGCACATTTAAGCACTGATGACATTTGTATCATGTCATGTTAGTTGATAGGAAGCCGCGATAGCTCAGTGGTTAGTGAACTGGATTGCAAAGGACAAGAGCTAGGGTTCGATCCCAAATGACAGCTTCCGGGTTCACCCAGCTTTAAATGGTTACCGGATTTTTTTTCTGGGAAAGTAAAGCGGTACGGGCGTAATACCGACTACATTACCCTAAAAGTCATGTGATGAAGATCTGTAAAATTTATAGTCACTAACACCATATTCCCTATACACCACTTGGCGTGACGGGGGCTCTATATTTGTTTTTTACTATGTTAGTTGATATTCTCCAACAACTATCTATAAATCCATTCAGATCTTGTCCAGCAGCGTGAAATGATGAAGAAAAAAAGACTATGCTGGGTCACAATTCTTTTCTTGTTATCCCTGTTGATCTCTTGAATTTAAATATCCCGCTGGACATGAATATTTGGCAGTCACATCGGGGCTACAGATTCACAAGAATCATTGGAATCTTCATCTTGTCCTATTTTTTAAAGAGTGTTCAAGATACACAGTCTGTCCATCGCACGACTACATCATGTCATGATGCCCTAGATTCCAGGAAAATATCATTCAGAATCTGAGTGAGCCCAGAAGCCATTCACAGAATAACAATAATATAAGTTTCCAGGAAATGTGCATTTATTGATCAAACAAATGACTTTCTTATCATCATCATCATTGAGTGTCGTCTCCACATCGAAAGTTGGCTACCATGGAGCGCCATTCCATTCTGTCGCTTGCTTTGATGGTGCAGATTGTCATAGGTTGACTTGTCCATCTTTTGATGTTACCCGTCCATGTTAGTCTTGGTCTGCCTCTGCCTCTTTTACCTTGTATTTTTCCTTCTAATGTTACTTTTATTAGGCTAATGTGTCTTTTAACATGCCCCAAAAATTTCATTTGTCTTGTTCTAATTGTGTTTAGTAGTTCTCTTTTCATTTTTAGTTGTTTTAAAACTTCATCATTTGTTTTCTTTTCTTTCCATCCAGTTCTACCTATTCTTCTATAAATCCACATTTAAAAGGCTTTAATTTTCTGTTCTGTTTTCTTGTCTAATGTCCTATGTAATGTGACTTTCTTAAGGCCAAACAATATCTGTTTGGGGCATCGGGATGCAGTTTAATAGATTCAACTATAATATCTATCTATCTATATGTTTGCCTATCTGTCAATCCAATGCTGTGATGGCACAACATGAAGATACAAATAACGTGAACACTTATCATTAGTATTCTTGTTTCTATTTGTAACCATCACCTTTGTCCGTTAGTGATCTGATCTCTTTCCTGATTTCTTGAAAGATCTCAGCAGTAGAAAGTAGGAGAGAAAATTTCAAAAACTTAAAATAGTTTTAATTATGGTCGGATATATATTGTTTTGTTTTATTATTTGTTCCCTTGCAAAATCATTGTTCTTTTTTATATTTTCAACGTCCAAGAGTTCTTTTATACGTAAACTTGAACATGGAATCTACATTTTATTACACATGTCCTGTAGGTACTAGGCACTTTATCGCAGCTATTTATGATCAGGGATCATATGAAAACAATATCAGATCACTCCATGTGAGATTAAACCAGCTACCTTCAAGCAAGATGTGAGTTCTTTGACCCTATAGAAGCCCCAATGTCATTTTTTTAAGTTGAAAAAACTTACCAATGTGTCTACTTATCATTTAGCAAAGTTGAGAAAGTTTAATCGTAAGGTTTAGAAAATCTAATCCTAAAGTTGAGATAGTTCAATCATAAAGTTGAGAAAGTGTAATCATAAAGTTGAGAAAGTCTAATCATAAAGTTGAGAAAGTGTAATCATAAAGTTGAGAAAGTGTAATCATAAAGTTGAGAAAATCTAATCATAAAGTTGAGAAAATCTAATCATAAAGTTGAGAAAATCTAATCATAAAGTTGAGAAAGTTGAATCATAAAGTTGAGAAAGTCTAATCATAAAGTTTAGAAAGTCTAACCATAAAGTTGAGAAAATCTAATCATAAAGTTGAGAAAGTTGAATCATAAAGTTGAGAAAGTTTAATCATAAAGTTGAGAACGTGTAATCATAAAGTTGAGAAAGTTTAATCATAAAGTTGAGAAAGTATAATCATAAAGTTGAGAAAGTTTAATCATAAAGTTGAGAAAGTATAATCATAAAGTTGAGAAAGTTTAATCATAAAGTTGAGAAAACCTTTTATAAAGTCCTAAAGAGAATCCTTTGAAGATGATAACATTTATCATTTGAGTGTCGCTATGAAATCACTGTAAAGCTTGGGTTCGCTGTATTTCAACAAATGTGTAGAATCTGCCACAGCAGTATTACAGAATGTACATATACCATGTTCAGTTCTATCTGTAGTGTTTGTTATTGATGTATAGTGTAGCATGTGTCATGGGAAACATTCGATGACAAAATATATACTATCCTTCAACTGTGCCACTTTACAGTACATCTTAACTTTGGTATTTAAAATTCCTTTACTTTATTAAAAGATATCATATGAATTCTTATATCTAAATTCATGTAACTTTAATTCCTGTGTTTTTGCACTGAGTATATTGTGTTACTGATATTTGAAGACATGTTTCTATATAGGTTAAATATGTCATCATTTGTTGCGCACTGTGTATGTGCTTCTCCTGTAGAAACTGTTTAACTACTAAACGAGTCAGTGTCTGACTTCAAAAGTCTGAATTACTATAATAGGCGAAAGCCGCGATAGCTCAGTGGTTAGTGAGCTGGACTACAAAGGACAAGAGGTCGGGTTCGATCCTGATTCTGGGTTCACCCAGCCTCAAATGGGTACCGGATTTTTTTTTTCTGGGAAAATAAAGCAGCATAGGCTTAATACCGACAACATTACCCCAAAAATCATGTGCCAAAGGTCTGTAAAAATATGGTCAATAACACCATATTCCCTATACGCTACTTGGCGTGACAGGGCTCTAATTTACTTACTATAAAGTAAAAGTAAAGTACCCCCGTCACGCCAAGTGGCGTATAGGGAAATATGGTGTTAGTTAACCTATATTTTACAGACCTTCAGCACATGATTGTTGGGGTAATGTGGTCGGTATTCCGCCCGTGCTGCTTTACTTTCCCAGAAAAAAAATTCGTTACCCATTTAAGGCTGGGTGAACCCGGAAGCCGTTATTTGGGGTCGAACCCTACCCCATGTCCTTTGTAGTCCAGCTCACTAACCACTGAGCAATAAATAGGCACAAATGAAAAGAAAAATTATCACCATCATCTTGTGCCATACTAGTTGGTGTAGGCAATCATGCCCTTCCACAATCTTCTATACACAGTGCATCATATCAATTCTGTCGCTGGCAGAAAAGAAAAATAAGAAGTTTTAATAATAATTACAAAACAAATAATTACAAAACAAATAATTACAAAACAAATAATTACAAAACAAATATTTGCAAAAGAAACTGCTTATCAACACTCAAAGACACATCAACAATGATATTGTTCTTTGAAAACATGAATGTTTGAATATTGTACATAATGTTTTTTTTATAAACACTTTCCTCCCATTTAATGTAGACAATTGTTGTGTAAGACTGGTACTGCTCTTTTAATCAAAAGTTCTATAAGTGTGGTTCATTTCTTGGTGTTTTTGGCACATTTTATTACATTTTGAATAATACGTGATGTATTATATTCTTCAATGTGATGTATTATATTCTTCAATGTGATGTATTATATTATTCAACAGTATTCTTGTATTTATGTTCTCCATTTTTTTAAAAATCTAAAATGTTACTAAACTTTTGAACACAGTTAATATCCAGTCCTCATATCTTGCTGATTGGCAATAAGAAGACTTATATAACGCCCTATGTAGTCAGTATTGTGTTCATGAAATTTGTAAAGATATCTTGTTTAATATCCCCTATAGTATGTCGTTGGCAGCCGCGATAGTTCAGTGGTTAGTGAACTGGACTACAAAGGACAAGAGGCTGGGTTTGATCCTGATCGTCAGCTGCCAGGTTCACCCAGCCTTAAGTGGGTACACATTTTTTTTCTGGGAAAGTAAAGCGGCATGGGCGTAATACCGACCACTTTACCCCAAAAATCATGTGCCGAAGGTCTGTAAAAATTATGGTCACAAACATCATATTTCCTATACGCCACTTGGCGTGATGGGGCTCATTACTTTACTTTATAGTAAGTCATTCTTATGCTTCCCTTATGTTTTTGAACTTCCTCTAGTTTCTTCTTCTCCTCCTCCTTTGTCACAGTTTAGCAGTGGCCAACACAATTTGTGGCATTTTTAAGGATAAAAACAAATCTAAGACCATTCTTCACAAGATAAGCCTCTGCTTAGTTTGGCCCAAAAACATATTTTATTTTAATGTCATTTCTTACATGATTTACTTTAATGTAGTTTCTCACTGTATTTTTAATTGCGTTGAGTAGTAAACATAGCATTTAAATAGGGACCTACATACTCTTAATATATGCTTCAATGAATGAGTCTCAATGACTGCAATTGCAAAGCATCTCATTTTTAAAAATTAATTTAATGAAACAAATCTCAGAATTTACTTCTTGATCTCCATATGACCTTAATGCATCGAATCTACCTTTTCCCTTATACTTTATAATCAAAACTAGTTTTTCTATCATCATTATCATCATTGAGTGCCATCGCCGCAACGAAGGTTGGCTACCATGGAGCGCCATTCCGCTCTGTCTCTTGCTTTGATGGTGCAGGTTGTCATAGGCTGACTTGTTCATCTTTTGTTGTTACTCATCTATGTTATTCTTGGTTTGCCTCTGCCTCTTCTACCTTGTATTTTCCCTTCCAAGATTACTTTTATTAGGCTGTTTGTGTCATTTAACATGTCCCAAAGATCTCATTTGTCTTGTTTTAATTGTATATAGTAGTTCTCTTTTCATTATTAGCTGTTTTAAAACCTCATCATTTGTTTTCTTTTCTTTCCACCCAATTCTACCTATTTTTCTACCTATTCTTTTGTATATCCACATTTCAAAGGCTTAAATTCTCTGTTCTGTTTTCTTGTCTAATATCCATGTTTCTGAACCATACAGGAATATTGAGAAGATATAACATTTTGCTATTCTTAGTTTTAGACCTGGTGTTATTTGTTTTGATTTTAGCATATTTTTTATGGCATTAAAATTACTTTTTGCCATTCCTATTCTTTTGTTTATTTCAGTTGTACATTTTCCATCACTGGCTATAGTATGTCCAAGGTAGTTGTAGCTCTGAACTGTCTCCAGGTCAATTCCTTCAATTTTGATACTCACTTGTAGGTTTTGAGTATTTTCTTTGTTTAGGATAATAGCTTTAGTCTTTTTGATATTCATAACTGATCCATATTGTTTGCTTGTCATGTTTATTTCATTTAGTAATTGGTGTAGATCTTTTGGATTTTCAGCTAGTAGTATAGTGAAATCATCATCATCATCGTGTGCCTTCTCCGCAACGAAGGTTGGCTACCATGGATCGCCATTCTACTCTGTTTCTTGCTTTGATGGTGCAGGCTCTAATAGATTGGCTTGTCCATCTTTTGATGTTACTCGTCCATGTTAGTCTTGGTCTGCCTCTGCCTCTTTTACCTTGTATTTTTCCTTCCAATATTAGTTTTAGTAGGCTGTTGTGTCTTTTAACATGCCCCAAAAATTTCATTTGTCTTGTCTTAATTGTATTCAGTAGTTCTCTTTTTATTTTCAGTTGTTTTAAAACTTTATCGTTTGTTATCTTTTGTTTCCATCCAATTCTACCTATTCTTCTATAAATCCACATTTCAAAGGCTTCAATTTTCTGTTCTGTTTTCTTGTCTAATGTCCATGTTTCTGCACCATACAGGAATATTGAGAAGATGTAACATTTTGCCATTCTTAGTTTCAGCCCTGCTGATATTATAGTGAAATCAGCATATCATTTTTTCTATAAAGAAATCATTTATCACTGAGAGGGAATGTTATCAATATCATCATCAAGAAATAGTATGATACAGATGTACAATGCTATAAGCCAAGAGCTCAGTACCTAATAAATTATAGACTGTGGGTCTTGTCATGAGCTCTTGTCTTATAGCATTGTACATCTGTATCATCAAATGTGCAGTGACAACTGAAATCATATGTTAAAGTTATATCTAGTGCAATGGAAAGCCAAATATCATAATCACTGAATATCTGAATATTGTCTTTTTTCACAATAATATAGTAATATAGTTATATTATAAGATATTGAGTTATAATAATGACTGTTACACTGTCACTCACTGTGCAATACTTACAATATTTGCATTGCCATAATAATTTATTATTATTTTTCCTACGTTATCCAGAAGCTAAAGATTGTAATATATAAATATCTGAATATATTTTCCAATTATATTTTAAATTATGTACTATTTGCGTAAAGTCTTAGTTCAAGTACATTTATTATTGTATATAATAAATTATTAAATTCAGAAGAGTAACGTCCCCGTCTGAACATTGCATTTTAATTGGTGGTTATCTGGTCTGTCATTAGAAATTAGAAGACCTAATTGTAGTGAAAAGAGAAACTACGTGAGGGTAAAATCACAGTAAAGACCTAGTTTAGCGTCTTTCTGCTAAACGAGTGATCACCCCTGATTGGCGCATGCATTTGAATGTATCAACTGCTTCTAGTTTTTTTGTGAATTTTAATTTAATTTTGTTTCAACAAGGTTTGTGGTATTTCTAACCCTAACACAGGGGTTAATAACAGATTAGAGAACGACCAAATAAAGTGTCATGGGACGTTACTCTGCGCAGAAAGACGCTAAACTGTGGCTTTACCAAAGTTCTAACACTAACATAATTTTTCGCATTTCTTCTTCTGCGATCATAGCTCATTCAGAGTAGGATTCCGGACTTTCGTATGAAGGCAGCTGTCTGTTTAAGTGATTCAGTTGCCCCGTATAGTTTCTCTTTCATGGAGGTGGGTGTGGACCACATTGTCCTTCTCAGGTCTGTGTACTGGGGACAATCCTGTAGAACAAGTATTTTTAGTATTTGAGAACCACTGTAAGTCTGTAGTTTTGTTGTCAAGTCAATGAAAAAGGTCATCACTTGTTACGCTGAAATAATGTATGTGTTTAAACTATTATTTTACCGCCACTTGATTGTAACTATTAACTTATCTAGAAACTAAACATGCATGCAGTATGTACATAGACCAGCGAGTCAATTTTTGTCCCCATGTACATAGACCACCCTGGTACCAAGTGACTTGGTGATTAAACAGACTGGGTGCTTCTACTGTATCAGATGGCAAGGAAAGGTCACTCGCGGCAAGTGGGAGAAAACACAAGATGGCATTTCGGCCTTAATTTATGAGCTGACTTGATGAGTACAAAGAAAGCAAAAATAAAGGACTCAGGCTTAACAGCAAAAAGACAGAAGTAATGGTGACAACAAAGAAAAAGACATAACCTCAGTGCAAAATAAAGACAAGTGGAACAATATTCATCATCATCAAGTACCATGCCTGCTAGCGTAGGTGATCATGTCTCTACACAACTTTCGATCTCGACAGTTATTTATCATTTCTGGAACTACATTAAAACAGGTAAATGAATTTAAATATTTGGGAACTTTGTTAACCTCAGACGGAAGGTGTACAACAGAGGTGAGATGCAGAAGGGCTCAGGCAAAAGCAGCTGTCCAAAAAAAAAAAAAAAAAAAGTGGAAAATACTGTGTAATCCATTTTTGACAATAGAAACAAGAAAAAGAGTTCTTAAATGTTATGTAGAGCCAGTCTTAACATATGGATGTGAATTATGGACAATAGGACAACAGACAAGGAAATCACTGGAGTCTGTAGAAATGTGGTTTTACAGAAGAATGTTGAGAATACCATGGACAGCTAAGATGAGTAATGAAAACGTTTTGAAAGAGGCCAAAGCAAAAAGAGAGTTAATTTCCAATATTAGGAAGAAACAATCATCATTTTTTGGTCATGTAATGAGAAGAGAACAACTGGAATATATTGTAACAACTGGGAAAATTGAGGGACAAAGAGATAGAGGGAATCAAAGAGAAAAGATACCAGACAGGTTAAAAGAATAGCTTGGCAGAAAGTCAACAACAGAAATGATAAATAACTGTCGAGATCGAAAGTTGTGGCGAGATATGATCACCTACGCCAGCAGGCCCGGCACTTGATGATGATGATATGTGGATATAGTAGTAGATAGCTACGGTCCAGCTGGACTCCAGACAGACATAGGCAGAATATAGAAGGCATTTCACAAATATGAGCTACTCCCACACCTCCATAAGCTATCCCTACCGACTCCACACAAAAAACGGCAGAATAGCCTTAGCCTACCATACACTAAAGTCTTCATGACAGCTCAATATACGTGGCATCTACAATCCACTGCAAAAATTTCACGTCAGTGGAGTGGTCAGTTTATAAACATGACTGAACGTACCAAATCATCACTTGTTGTAATGTACGTCCAGCTCAGCTAACGGTCAGCATTAAATGGTTCTATCTACTAGGCCGTTGAAATGTGGATATATAGAAGAATAGGTAGAATTGGATGGAAAGAAAAGGAAACAAACGATGAAGTTTTAAAACAACTAAAATTGAAAAGAGAACTACTAAACACAATTCAAACAAGACAAATGAGATTGTTGGGCCATGTCAAAAGACACCGCAGCCTATTAAAAGTAATCTTGGAGGGGAAAATACAATGTAGAGCAAGACTAACATGGACGAGTAACATCAAAAGACGGATAAGTCAACCTATGACAACCTGTACCATCAAAGCAAGAGACAGAGCAGAATGGCGCTCCATGGTAGCCAACCTTCGTTGCGGAGATGGCACTCGATGATGATGAGCTACTTGGAAAAATCACGGTATGACAGGGAATGATAAGTAGCCTGGACAAAGATTGAATCAGTCCCCTGCCAGCACAGTCTTGCCACTAAAAAAAAAATTAGCAGCAGGGTTGAACAATTCAAGACTCCAGTTACTAAGGAGATATGCTGCTGCAATCAGTCTCCTATATATACATGTTCAATGTTTTAAGTTATCGACTCACATCACCAAAACTGCTGCATTCGCTTATTTTTGTATTTGTTTGTCTTGTATTTGACGAAGAAAAAGAGTTCTTAAATGTAATGTAGGGCCAGTCTTAACATATGGATGTGAATCATGGATACAAATACAATAGACAAGAAAATCACTGGAGGCTGTAGAAATGTAGTTTTACAGAAGAATGTTGAGAATACCATGGACAGCTAAGAAGAATAATGAAAACGTTCTGAAAGAGGCCAAAGCAAAAAGAGAACTTTTATCAAATATTAGGAAGAAACAATCATCATTTTTTGGCCATGCAATGAGAAGGGAACAGCTGGAATATATTGTAACAACTGGGAAAATTGAGGGACGAAGAGATAGAGGGAAGAAAAGAGAAATGATACCTGACAACTTAAGAGGATGGCTTGGCAGAAGGTCAACAACAGAAATGATAATTAACTGTCGAGATCGGAAGTTGTGAAGAGACATGATCACCTACGCCAGGAGGCATGGTACTTGATGATGATGATGACGAAGGCCGTGGTGGAAACATTGTAATTTTGTTTCGTTACTCTACAGGTTTAGCTGATCATGTGACGTTCATTTGTCATGTTTTCTCTAGCTCGCGGTTCCACACGATAATGTTCAATATATGGAAATCTATAGTATATTTTATATTGTGTTTATCTCCCTTCCTATGTTCAACATGTCAGCAGAGAGATGAGTATTTCCAAGAATCTAGACGTCATCACATCTTTACGAATGCTGTATAATTACCTCAATGGGTCAAATGTATTTTCTGTATGTTGAACTCTTGATATATTATAATAATTCACTGGTTTTAGGGGCATACATATATGTATATACAAACGTTGTTTTCGCTGAAGGCTTTCTTGACCGAAACGTCGTTCTGCTTTTGTTTTGTTTCTCACCTACGTATGGCTGTTATGTTACCATGCCACTTTTTTTCTTTTTTCTCTAAATTTTCACTATTACAGCCAGCTTTACAGCAGCTTCGGATTTATATGTGTCTTTATTCCTTTACACTTTTATTTGTATATAGTCTTGTTTTTGTCTTTATGTGTGGAATTAGCCCTTCTGGCTGCCGTTTGTAATTTCATCGATGCAATGTGTGGACAACGAGCCCTCATTAAACGTTGCGAGAATACCAAACCCAAGGGTCGACCACGAAAAAGATGGATCGATGGAATATTAGAAGCACTAGGAAAAAGAACAGCAGAAGAGGTGAACAGAAGAGCAAAAGTCCGCAAATTGCATCTCCCCTCGACGCTGGCAAATGTGGAATGAAAGAAGAAGAATAATGTGTGGGTAAACCTTAGATTTGTGTAGGTTCCAACGCAGAGGTTGCTGGGAGTGCCCTGCATTTATACCTAATCTGTTGCCTATATCCTCGTTGTAGTCGTTAAACACTGGCATCAATTATGAAAATAATGTGTCTATAAATAGAACAAGAGATACGTCCTCAAGAAAAGCGTTTATTGTGTTGAGTCTCAATTTAGAAACAAGCAGTGATAATGCAAACCTACATATTTAAGCCGGTTACATTGGAGTTGATCACGTCATATATTTGGAACGATGTTTACCCCATTTGTTTCGATCTCAACTCGTTAAGCCAGACTGGGTAGGGCTTATCCTGTTTGTGATTACATCATGGAGGCGGTTTTGATCAGCTCGGGTTCCTTATCAATAACGGCACACAACTTATTTTGCTCTTCTAGCTTTTAATTCACTGTTATTGCTTTTAAAATTTTATTACACTCCATAACTGTATTCCATTTACATTTTTCTGATGTATTCACTACATATATATATATATGTTTTTAATAATGCACTATAAAAAAACGACTTCTATTTGTATTTGAACTATTTATAACTGCGATGTTTTGTACCTGAACAAAATACTCAAAACAATAACTTCATTAATGCGCTGTGTGTACATATGTGTTCATGTCTTCTGTGCTATGTTGTGTCATCAATTCTCTCTCTCTCTCTACACGTGTATATATATATATATATATATATATATATAGTACATATTAGGAATATGCAAAGGAAATATAAGAGAAACATGAACAGCACTACCGCAACGCTTACAAAAGTTGCCAAATTTACAAATGTTGCCGCAAATTAGCCAATAACACAATTTCTATATACACATACATACCCACATAACAGGGCTAATCGGTTCTTCTTTCTTTACGCACGCACACACACACGCCCCGCACTCACATTTGATATAATGAACAATCGGCCTGCGAGAGTAGCTTATATAACCATATACCTGGCAGTGGTAAAACCTCAAGTTTTCTCACCCAGTCTTGAATGGGTACCTGATTGTTTTTTTTGTTTTTTTTTCTGGGAAAGTAAAGCGGCACGGGTGTAATACCGACCACATTACCCCAACAATCTTGTTGCCGCAGGTCCAAAAAAAAATTATGGTCACTAACACAATATTGTCTATACGCCACTTGGCGTGACGGAGATCATTACCTTTCGTTTTTCACGCCCACTAGGTTTATGTCCCTTTGGAGACAAATAATAATAATAATAATAATAATAAATGAATATTATTATAGAGGGAAACATCCGAGGCGATAATCAGTGAATCAATTCAAAGGAAGCGGTATGTTTACAGCACTCGGAAAATATGACAGATAATCAACAACAGAAAAAAATATGGACTAAGGCAGGATCGAACCCGTACTTAGTGGCACAGCGCCTTGCCACGAAAAGCCAAACGCTAGGGAACACTGCCACTCAGCTAACTAAAAAATTAGCTTCGTAGGCAAAGTCCTTTCGCGAAGGCTTTCCCATTTATGTCCCTTTCCTGAATTGTTGACTGGTCAGTGACATGTTCTTGCTTGTATTTATTGTCAACTTCCGATGTATCTTACCGAGTGCATAACTTGAATACATGAATTTTGTTTTATCGTCCAGCTCCGATAGGGTTAGAGCTTCATTTATTTTTCTGCAGTGTCTGTACGACGATTAATTCCTAATTAATTCCATTTATAAAAGGGCGTTAGGAGAATTTCGTTCACTTATGTTAAGGTTTAATCTATCTACTTGCCTGTCTCTCTGTCTGTCACTAAGAACAGAAATTATAGACTCTCATGTACGACGATATACATAGCATGAGACGCGTGCCACTATTCTTAGAGTCCTGGACTGCCATTCTTCTTCTTTCCTTCCTCGTTTGCCTTTCAGCGTCGATAAGAGATATAATTTGCGGTCTGTTGTTGTTGCTCTTCTGTTCACCTCTGTTGTTGTTGCTTTTCTGTTCACCTCTGTTGTTGTTGCTCTTCTGTTCACCTCTGTTGTTGTTGCTCTTCTGTTCACCTCTGTTGTTGTTGCTCTTCTGTTCACCTCTGTTGTTGTTGCTCTTCTGTTCACCTCTGTTGTCGTTGCTCTTCTGTTCACCTCTGTTGTTGTTGCTCTTCTGTTCACCTCTGTTGTTGTTGCTCTTCTGTTCACCTCTGTTGTTGTTGCTCTTCTGTTCACCTCTGTTGTTGTTGCTCTTCTGTTCACCTCTGTTGTTGTTGCTCTTCTGTTCACCTCTGTTGTTGTTGCTCTTCTGTTCACCTCTGTTGTTGTTGCTCTTCTGTTCACCTCTGTTGTGTTTGCTCTTCTTTTCACCTCTGTTGTTGTTGCTCTTCTGTTCACCTCTGTTGTTGTTCTGTTTCCTAGTGCTTCCAATATTCCGTCGATCCATCTTTTTCGTGGTCGACCCTTGGGTCTGGTGTTCTCGCAACGCTTATTGAAGGCTCATTGTGTTGTGCTTTGTTCACTCTGCCTTGTCAGGCTGCTATTGTCATGAGTATGTCTGCGTGAAAGGCATCGCCGATTATAATTATTTCTTTAGAGTTGGCCGTGTGCTCTAGAGTTTTGTTTCTCGTGGCAAGGCGCTGTGCCAAGGAGCACGGGTTCGATCCTGCCTCGGACCATATATTGCTCTTTTTTTTCTCTAGTTGATTATTTGTGAGTTTTTCAGAGTGCTGTAAACATACCTCCTCCTCTGAAATTATTCGCTATTTATTTATTAGCTGGTCATATCATTGCACTCCAAACACGCCCATAGGTGCTCAGTTCCCCGCCCCCCCCCCTCCGGTCAGCAAGTCTCGAGGTGTCCAGCGACTGACGACTCCAGTTCTGTGTTGATTGATTAGTCTTCTTACACGGCCACTAAGTTTCTCGTTTCTGGCAGTGCCCATTTATTCGCTGATGTTACTGGCCATGATTTGTTTGACCAACAGAAAACTGGACCATTTGATAAATGTCGTTATCAGCATGTGAATTTGCTTGCTGTATCCGTATGTAGATATAGTGGTTGCTGCATTGTTATGTAGGCATATAACTTGTTTGTGTGTGTCAGTTGGATGCAATTTGATTAGTAACCTTGCTTAGCCTAGTCTTGTCAAAAAACGCACGCTGTAACCATTATTTTAGTTACCCTGTTTTTTTTTAATATGTAATTACTTGAAAACGTCACTAACCACGTGTGTCTATGTTGTCGAAATCCGAACATTATTTATCTTTACAGTTATGTGTATGTTAGCAACACTCGAGGCTGTGTCTTGTTTGACTGGCGCGCGTGACCCGCATGCCGGCTTACTTGAAGAATCAACGTCACCATGTCTTCCCTGTGTACAAATCCTTGATGTAGTCAATGTGCTATTCATATGTCAGTATTGTTGTCTGCATTTTGTTGTAAACAGTTACACATTGTATATTTATCCGCGTGCAATTGTTAAATTATCATTCTGACTGTAAACGCTATTTATTTAAAACACAGACCGTTTTTTATTTTACATGATATCTGTAAACTTTTTAGAAGTATTTTATTTAGCGTTTTGTTTCATGACTTTTGTGCTTACCACTTTTGCACAATATTCGTATATTTTGCTCATATGATAATTTGTACAATTTTAATTCTCAGATTAAATGTAATGTAAACGTGTACAAGACTAGAACCACGTTTTGGAACTGCGAACTGTAAGTGCAGTTACTGTCTAACTTTCAGATGTTTGTGAGGTCGCTAAAACTTCATAATGTTTGCATAATTCTTTCATTTACCTTATTATGTATTTATTTTTATACACATTTTTTAGTCAAAAGAAATGAATCCGTTGGACCGCGACGATGCTGCTTGCATACATCACCTAAATGATAATCCTGGCCAGTGCAATCAATTTCTGCGACTGGTCTCCCCTTGGCTAGCTTCTATTGTTAATTCCGTGACTTACTCTTATTGAACAGATTATGATTCGTGTATTGTATTTTGGACTATCTATCTCGTGTATTGTATTTTGGACTATCTATCTATTGACATTTCGTGCCGTGGCCGGCCCATAGGGCGTAGACCAAGATACTTCTTCTCTTATCTGAATTTTTATTCTAGCAGTTTTCAATTCTTTTAAAGATATTTTATCAAATCTCATCATTTGTCTCTGTTCTGTGCAAGCAGCTCTATCTCATTGATGGAGCCGATTCCTGCTGCTTTTGCCTCTCTCGGCAATGTTCTTCTCAGTGTCTCTCTGGGTCTTCCTCTTTTTCTCTTACCCGTTGTTTCCCACATGAGGGCTTGCTTTGCTATTCGGTTCTCTCTTCTCATCACATGTCCAACATATGACCATCGTCTTTCTTTATTACTGAAGATATTTGTGGTTGATTGGCGATTTCTCTAATTTCCTCGTTTGTTTTGAATTCGTTCCACGCTATACCAAGTATTTTCCTTAGATATTTATTTTCGAATGCGTTCAACATTGTTTCTATGTCTCTTGTTTTCCATCTCTCACACGCATACGTAAGGGTTGATAGTACATTTGATTTGAATAGTCTAAGTTTTGTGTTTGTGCTGATGAGTTTTGATTTCTACAACTTTTCAAGGCTACTGAAAGACATTGCTGCTTTAGCTATTCTGATTCTAATTTCTTTGCTTTTATCCCCTTCTCGATCAATGTGACTTCCAAGATTGATAAAGTGATCGATCTCCTCCACTGGTTTGTTTTCCATGTATTTTTTGTCGTCTGTTGGAATTAAACTTTTCGTGACTTTAGTCTTTTCATGATTGATCTCAAGCCCAATTTTGCTGGCTGTTGATGATAGTTCATTTGGACTAGCATTACTTAAAAGGTGTACAGAAAAATGAAACGAAGTGGTGCAGATATTGGTTCATGTTTCACACTGTAAATAACTGTGACACTCAATAATGTCATTCTTCTGGTAGGGAAATTTGGCCATAATCAAGATTGTCCCTATTCTGGAACTTAGTCCCCCATGACAGAAACTCGGTACAAAATGTTCAGCTCTGTCCCCCTGTTCGAGATGCCCTGCTTCTGCAGCAGTAAATCTCAGCTCGTCTATAATGCGTGCACCCATATTCTTCTAAGTCGTCCTCTTCCTCGTCTAGATGGAACGATGTCCTCCATTATCTTCATCTCTAGGCAATTCATAATATCATGTTGTTTTACATGACGAAAATTGTGTATTTTCCTTGTTTTAATTTCTTATCAACCAGTCCCCCCACCCCCCCCCCCCTTTTCCTGGTACTTTAAGTTCTTGTAAACTCTACAATTACTGCCTCAATTCTCAGATGTGGGCGGATCGACACGACTATATAGCTAGGGGCTTACACTGACACAATTCTCAGATGTGGGCGGATCGCCTAGCTAGGGGCTTACACTGACACAATCACCCGACTGGACTACCGATGTTCGGACAACCCGTGTTCGATTCCCGCTGGGAGCAGTGTGAATTAGACTCGTGGTTGGAAAAAAAAAATACCCCCACGGTCGACCCAGCCGTTGGCAGAAATGGGTACCAGGGTATTACCCTGGGAAGGTGAGGAATGTCGCTTCGCATCTGAGTTTCGATGCTTGAGGCTACACTATACAGAAATATCCGAATATTTCTGGATAGGCGGCCGAGCACATATGGGTGGAAACTCGCGTGCTAAGACGCCGGTTCAAGTCTCGTACTTTACCTTTACCTTGCTGACACAATTCTCAGATGTGGGCGGATCGCCTAGCTAGGGGCTTACACTTACTCTAAAAATGAATAAGTTTTGTCATCATCGAGTGCCATCTCCGTAACGAAGGTTGGCTACCACGGATCTCCATTCTGCTCTGTCTCTTGCTTTGATGATGCAGTTTGTCATAGGCTGATTTGTTCATCTTTTGATGCTACTCGTCCATGTCAGTCTTGGTCTGCCTCCTCCAAGATTACTTTTAGTGGGTTGTTGTGTCTTAACAGAAGCCAAAAATCGCATTTGTCTTGTTTGAAATGTGTTTAGTAGTTCTCTATGAATTTTTAGTTGTTTTAAGACTTCATCGTAAAGTTTTTTGTACCAGATATTTTTTTTCTGGAGAAAGCAGGACGACCTAGCATGACATACATCATGTCACCAGTAAAACTGCGTCGTCGGTCCTTTTAGACGATATAGGCATTGACACCATATTTCCCACACTACACTTCCATGTTCTACCTCCCCTGTATAATAATAAACATTTCATAGTTGTGTCCCTTGGTCCGCTGTACTTTCGTCGGCATTATTTTGTTTAGCTCTGTAATCAAACAATTTTTGGTTCAACTCTCATTAATACACTCTTTTTTAAATAATTGTGAATTCGCTTGATGTTTTAGTGATAGTGTAGCTACCTCCTGGGTGCTGTAGCAAAGCCAACTGCCTCGCTTGGATTTGTACAAGCTACAATTTTGAATAACCGAATTAAAAACTACATATGAAGTTTGACCTACAACATCAAATATAAATATATCAAACTAGATTTTTCTGCTTTTTTTCATGCGTTGCGGATCAAAGCATCAAGTTCAAGATCATCTTGTGTTCAGATCCCAGAAAATTTACGGTTGTCTTACAATTTGTAAAAATAATTGATTTAAAAAATACAGTATTTAATATTTATTTTGATATGACTAGGAGACTATTATACAATCTTCCCTTTTCCTGTTGACGCTTCAAAACAGCAGCAGGTGGATAGAAGAAAAGTAAGAAATAGGAGTTGTTAATCAAACATTCAGATTTTATTTCTTCTAAACATTCCATAGAAATATATTGTCAGGATAGCTGAAGTAGTGAATATGCTAATGTCCATCACTGTATATTTTTGTTATATTATATATATTAAAAATAAAAGAACAATTTGTTTTGAAAGTGCAATTATTGACTTATTGTGCAATCCTATCTGGCAGGTTCTTGTTTCTCCTGTGGTTTACTGTAAAACTTGTTGTAAAGCTTTATGTATGCATTTACTTTAGCAATATGATGTAAATTGTGCATATTTGTTGATGTATTTATTCAATATTGTGGTAGCTTTCACATTATTTTGTTCATGTAAATGATTTTTATTTCACATGTGAATGTATGTTTGCTTCAATACATGCAAAATGTTGAAAGAATAAATCTTGATTCAAATTAATGCTGCAGAAAACTTCAACCTTCATTACTTTCAATGTTCAAATTGTGCAGACTCAGAGCAACCCCCTCCCCATTGTTTTTGTTGAAATCATAATTTTCATTGACACAGCTCATGTTTCACTAGCACAGTTCCAGTACACATTCACACTCAATTTCCTCATATTCAGCTATATAAGCCAGGCTTGCTGCCAGAGCTACTGAGTTTAGTGCTCTGTGCACACTATAAGCTGTTTTTCATCTGGATCATGTTACTAGGCCTTATGTCTTTTGGCGTGTGCTGCAGCTGCCTTTCTTTGCTTCGATCCTTCAATGAGATGAATTTGAATTCGGATGATTCCACTGGCACGGCCGGTTGAACAGTTATGGATTTCAATTTGTTTCCAGTGATACCGGGGCCTTGGACTAACCATAACTCCTCAATGAAAATTTTTTGTTTATAGTAGACTTATCATTGTTACCAACACTAACCTTCCTCATTTCCTTTGTCCTGTAAGGTCTATATCTACAGAGTATCTTGTCAATCGCTGGAGTCTGTAGAAATGTGGTTTACAGAAGACTGTTGCGAGTACCATGGGCAGCTAAGAAGAGTAATGAAGATGTTCTGAGAGAGGTCAAAGCAAAAAGAGAGCTAATTTCCAATATTAGGAAGAAACAATCATCATTTTTTGGCCATGTAATGAGAAGAGAACAACTGGAATATATTGTAACAAATGGAAAAATTGAGGGACGAAGAGATAGAGGGAAGCAAAGAGAAAAAATAACAGACAGCTTAAGAGTATGGCATGGTAGAAGGTCTTGGTAGAACAGAAATGATAAATAGCTGCTGAGATCAAAAGTTGTGGAGACATGATCACCTACGCCAGTAGGCCCAGGACTTGATGATAGTGATCTTGTCTATGAATTTGGTTGTCTTCAACTGCTCCTGTAAGGAACGTAAAGTTCTGTGTTTAATATAGTTCTGTTTGCCCAATTCAGGTCTCTCAAAGCATGTTTGTGTTTCCAGTCCTAAACTGTGTATATGTGGTTTTGAAGTATGTTGTGCCTACTTCTTAGTCTGAATATGATGACCCGTTTCTTCTGATCAAGTAGGTAGGTGGGGGTAACCATCCTGCTGGAGTTTGGTGCTTCTGGTACCTTCTTTCACACTGACAATCTGCTGGTGTGTGATTGGTCAACTACTGACGATCTGCTGGTGTGTGATTGGTCAACTACTGACGATCTGCTATCATGTAATTGGTAAGCTTGGCCGTTCTATTATACTACAGTCGAACCTGTCTAAGGCGACCATTCACGGGACTTTCAAAAACTGGTCCCAAAGGACAGGTGGTCCTGCCTCACAGGTTTCACATAATAAATAGAGCGATAAAAAAATTTTATCCTAAGCACTATGAAAACTAACCTGCAAATCAGCGTAATCCATGAGTAGAACATAGTGCACATGTCGGTCTACAATAGCCACTGGTTGGACACTTTTCATAAAACACGATAGTTAAACACACAAAAAATATTTTGTCGAATCACTGATATTCGTTCTTCCAGCGTTAATGCTTTTGGTTTTACACTTTTGACACTGGCCATTTCCTATATTGTGTGTAACACTTTTAAAATCCACAAAAATAATTCACTGAGATACTGTACATGTACGTGAATACACTCTAAGCGGGCAATGACTAATTCTTTAGTTAATTCCTGTAATTTATACGGGCCACGCAATGGTCTACTCTGGTCTAGACGGAACCGCGAAGTGATGTCACTTCACGAATCATAGATCTGCGTCTGCCGTGTTTCTCACACCAGTATTGACTGATAAACGTAACACGTCCCACTGTAATCTGGGACTCACTAAATAAGGGAAAACTTCGACACCTGTGTCGATCGTTTATGGCTCCCAGCGAGACGGAGGAGGACTGGCTGGTCAGTGTATCGTTATCTCGGTCTATTACCTGCGTATCGTAAACGGGATAAATAACATTGGCGGCGGTTAATTAGCCTGGTCTCTGGTCGTGTCATACGGTGAGCGCCGTAATCAGTGTTAGCATATAGTAAAAAACTCGGGGAAATTGTAGACCCGGTCCTATAACCAGGGAAACGCTTTAAACAGGTGGTCCTAAGACCAGGTTCGACTGTACCTTCATTAAACAGTCCGTCAGCTTTCTCATTACTTTGTATACCATACAGGGATTGGATCCACTGTAATACATTTCTTTGGCTCGATACTTTTTGCATTACTCTTTCAGTTCTGGTACATGGTCAAATACCAGGACTCTTAAATTCAATATAACCAACCTACAACTCCTTTACTTCAGAGATTGTTTAAAATCATAAATTGGAATTCTGTATCAAATACAAAAGATAATATACTTGTCATTACCAAGTCTCGATTATAAACAGATGTGTCTGTAAAGTCTTGTAGTTTTCAGCAGTCTGTGATGCTCCTTTTGATACAAATACCGGGGTGGAGCTTGCAGTTTCTAAATCGCTTTAAGACCCCTTACCGGCTCATGCAGAGGACAGATGGCTTCAGTCTGATGAGATCACCATACCCTATCTAAAACCGGTATGTGGTATGTCACACAGACACAACTGACCCTGGATGTGACTATCCTCTGTCAGTGCAAATGGCCTACACATAAAAGCCCTGAAATAGCAAAGAAAGTGGCAGTAGATGGCGGGGAATGGGCTGATGTGAATTCTGCCAGACTCCGCAGCCTGGAGAAAACACAAGGATGGCCGTTACATGGCAGAGTATATGCCATGATGGGAAGTTGGGAGAAGGTGAAGCGGGCGCAAATCTCATCCTGGGGTGAAAAGGTAGTTCACAGCCCAGGATTTCACTGTTTCTACAATAGATGACACTTTGGACAGGCCGTCCTTGTGCAAAACAAGTCGCTGAGGTTAATATGTCTGCATGGGACAGTGAAGATGTAGACTTGCAGGTATATGCGGTCAGAGTGCAGACCCATGTTCCTTTCGTGGTTCTAAATGTATGTCTGTAATAGGAAGGTGGACACACAACAATTGGAGAATCTCCTCGCGTCATTTTCTATGGATAATTTAATGCTAGAGGCAACCAGTGGGGTAACATCATTGGTTGAAACGCACTGGTGTTGGCCGATTTAGTGTGCTTGAATAATGGCCACTCAAACAGGGAACTCTGACAGTGTCATAGACCTGGCACTTGTGTCTTCCACCTTTGCACCGGTTTACAGGTGGAGTGTACTGGGGTTCCACGGACGTTATTACTATCCATGTCATCCTAAATAAAAAAAAAAGGTAGAAATAGAAGCCCAAAAAGCAAGCTTAACACATTCCACTATGAGAACAGACCTGGACATCATTACTCATGATCTTGAACACAGCATGTTTTAAAAACGTAGCTCAGTGTACAAAAATGTGCACACTAGCAGTGTATTTCCACTCATGTGTAGGACTAAACCACTTGTTACATTAATATAATTTAATTAAGGTTCCATGTTTTACAAGCATGCAGTGCCAAACTTTCACACTGGAATAAGAAAAGCAAACCAAGCCAAAATGAATAAAATCTTAGCACTTTATTGTCAAAGATTAAAACTGTAGCAGCTACAGCCACACATACACTGTCACTCCATCATTAGTGTTGCTTCTTCCTGAAGGAGCATCCTAGAATGGGAAGAAAGGAAGGTTGGATTAATTTCAATAACTGCACTAAAACAGACGAAGATAAGCTACTAATAATTTCAAAACACATGAGCCCTGTTAAAAAGTCTTGTTTCCTCTTTTAAATAGTGTGATAAATCAAGAAGGCCAAACAATTAATGAAATAAGTTATGTGTGAGAGTAAATAAGTGCACTGTTTTTTATACAATATTAAAGCAAACTCAACAAGTAACAAGGAGCTTCAATTATTTCAAATGAGAGGTAACACCATACATTTTTAACAAAACTTATTGATCTGCCCTAGGTCTTTGGTTCTAAACGACAAGAGCTAGATGATAATATAATCCCATTAGCTCCTGCAAAGTTCATTAGTTGTGCTAAGTTGTATGTGTAACCTAGGTATGCTTCATGAAGAGTCCACAATGTAATTGTGTTGCTAAGTGACACAAGATATATATGTAGACAAATTGTTGGCTAATTACCTTTGCTTCCTAGTAAATAGAAAAAGGTTTCAAGTGTTATTTATTCCAGGTTCCTACAGAACATATCTACAATACAAAATATGTATATTTAACACGGATATATGGACATGATCAATATTCAGTATTTAAATATTACCCCCCTCTGTGTCCCTTCCTAATTACCACTTCCGGCGACCCCAGGTGATTGTTGTTGAAATTTTAAAATTTTTTTTCATTTGAGATCAAGAGAAAGAAAATGTTTCAAAAACTTTACAATGCACTAAAAGAATGTAACCTCACCTTCTGTGAGTCTAGCTTTTCCACCTGTTGGTTGGCACAAAACAGTTGAGCATCCCACACACAGGACAACTGTCTGTGCATGTGAAAAGACTGTTGTGATCTTGTAACAACCTAGAAACAACAACAAAAGGGTGACAACTATATCCACAATGTCTTACTTTTTTAACAGCAAAATTAACAATCTTCCAAAATTCAACAAGAAATTAATCTTAAACTTAAAAGTTCACAAAATTATTTCAGCAAATGTTTCATTTGCTCAAAAGCAGCATTATTTTTTTTAAAGTAAATAATTCTGTTTAACATTCTCAGCAAAGGTAAACTTCTGAATGATTAAGCTGTTATTAAAGATCTGAGTATATTTTTATAAACCACGAACAAAGCATCAGGTTAATTACATTTTTCTATATTTTTTAACACTTATAACCAACGTGAACATTGTTGCATTTTTAATTTCACTACAGAACCACATAGTTGGCCCAGGTCTGAAAGGGAGAAACAGGAATTCTGATAACACTAATGTTGTATTATAAAAATAATAGCAACAAACAGCAAGTGCTAAGATGTCAGCAATCTGGCCAGAAATACAGGCTAATATAATAATAAACCACGATATACTACTCTGTTTAAATTATTAAAATGAATGATTTCTGACATAAATGTACATCTTTTAAGCTGTTTATATGTAAACAAGAAAAGAAAATAGTGGTTGAATAGTTGAACCAGTAAATTATCAACAATGAAACTATACAATCGGTTCCTACCATTGTGGTATTGTCAGATATTACTAACAAAAGAAAGTAATCAAAATAACTTTCATCATCAGTTACATTAATGTTGTTGTGGATCCTGAAGTCTGTGAGGTAATGCACTGAGATAATGTATATTGTAATATACAATAATTTGAAGAAAAAAAAATTCTTTTAACTTATCAAAAGAAAATGTAGAATTCAAGTAACATCCATAAATCAAAAGATACTATCCAGAAACCAATATAAGCGCCCCTCTACAAACTGTAATCTGCTGTGTGCATGTCATCTCACAGACTCCAGCAGCAAGTCCTACAAAGGTACTGAGACATAAGAATCAAAATCTGATAAGACAATTGGCAGTGTTGATGATATGATATTGAGGAAGAATCCTATACAATCTTCTGAGTAAAGGAAATTAAGTAGAGGATAAATGTGAAACTGCAATGCTTTCATCAGACAAACCTGGGCATTTGACATCCATGAAGTAACTGTTTGGGCTCTGTACAAGACGCTTAAGCTTGCATTTTCTCTTCTCCTCATCCAAGGATGGATGCAACAGATCTTTTGCTAACTGAAATAAAAAATAAGTTGCATATATAATTCTGTTATAATATAATTCATTGATTCCTTCAAAAATGTGTAGACCTATGTTGTTGAAGTATCACAGGATGACAAATAATTATATAGCAAAAGAACACTGCTATAATTATTCAAATTCGTCACAAAAAAGTTAAATAGTTGTTACAATTCATTAATTCATAACCATTTCATCTTCAAAGTGTTATTTTAAGATACATTTTAAAATGAATTTTCAAAGTAACATGATGGAACACATGATTTGCTAATGTAAGCTACAGTGTTCATTTGTTCTACCTTGTCATGTTTCTTAAAATAAGAATCTTTATGACACATATTACCATTGCTGGTGTACGGGGTTGGGGGCCTCATGACAGAACCAGAGGGATAGAAGCAGCTTGGTTAAAGCAGTCACACGACGTGTGAGACTCAGATTTTAAATTTCACCCATTTTTGAAAATGAAAATAATGAAACATCTCATAAACTACTTAAAAACTAAATTTAAAATTTCATACACTAGCGACTTTGATAAAAAATTTCAAAATAATCTTGTGATTTAAAACAAACTAGCTAGATAGACCTTGGTGCAAACTAAACGATAATTATGGCTGTACGGCGGCAATCGTGAATTTTTTAATGAATTAATTTTGACATAAACCGATGAAAAAGAACATAGAGGTAATATATGGGGCATTGTTTGGATAGTTGTCAGTGCCTGGAAAATTGAGAGTTGGCCACCTATGATGGAACAGTGGTTTTTAAAGGCAATAGTCCTGCCATTTAATAATTTATTTAGATGTGAATTGATCTACAAATCACTTTTAAATTTCATACACTTATATTTAAATGGTAAATGCATTTTACAAATCCATTGATTTTAACCCCTATTTGATAAATTTTAAAATATTGTTAAAAAAAAAAAAGCAGAGCTATTCTGAGACATGGAATTTGACTATCAAATATAATATGGCATGCGACATGATTTCTACCCATAGAGATGCTACCTTTAAATTATTATTTGGACATGAATTGATTGGCAGATCGCTTTAAAATGTGTTCATGCTTATGTTTGAATGGGTGCTGAATTTAAAAATATGTGTTTTGTCAAGTCCAGCCAGTAAAATTACTGTTAATATGGAAAAAAATCATTTAAAATGTACAAATAATGTATTCAATCACAAATATTTTGAAAACTGCTATGAGTATTCCAATAATTCTTTCACCAGACAGTAAGGTATTTCCTAATCTTTCACCTGACGTATATAAATAATGTGTCATGTGACTTCTCCAGGAAAATGTGTTATAGCACCTTAGCTAATTTCTGAAAATGGCAGTGCTGTAGAGGGGGGAGAACCAATTTGGCTTTTCATTTCTCCTGGAAGTTTCTAGTTGATCAGTAAGTCACTACATACATTTGATGAGATGCACAAGACAATACATCATAGTAATATCCCTACTGGCACCTTCCATAATAATCCCCTTAATATTGTTGTGAAATCTATTATTGTGGCGGTTCATGACTGTACAAATAAAATTAGAATGATGGTTTTGTGTTGCCTTCCGTCAGTTTATTTTACAGTTGGCTCTGCTAGCCTTTGACTAAAGTCTCACCAACAAGTCAATGAGGTTGTTTTATTTTTTAGGGTACCCTCCCTTAGCCTTTGAATTTACCATCCCGAGCATACCTGCAAGGCAGCCGCAGGTTGTACTGTATACAGTATACTATATAACCTGACAAAAGGTGTAATAATATAAATAATCTAAGGAGTGCTGATGATACAGTCTTAATCGCTAAAAGTAGAAATGAAGGACTCAGGCTTAATAGCAAAAAGACATAAGTAATGGTAACAACAAAGAAAAAGACATCACTGCAATGCAAAATAAAGACAAGTGGAACAATATTAAAACAGGTAAATGAATTTAAATAGTTGGGAATTGTGTTAACCTCAGAATGTTGATGTACAACAGAGGTGAGATGCAGAATGGTTCAAGCAAAAGCATTCTCTTAAGCTGTCTATTATTTTTTCTCTTTGTTTCCATCTATCTCTTCGCCCCTCAATTTTTCCAGTTGTTACAATATATTCCATTTGTTCTCTTCTCATTACATGGCCAAAAAATGATGATTGTTTCTTCCTAATATTGGAAATTAGCTCTTTTTGCTTTGACCTCTCTCAGAACATCTTCATTACTCTTCTTAGCTGGCCATTGGTACTCTCAACATTCTTCTGTAAAACCACATTTCTATAGACAGTGATTTTCTTGTCTGTTGTCCTATTGTCCATGATTCGCATCCATATGTTAAGACTGGCTCTACATAACATTTATTTTTGACAATAGAAAACTAGAAAAAAAAAGAGTTCTTAAATATTATGTAGAGTCAGTCTTATATGGATGTGAATTATGGACAATAGACAAGAAAATCAATGGAGGTTGTAGAAATGTGGTTTTACAGTAGAATGTTGAGAATACAATGAACAGCTAAAAAGAGTAATGAAAACATTCTGAAAGAGGCCAAAGCAAAGAGAGAACTAGTTTCCAATATTTGGAAGAAACCATCATTCTTTGGCCATGTAATGAGAAGGGATCAGCTGGATTATATTGTAACAACTGGGAAAATTGAGGTACAAAGCAATAGATAGAGGGGAGCAAAGAGAAAAGCTACCAGACAGCTTAAGAGAATCAATGGCTTGGCAGAAGGTCAACAACGGATTATGGTTATGTCTATTCGAAAGGCCCAGGTTTCACTTCAAACAAATGGAAAACCACCACCATAATTGCTCAACCGCCCGCACCAGAAGAATCATCCAAATTGACACCTAATTGAATATCCAAACAAAGAAAGTAGAAAGGCAGTTCCAGTCCCCATCATATCAAGCACAGCACATGTCAAAAGACATAAGGCAACAGGCTTATTATAGCATTGAAAGTTAGCGCATCTGAACAAAAGAAATAATAAATAACTGTCAAGATCAAAAGTTATGGAGAGACACGATCACCTACACCAGCAGGCTTGGTACTTGATGATATATAAACGGCAATACATACATACATGATACTAGAGGATCACTTCCGACTTCGCTTAAAAGTTAAATGTAGGACATTTCAGGGTGTCAGGAATGCCTGACCTTGATTCCCATGTATAGAGACATCGCAATTAGAATTAGGGTAATGTCCTAGTTTAGTGTATTTCTGCTAAGCGAGTGCTCTCCCCTGATTGACAGTATGTATGCATGTATCAATCACTGATTCTAGTTTTTTGTACATTTAATTTTAATTTTTCAACAAGGTTTTGTCAGTTAGCTTTTAAGGTAATGGTAAGCCTAACCCGGGGAGTGGGGGGGGTTAGAAACAGCAAAATAAAGTGCCAGGGGACGCTATTCAGTATTCCAATCAGGAAGATGCTAAACTAGGACATTACAGCTGGTGACTATCCAGACCTGGTAAATCTAAGAGTAGCAAATTTCATTATACTGGTAAGTTCCAAATGTGACAGAAAGAAAAAATATTTTTTTCCCTATAATTCCTGCATTATTACCATGATTTATCAGCAAAATCGGTTGATGAGGCTGAGGACTAACTGGACTTACACTTGACGCATTTTCCTGGAGAAATCTCATGACTATATATATTATTATATATATATATATAATACACACGGATATAATATATATAATACACACGGATATAATATATATAATACACACATATATAACATGAAAGGTCAGAGATACCCTAGCCCTAACTTGCCCTAAGAAACGGCTTTATAGTTTTCAAGACAAATGCAATTTAATGGGGTGACTGATTGTTAACTATCTATCTATTGACCTTTCGAGCCGTAACCGGCCCATAGGGCGTAGACCAAGATACACCTTCTCCTATATGAATTTTGTTCTAGCAGTTTTCTTTTAAAGATATTTTATCAAATCTCGCCATCTGTCTCTGTTCTGTGCAAGCAGTTCTATCTCATTGAGGGAGCCGATTCCTGCTGCTCTTGCCTCTCTCATCAATGTTCTTCTCAGTGTCTCCCTGGGTCTTCCTCTTTTTCTTTTACCTGTTGTTTCCCATATGAGGGCTTGCTTTGCTATTCGATTATTATCTCTTCTCATCACATGTCCAACGTATGACCATCGTCTTTTCTTTATTACTGAAGATATTAGTGGTTGATTGGCGATTTCTCTAATTTCCTCGTTTGTTTTGAATTCGTTCCATTCTATACCAAGTATTTTCCTTAGACATTTATTTTCGAATGCGTTCAACTTTGTTTCTATATCTCTTGTTGTTTTCCAGCTTTCACACGCATACGTAAGGGTTGATAGTACATTTGATTTGAATAGCCTAAGTTTTGTGTTTGTGCTAATGAGTTTTGATTTCCACAACTTTTCAAGGCTTCTGAAAGACATTGCTGCTTTAGCCAGTCTGATTCTAATTTCTTTGCTCGTATCCCCTTCTCGATCAATGTGACTTCCAAGATAGATGAAGTGATCGATCTCTTCTACTGGTTTGTTTTCCATGTATATTTTGTCACTTGTTGGAATTAAACTTTTCATGACTTTAGTCTTTTCATGATTGACCTCAAGCCCAATTTTGCTGGCTATTGATGATAGTTCATTTGTGTTTTCCTGCATCGTTTTTACGATTGTTAACTATTCAGTGATTATTCAATATTAAAATAGTTAAAATGAAATGCTGGTCATACATTATAATTAACAAAGGCTGACTAAGAGTAAGACTAAGTACTAGTTACTAGGTGACTTATGACTTATCTTTTTATGTTGGATGTTATTTGTCCATGTCTTTGTCATTTGTCTTTTCATTTTAGTTGTTTTAAAACATTTGAAGACTAAAAGTAAGACTAGTTTCTTTTTCTTTCTATCCAATTCTATAAATTCACATTTCAAAGGCTTAAATTTTATTTTGTGTTGTTTTCTTATCATCATCATTATAATCATGTCTAAGTTTCTGCACCATCAATACCATACTGTGACACATACACTGTAAATACAGACAGTTGAGTAAATGTGAGTATTTTGTCAGTAAAAATGAATGTTGAGGAAGATTTATAACACTTTTCCTATTCTTAGTTATAGCAGCCCTGGTGTTATTTGTTTTGATGTTAGTATATTTTTCATGGCATTAAAATTACTTTTTGTCATTCCTGATTTCTATTCTCATTCTAATGTTCTTTTGTTTATTATATTTCAGTTTTACATTTTGAATCCACCATTGCCATTGGTTTAAAAAGTGTCCAAGGTAAATGCGAATTTGACAGATATCACAATACGGTATCAGTGAAATGCATATTTAGATATATATTTTCAAGGGCAATCTAACTATTATAATCTGAAAATGTTGAGATTTTTAATTTTATGAACTTTTTTAATTCATTTAAAATTAGCCTATCGATAATACGTTGAGTTGTCCATATTTATGTTATGTACGTGCAGAATAGAATATTACAACGTAAATAAGAAATAATTACAAAAAAAAGAACTATAAAGAGTCACCTAATAACAAAAAAATCACCCACTATTACCATAAAATGCTAATCTATATCAGATTTATTTAAAGCAACGTAATTAAGTTTAAATCAACACTTTGTTTTAGGAAATCACTTACTGGCATGATTGCTGGTCGAGATGAGCGATTGAAAAGAACCACATAGGGGCTTGCACATGGCTTTACACGGGAAACCCGAAAACAAGTCGAGCTACAAAATATGAAAGTTTAGTATAAATTATTTCTGAAAATGTTGTACTTTATTATGTATCATATTCGCATTAAATATTATTATTTCATATTATAAGTATTTCTTAATTGTTGATTAAAAATATTGTCAAATAAATTATTTGTGCGAAACTATATATTTTCGTTGTAAATGTTCATCATCATCATTTAGTGCCGTCTACGAACATAGTTTTAATCTTTTTGGTATTTATATCTAATCCGTATATATTTGCTTGTTGTGTTGATTTCAAAACAATAACGTCTATTTGTTTTGCTTCATGATTGTCACGAACATCCAGGGTTCTATCCTCTCAATAATGAGCATCCCTCATGACTTGTTATGTTCACTGTAGGCTAAGAGCATCTTAGGAAGAAACAATCATCATTTTTTGGCCATGCAATGAGAAGAGAACAACTGGAATATATTGTAACAACTGGAAAAATTGAGGGACGAAGAGATAGAGGGAAGCAAAGCGAAAAAAATACCAGACATCTTAAGAGAATGGCTTGGCAGAAAGTCAACAACAGAAATTATAAATAACTGTCGTGATCGAAAGTTGATGATGATGATGAAGAAGAGCTTTTTCCAGCTGCGGGGCAGCTCAGCTTTCCCTATCATTGTCGCTGGTGTGTTGTATACGGCTGTTTGGGGTTACCATTTCCAGAAATAGACACTAGTTTCAAGAATAATGAGAAAAGCGACCAATACCGACATGAGATGCAATGGACGTGTGACAATAAACAGTTTGAGGGATAAAATCAGAATAAAGTCTAAGAAAAATGTCCGGCATTGAATACATAAAGCGACAAGAGATCAGTGGTTTGACATCGATCATCATGTGCCATACCGTTTGGCGTAGACGACCATGTCCTTGACATCAATCATCATCATGTGCCATACCGTTTGGCGTAGACGATCATGTCCTTGACATCAATTATCATCATGTGCCATACCGGTTGGCGTAGATGATCATGTCCTTGACATGGATACAAGACAGAAAAAGCTAGATGAGCCAAACAAGTCATCAAAGGATGCTGGGATAGCACTAGATGAAAAGACAAACATCGAAAAAATGGACTAATGATATTATGTTAGAGACAACCAAGAAACATAACAACAGAAGTGCCAACAAAAGAGAACAAAATAGTAAAGTAGGCAACCCCACCCACCTTGACGCTGAAAGTTAGCTCTCTTAGTAGTTCTCTTTTTTTTTAATTAAAAAAAAATAAATACAAGATAAAAGAGGTAGACCGAGACTAAAATGGACGAGTAACATCAAAAGATGGACAAGTCACACCTATGGCAAGATGCAGCATCGAAGCAAGAGACAGCACGGAATGGCGCTACGTGGTAGCCAACCTTCGATGCGGAGACGGCACTCAATGATGATAATTTTTCTTTTCATTTTTAGTTGTTGTAAGACTTCATCATCTGTTTTCTTTTCTTTTCTTTCCATCCAATATTACGTATTCTTCTATAAATCCATATTACAAAGGCTTCAATTGTCTGTTCTGTTTTCTTGTCTAATGTCCATGTTTCTGCACAATACAGGAATGTTGAGAAGATATAACATTTTGCTATTCCTAGTTTTAGCCCTGGTGTTATTTGTTTTGATGTTAGTATATTTTTCATGGCACTAAAATGATTTTTTGCCATTCCTAATCTCTTGTTTATTTCAGTTTTCCATTTTCTACTACTGGTTATAATATGATCCAAGGTAATTGTAGCTCTGAACTATCTCTAGCTTCTTGGGTAGCGATTGGGATAATTACTGGGAGAAGAGAACAGCTGGAATATATTGCAACAAATGGGAAAATTGAGAGCCAAGGAGAGAGAGGAAAGCAAAGAGAAAAGATACCAGACAGCTTAAGAGAATGGGATTCGCAGAAGGTCAACAACAGAAATGATAAATAACTGTCGAGATCGAAAGTTGTGGAGAGACATGATCACCTACGCCAGCAGGCCCGGTACTTAATGATGATGATAATGTAGTTAGATTCTAGCAGTACGCTTCTTGTGTTCTTCTGTCATGTTGTTTATTTGTTTGTTTCCGTGAAGGCCTAACACCAATGTTTCTTCTCACGCGTAAATACAAATACAGTAACACACTGTGTTCACCAGCCCTGCCGACAGCATTACCTCCATTTTTTGCCTGTTGCACAAAGATCTTCGTGACGAAGGCCTTCCCCAGCTTTAGCTGATTCTTTATGATTTTGTACCTGATATTTTTAAACAGCTCTAAGAAGAAAAATTAATAGAAGGCTCAACCACAGCCATCTTCGTTGCAGTATAGACCAGTGGGCAGAGAGGGAAATCTAGTGACGTCTTTAGCTATTTAAGCAATATACCCCTGACGTCATTTTATCCACAAAGGCACATTATTTGTCTCCAGTGTAAACCACTAGAAACTACTAATCGTGCCGTTTCGTCCTAAATATTTGTCTGCAACGCTAAGTATTCAGCCCTACCCTATCCGGGAGATACTTGTCTTAATAGGAAAAATAGATACACAATTTATTCCCGAGCAGTGATCACAGCCCTATGCTATAGTGATGTGTACACCTGCATGAAAGACACCGACAGTGATAGCTAATTTTTGTTAGTTAACAGAGTTGACCGTGCTCTATAGCGTTTGGTTTGTCGTGGCAAGGCGTGTTGGTTCGATCCTGCTTCAGACCACATGTTGTTCTTTGTTTTTGCTTTCTGTTGTTGATTATTTGTCTTTTGTTTTCTGTTGTTGATTATTTGTCGTTTTTTTTGTTTTCTGTTGTTGATTATTTGGTTTTTTCTGTTGTTGATTATTTGTCTTTTGTTTTCTGATGTTATGTCTTTTTTCTGTTGTTGATTATTTGTCTTTTTTTCTATTGATTATTTATCTTTTTTTCTGTTCATTATTTATCTTTTTTTCTGTTGTTGATTATTTGTCTTTTTTCCTGTTGTTGATTATTTGTTTTTTTTTCTGTTGTTGATTATTTGTCTTTTTTCCTGTTGTTGATTATTTGCCTTTTTTCTGTTGTTGATTATTTGTCTTTTTTCCCTGTTGATTATTTCTTCAACTTCTGACAGGCTGGTGGATGGTGGAAATTCTCGTTGTTAAGTGGGTATTTGTCTTCTTTTCATTCGAGATTGACCTATCGGTGATAGGTCATTCTTTTTCACTGTCGCGCCAGGCAGACGGAAATGTCCATTCCGAATTGTACAGTCTGCAAAGGTGGATGGGGCGGAAGAGTCAGAAATGACTAACGGCCCAGAAAGCGAAAACAGCAAAGTGTGTGGTACACAAGAGGCATGTTCAGGACACGAAAGACGAATGTGGCTGACCACCGTGAAAGAGATTGGAGCCTCATCACTTACTAGTCCAGAGGAAGCCATGGAGAGAAATTCGAACTTATGTCGGAGAAAAGATCTTCAAATTAGTACTTGGAATGTTAGGACTCTATATCAAGAAGGGAAATTGGAAAATCTGATTCAAGAAGCAGAACGAATAAATATAGATATCTTAGGCATAAGATGGAAAGAATGTTGGTACATAGAGGACGAATATCAGGAAACTCAAACAGAACATCAAAGGGGGGTAGGAATACTGATAAAAAGAGAGTTACAAAAATATAATATATAAGTACCCACTGGACATACAGTGATAGTATTTTGCTAGTCTAGTTGAAAGCAAAACCATTCGAGCAATAACACAGACATGTACACCTACTCAAGACTACACAGATGAACAAATAGAGGCATACTATGAAGAATTGTCGAGATCGAAAGTTGTGGAGAGACATGATCACCTACGCCAGCAGGCCCGGTACTTGATGATGATGATGAACATGTGATTTATCATTCTATTGTGGCCAGTGCGTAGGCGAAGTATGATGACTTGATCCTTCCTTAATAGTTGGTGGTATCCGTCACTCTCGTTATGCTTTGGGTGTTCTCGTTTCCATTTTTCATGGAACTGACCTTTGAGGATGAATTTGGCTTCATCAGAACTGAGCGGATGGTTCTCTTGTGGTAATCTACCTCCCTCTTCAGCTAATTTGTCAGCGCGTTCGTTCCCGTGTATATTACAGTGTGATGGTATCCACTGAATGACTACTCTCTGGAAGTTATTGCATAGTTGGTCCAGGGTTGTTCTCAAGTCATCTAGTTCATTGTTCTTGGGGCTTTTGAGAGATTATAGTACTGACAGTGCATCAGTCAGAATCACCAATTTATAGTTCGTGTTATTTTTGTGTTGAGTAGCCCGTGTTGCAGCATCACTGATGGCCTCGGTTTCTGCTTTGAAGTTGTTTGAGAATTTTCCAGTAGCTATTGACTTGGTGATCTCGTCCTGATTATTCAGCGTCAAGAACACACCTCCCCCTCCATTTCTGGTGGCATTTGTAGCAGAGCCATCTGTGTATATGTGGGACCAAGAGTCCTGTGGGTAGGTATCGTGTATGTGTTTTTCTGCTACGTGTTTTCTTTCTGTGTCTGATTGGGTGCCTCTTTTCATGATTCCTGTTATATTTTCCTTAAGTTCTGGTATTTTATGTTTACCATGAGGAGACATATCAGATGGGCCCAAGGGTTTCGATATTGTTTGGGAAAGTACTGGGTCTCTAATAGTTAGTTCATTGGCAATTGCAGCGAAGTTGCTCCTCTTTAGTCGTACAATTCCAGAGCCAGTTATTCTTTGGTGCATGGGGTGGCTAAGGAGCCTTCTATATTTCTCCGCTTGTTGCAATACTTTAGTGACCCGTCTGTCATCTAAGGGTTGCAAACCTGTTACTGCTTCTAGAGTCTTGATAGGTGTAGATTTCATAGCACCAGTGATGATACGGGCAGCTTGGTTCTATGTGTTTGTTAATTTTGCTAAGGTGTGATTTGGAAGCCATAGCCCAGGCTGTGACTCCATACTCTAGGACTGGTCTGACTCTTCCTACGTATAGTCTTTTAAAAAAATATTGCCTGTCTGCCCCCCCCCCCCCCCCAATCCGTTTCTGCCAATTTCTTCATAATATTTGTTCGTTTTCTGGCTTTTTTCCTTGCTCTGTCTATCTGATTTTTCCAAGTCATTCTGCGATTCATGGTGACACCAAGATATGTTGGGTTTTGGTCAATAGGGAGTGTATGGTCTTTTATCTTCAAGTTTGCAGAGAGTGTGTATTTTGATAGGTTAAACATTGTGTATATAGTTTTTTTCCGTTGATTGGTAAGAACCAGGTGTTCGTCCATTTTTCAAGTTCACCTAGGGCATCTTGCATCCTGGGTCCAGCCACCGACATACTTTCCTCGCAAGCCCATAATGCCAGATCATCTGCATATATTGCTGAGTGTATTCTGGGTGGAATGTCCATTACGATGTCCTTTATGAAAATTAAAATGAGTGTTGGGGACAAGACTCCGCCTTGTGGGACACCTTGTTCGATAGAGACCTTCTTACTTAGTTGACCTTGTATTCTGGCCGTTCTATCCTGAAGGTATTGAGAGACCCAATTGAATAAACGATCCTGGATGCCAAGTCTAAAAAGCTTGTTCTTTAAACCCTCTCGCCATACCATATCAAAAGCCTTCTCCATGTCGACCCACACTGCCAGTATATGTTTCTTTTCTTGTAGAGCATCTTCTATTTCCTGTGCAATGTAGGTGGCCAGGTCTTCAGTTGATCTGTGCTGACGGAAGCCACTTTGTTGTGGTACGATTTGTTGTTTTGTCTCCAAATGCCACATAAGTCTTCTGTTAACCAGCCTTTCCATGAGTTTACTCAGGCAGCTCAGTAGGCTAATTGGTCTATAGCTACTTGGGTCTAGTTGGTCTTTTCCACGCTTGAGGATGGGCACCATAATAGCTTCTTTTCAGATTGCCGGCACATGACCTCTCTTCCAGGTAGCATTTATTATCATTAGAAGCTGGCTCTTAACTTTCTGTCCCAGATTTAGGAGCATTTCGTTGGAGATTCCATCTTTACCAGGGGAACTTTTGAGCTTCAATCCTTTGATGGCAACACAGGAAACGACATTGCAGATATAGACAATACTTCAGGCGAACGAAAGACAGATAGACAACCTCTGTCTCGAGACTGGCGTCTTGCCAGCCATTGAGAGATCAACCAGGCCGTCCCCGCAATGTTTTCTCGTGTTTCTAACATTCCATCAAACTATCTTTTCATGGTCGACCCTTGAGTCTTACGATTGTCATAACGTTTATTAAAAGCTTGTTGAATTATGTTCTGGTCTAGTCTTATCATGTAGCCAAACCATCTTATCTGTTTTATTGGTCTGTGGTAAGAAATAATAAACATGCAGTAGAGGACATACAAATATGAATGGAAACTTCATAAAATTAAAGGGGTAAAAGCTTCAAGATGCATAGAAATGTGATGCTGCAGTAAAGCTGATGATAATAAAGACAATTTATTTTAAAAAAAAAAGAGAAAAAAAGGTTATGGAACAGCTTTATATAGGTGAGAAACAAAACAAAAGTGGAACGATGCTTCAACTAAGTAGGCTTTCAGCTGGAACAATAAAGAAAAATACAAAAATATGTAAGAATATTATATCTATCTATCTATCTTTCGTTCGCCTGAAGCATTGTCTATATCTGCAATGTCGTTTCCTGTATAAATGTTACTGTCTTTTGTAATTCTTGCAGTGGCCCATATAGTTTTGTCTGTAGTGTTGTATCTATGGGCCAATGGATTTTCCTCAGTCTACTATATTCAGTGCAGTCTTGAAGTATGTGTTCAGCAGTCTGGGGCGCCTGTCCACATGTACAAGTAGTTGAGGTGCCGATCTTGAATTTTGTATACATGTGACTATGGAGTCGATTGTGTCCTGTTCTGAGACGTATAATGATAACTTGTTCATATCTATTCATATTATAAAAGGCATCCTGATTTGGGGCTTGTGGTCCTCTGATTGATTTGATTATCTGTTTCTTATGATGGTATGTAACAGGTGTATCTAGTTGTGTGCCTGTTGAACCTTCCTTTGCCAACTGATCTGCTTTCTCATTTCCTGGTATTCCACAGTGAGATGGGATCCACTGCAGGGCAACCCTGTGGTGCTTGCAGAGTTCAGTCAATAAGGTCTGCAGATGTGGTAATTTTCTGGATTGTAGTGCCTGGAGTACTGATCTTGCATCTGTCAAAAACACTACAGGCTGCGGGCTAAGATTAATGTTCAGCAGTTTTTCTATTGCTAACTTTATTGCTTGTATTTCTGCATCATAATTGTGACAATATTTCCCTGTTGCTATTTTATTCATATCCCTAGTGTTATTTGGGTATTCTATATATGCACCTGCTCCCCCATTTTTTACTGCATTCTGTGCTGATCCATCTGTATACACACGAATCCATAGGTCTTGTGGGTATTCTTCATCCAGGAAACTGAGAGTTATTGTTTTTCGCTGTAGACTATTCTGTTCCTCTTTATCAACTATTCCTTTCACTTCTGTCCGTATTTGAACTGATAATCCAGATTCCTCTGTCCAGGGAGTCTGTTCTGGTATGGGCAGTAGGGGGTTAACAGCTCTTGGCATGTCTGGTGTTTGTCTACTAATACGCTTGGCTTGGTGGATAAAACTGCTTCTCTTAAGTCGTCCCAATGCAAGATTTTGGAATCGGTCCTTCATTGGATGTCTCGGCATGCAAGCAAATTTTTCTGCCTGTATCAGCACCTTTGTGTCCCTCCGTTCTCTCAGTGCTGGTATCCTCCACAATTTCTCCATCTCTAATATTGGTGTTGATTTCATTGCTCCTGTGATGACCCTAAGTGCCTGGTTTTGTACTTTATCCAGTTCTTGAAGTGTGGTGTTTGATGCTGAACACCATGCAGATGATCCATATTCTAAATGTGGGCGTATACTCTGTTGGTAAACTTTACTGAGTATTTTCCCACTCGCACCCCACGTAGTTCCACACAGCTTTCTTAGAATAGCCAATTTTCTCCTTGCTTTTTGGGTTGCCTTATTTATCTGCTGTTTCCAAGATAGTTTGTTATCAAATGTAACTCCGAGATACGTAGCCTGTATGTCTTCTTTCACAGGCTCATTGTTTATATAGATGGCTCCTGCTTTTTGTTTTGGGGAAAGAGTGAAAAGTGTAGTACTGCATTTGTCTGTATTGATGCTGATACACCATCTATTTGTCCATGAATTCAGTGCATTCATAGCTCTTTGTAACAATTTGGAGGCCACTGTTGCATACTCCTCTGTGCACCACATTACCAAGTCATCTGCATACATTGCCACTTTGATACCATGTGGTAGTTCAGTAACTAGGTCATTGATGTAGATCAGAAAAAGTGTTGGAGATAGTACCCCTCCCTGTGGAACGCCCTGGCGCAGTAAGACCTTCTTACTCTTAAGACCATCCAGTTGCACTCTGGCTCTCCTGTTATGCAGGTATGCTTTGACCCATTTGTACATCCTGCCATTTACTCCATAATTTCTCAGTTTCTTCAAAAGCCCTTCCTTCCATACCTTATCAAATGCTTTCTTTAGGTCTATCCATGCTGCTAGTACCAGTTTCTTTTCTTGAAACGCATCCTCAATTTCCTGGGAAAGATAGGTTGCCTGATCTTCGGTAGAGTAACACTGTCTAAAGCCTGCTTGTTGTGGGACAAGGAGATTTTCACTTTCCAGGTACCACTGCAGTCTGAGATTGATTATACGTTCCATTGTTTTACACAAACAGCTTGTAAGGCTGATTGGTCTATAGCTGGATGTCATTGAACCATCTTTTCCTGGCTTTAGTAATGGTATCATAATTGCTTCTCTCCATGCCTGTGGCACTTTACCTGTGATCCAGCAAATGTTGTAGATCTGCAGTAGTTTTGCTTTAGCTGCAGTTCCCAAGTTCTTAATCATTTCATTAGACACTCCATCACTACCTGGTGACTTTTTCATTTTTAATTTGGATATTGCCAGCTCTAGCTCTCTTTGTGTAATGGGTATTTCCATGACTTCATGTGCAGTCTCTTCTTGTCTTGCATTTTGTTGTTTTAGACGGGTCTCTTGACGTTTCTCTAGGCTAATTTCAATATTGTTGTCATTTGCAAAGGAGTCTGCAAAGTGATTTGCTGCATGTTTACCTGTTAGAATGTTTCCATCCTTCTTCAGTGTAATTTTTGTGTTCCCTTCTGTACCCTCATCATTCAGCTGTTTTACAAGCTTCCACACTTTTCTTGTGTCTCGTTCTAGATTCATGTACTCTGTTTTCTCTTTCCAACTTCTCCGTCTGGCTTGTAGTTTAGCCCATTGAAATTTGGCTTTAGCATGCTGATAGTTATTGTGGTGTTCCTGGCAGGGGTTATTTTCTGCTTGTTTTCGAGATGTTTCCATGTCATTGTGCAGTTGCTCTAGTTCACTATTCCAGTATGGTTTGTAGTGTTTCCGTGCCCCTCTGGGTATTGTTTCACTGGCAGCTTGTAGTAATGTTGATACATTTTCCAGTCTGCCTTTTTGTAATTCCATCTGGAGAGAGTGCTGCTCTCCCTGACGGCCTCATTTTGCACCACTAAAAAGACAGGTCGGTGGTCGCTGCCTCCAAGTTGTTTCCCAACAATACGTGTGATATTCCAATCCAGGTCTGGTGAATGGAAAGCAAGGTCTGGTGTAGATGTGGTATGCCATGATCTGGAATAGAATGTTGGTGGATCTGTTGCCTGGTTTAATAGTATAAGCCCATTGTCATCCTGCCAATTTTCAAGTTCTTCACCTCTCTTGTCCATATCTTCATAGCCCCAGCTCTGTGAATGGCTGTTAAAGTCTCCACATACAATTATTCTTTCTTTTAATGTAATTGTGTCTAGTGCTAGTGGGCGGTCACTCGGACAGTAGTAGTTTAGTAGATGGAAGTCTGTATTTCCTGTCCTGAGGTGCAGTATTTGATATTCCGCCCCATCCATATACACTTCAATCTGACATGCATTAATGTTGTTCCTTACAAGAGTCAGTATTCCGCCCTTTTGTCTGTTTTTCCTGTCAGATCGGTAGCACTGGTATCCCCTAATCTTCAAGGCTATGTCGTTGTTTAGATGGGTTTCCTGCAAACAGCATATGCTTACTTGTTCTTCATGCAGGATATTTTCTAATTCTATCTTTTTACTGTACCCATCTCTTTTGCTGTTGATGCCTTCAGCATTCCAGTGCATTATTTTGAGTGGTCTTATTTTGGGTTGGCCAGTAACTCTATTCTCTCGCCCCCTGACTCCACAGAGCGATTGAGAAGGACATCCAGTAATATAGGTTGGGCCCTTTCGAGGCTGAGGGCCCGGCGCTGCACCTGCCTGAGTGTCCATCACAGGGCGAGTGCCATATCGATTTGCAGTTATAGGCATGCTTCCCATTGGCGTGAGTGCGTGGCATCCTGATTTTTGTAGTGCGCCTTTTGGCTGGTTGCCTCCGACTTCAGCACTTAAAATTGCTAGAGCAGACTGTGGTCTTGCACGGGTGTAGGAAGGCCTGGCCAGTCTTGGTTTTCAGTCCCTGGTGACTGTTAAGCCCCATCCCCACGACAAGGAGCTGGCCTTGATGGGGAGAATATTATATAATATCCATATATATTTTTATAGACCTTATTTTTTTCCGTAAATGACATTTCAAGCCAGGTCTTGCTGCTGAGTCCAGGGGTGGTTGTCGCAGAGAGAATATATATAATAATATATATATAAGGATCAATTTATGTGTATATCCTTATATATTTTTGTGTTGTTAATTGTTGCAGCTGAAGGCCGACACATCATTCAACTTTTGTTTTGGTTCTCACTGCCGCAAAGCTGTTACCACTTTTCTTTCTTGCTCTCTTTTTTTTTTTAAATTGTCATTGACTTAATAAAATGAAACAGTGCACGACGTGTAGAAGTGAAGAAATAATTGCAAAAAAAGTGTCAGTGTATGTTTTCAAAACATCCATTTATTTTTTTATTAATAAACATTATGATATGTGTATGATGAACAAACATACTGAAGCCAGTGATCTGTAAAAATTAAAAATATAATTGTTATAGTGTGACTCAGTCATGGGCGATAATGGAAGAATAGAAGAATATGACGATAGACAGAAGAATAAAAGAATGAGGCGATGACGATGTGAAGTAGGATAGTTTTAGGTGGCGTAGAAAAGACACTCTTCAGAGGATTAGGAAGGAGACGTTAAGTCTACCCAACTCAGTCGCTGAGTCGTAATCAACTTGAAGATTACCAGTGAAATGCGTACAGGTGGTCAGCCTAAAGCCAGACAGATGTTTGCTCTGGTCGACAAAGTTGCGTAACGCAACGACACGGCCGCTGGTTCCTAGGAAACTCTTATATCGGCAGACGCCTTGAAGTCCAGTGAAGACCTGAGATGAAAGCGGACAACTAAACTGCCCCGCGTAATCAAAAGACCAGGTTATCTTTACGTTCAGCAGTGATTACTCTTTGAGTCTCTGAATTGGAAATCGCCTGGAGTTTTAGTTGTTAGGGGACGGACTTAGGAAGATGGACAGGTTCGACAGGACTCCTAAGTAATAAGACTTTGGAGATAATTAAAAAAGGCGGAGTTAGAGAGATAGTGACGGTCAAGAGACGTAGGTTAGGCCGTATCAGTGGTCGGGGGGGTGTGGTCACCTGGGACTTAAACCCCGAGACCCTGGGAACTGGGGAGATTAGGAGAGGAGAGGCCCAGAATGCTTTTGGGGCGAGGAGCAGTAGCTAGAGAGACATTTAGCTACACTCGGGCAGACTCAGCTACACTCAGCAGACTCGAGACAATTCGGCCACACTCGGCCAGACTGAGCACATTCAGATACTAGTTCCTCAGCACTATCAGAAAGAGACAGGCAGATGTACTTAAGAATACTATACGGAGTATACGGTCAACAAGATAGATAGATAACCACAGATAGAACTTTATGAATACGAAACGGCCACACACAAACGTTATTTGACAATTCATCATCGCCGATAGGCTATGTCAAGTAACACCAATAAAGACCTTGTTTATACTTGTACTAAAAAGATTGATGAGTTATATATGTGTGTCCAAAGAAAGAACAAGTAGTAAGGTCAGAAAGAAGTTTGAAAGAAACCCTGCAACATTACGAAATGACAAGTATTTGCCTGGCACTCAGAACATATAAGAAACAACAGATCTCCTTTACCTCTGATGGCTTGTAAATGATCGCCAATACGTAATATAATTGCTTTACCTCATACATTTTAAAGAAGAGGCCACATATATATATATATACATATTTAAAAAAAACGCTGTTCATTATACGCTTGCATTAAAGATGTCAAAATTATCCTAGACGGAGTATGTCGAAAGCTGACAAGAATTTTGCAGATCTATTTTGAAATTTCAAGAATTTGTATAAAACATTGAGCTTGCAAGGGCTGGTTAGGTGTGTACAACCAATGAGTTACCAAAACTCACAGAGTACACACACTAAGTTGTCTGATGAAGACTCCATCGTGAGCCCCAAAATGTCTGTTGCAATAAGTGCATGTCATAATCTTACTGTTGAGGTCGATGCCATTATGAAATTTAACTAGTGACGAATAATAATAATAATAAATAACATTTGCAAAAAGCTGTTTGATTATTATTTAAAGTATAATAACTAACGACTGGAAAAACGACAAAGCACAATAAAAAAACCCTGAACCAGGAATCAAACCCTTACCACCCATGGTAGAATATTCATACACTGTCAGTCACGCTTTTCAGGTTTAACTGCTTGGCGATTTTTTTTCTCTGGCGAAGTCCCTAGAAGACTAGGAACTGAATTTTGTGTGTTAATCTGTTTTTCCCTGGCAGCTGTGTGCACAGGGGTCCCTCGCCACATAGGCAGATAACTCCGTCTTCAAAGGTACTCACATTTTTTCCATCGATGAGTAATTGACGTTTCAAGTCAGGCCTCACTGCTGAGACCAGGGGTGGTTGCTGCAGAGAGAAGTCATAAATAAAAATCCCCAACTGGTGCAGCTGGGATTTGAACACACAACCTCCCTTTCTCAAGGCAGGCATCTTGCCTCGAGACCAACCAGTCCCCTCTGCTTGATGATGTCACCAATATTGGGCTTAGAAAGCTTCCCTTTAATTTAATAAGACTGACATCTACAAAAATAGCAGCCCTGTATCTAACAAAATGTACACCAGAGTTGAAAAAGGGAATGCTGGAGATATAGCTAAAGTGAACAATCACAAAGCATAATCGTATCCATGACAAAATCGACATAATCAGGTATTGTTTAAATTAAGAATGAAGCGCACAGGCCATGATACTTGTATTGCCAAAACAGCACAACTGTCAAGAACCAAACAAATTGTTACCTAAATTATCATCATCATTAATGAGTGCCGTCTCCACATCGAAGGTTGGCTACTATGGAGCGCCATTCCACTCAGTCTCTTGCTTTGATGGTGCAGATTGTCACAGGATGACTAGTTCATCTTTTGATGTTACTCGTCCATGTTAGTCTTGGTCTGCCTCTTTTACCTTGTACTTTCCCTTCAAATATTACTTTTATTAGGCTGTTGTGTCTTTTAGCATGATCCAAAAATGTTATTTGTCTTGTTTGAATTGTGTTTAGTAGTTCTCTTTACATTTTTTGTTGTTTTAAAACTTCATTGTTTGTTTTCTTTTCTTTCCATCATTTTGATAGTTTGAATGAAAAAAAAAGACAATTAAATCTACAAGTACTGACTTTGCATAAACATGAAGTGACACGCAAGCTGCCATTGTCTAAGGAGTGAGAACTGACTACAAATTTGTATCTCCCTAACACTCAGAGAAGTGTAGGAAAAAGTGAAGAACTAAATGTAGACATCAGGAACAAGAAAAATTATTTTTCAAAATTTGCATGATTAAAATTAAAAATAAATAACACTTGTTGGCAAGTATTTTTGAGTTAAAAAAAAATTCACTAAATACAAAATGATGAAATAAATGATATAACATATATTGTATTAATTTCAAAACTGTCTTAAAGAATATTACCACACATAAAAAATGTGTGACCAAACAACGTGACGGATGTAGAATGCTGCAGTTATCAAGTCATCAATATTAAGTACAACACTTGACAGGAAAAGTTCAGCATCAAGTCTCATTGGGTGCATCAGCTCCAGATTTTGAAAGCATTAACTCTTTCTGTACATTTCACTGCACTGTAAGCCATGCCGATTTTGGCAGCGTGCGTTTCTCTGCATAGTGCGCACACTCTCAATTTAATCCGTGTGAATAGTCATCAAAATATTCTTTTTACATGTCTTGTATCATCTTGGTATTGGTGAAATTTAATACCTTGTTCAGTTATCTAAAAGTTCATATATAATATGTTCATCATCAAGTACCGGGCCTACTGGCATAGGTGATCATGTCTCTCTCTACAACCTTCGATCTCGGCAGCTATTTATCTTTTCTGTTGTTGACCTTCTGCCAAGCCATTCTCTTAAGCTGTCTGTTATTTTTTCTCTTTGCTTCCCTCTATCTCTTCGTCCCTCAATTTTTCCAGTTGTTACATTATATTCCAGCTGTTCTCTTCTCATTACATGGCCAAAAAATGATGATTGTTTCTTCCTAATATTGGAAATTAGCTCTCTTTTTGCTTTGACCTCTCTCAGAACATCTTCATTACTCTTCTTAGCTGTCCATGGTACTCTCAACATTCTTCTGTAAAACCACATTTCTACAGACTCCAGTGATTTTCTTGTCTGTTGTCCTATTGTCCATGATTCGCGTCCATATGTTAAGACTGGCTCTACATAACATTTAAGAACTCTTTTTTTTATATACATAATATGTTAGATAACTATAAATATGTAGATTTATTCTTAAAACCATGAAAGATTTTGTCTCTGAGATCTCTTCCGTTGCACTCATAAAAAGCTTCCGTACAGAAAGAGCTAAATAAAGAAAAAAGAGCCTCATTACACAGTGAGTGTTGCATACAGGAATGATGGTGTTAGTAGCGCCCATATTTCTCAACTTTTTACAAATTATTGTGACTAGAACTAGTACAGTCTTTCTATACCATGTTATTTCATGCTTGTGTTTTTCCAGAATTGTAAATGCCTAGCACAGGTAGCATAATGTAAGCATAGATAATGTTTCCATAAATTGATTTTTCGTTTGCATAGTCACATTCAGAGGTTTCAAAATTGGAAAATAATTTGTAAAACTTCTCTACAAGTTATGCAATTTAAGTCACCTTGAACTCTTTTCGTACGTTTCTCCACACTGTGTGCCATGCCGATTTTGGCAGCGTACGTTTCGCCGCGTAGTGCGCTACGCTCAATTTGATTAGTGTGAACACCATCAAACCATATTCTTTTTATATGTCTTGTATTTCCATTTGCAATTCATACAGGAGATGACATTGCTGATATAGACAATACTTCTAGCGAACGAAAGATAGATAAATATGTCTTGTATCATCTGGATATTGGTGAAATCTAATACCTTGTTCAATTATCCAAACATTTATATATAATATGTTATATAAATATGTAGATTGATTCCTAAAACCATGAACAATTTTGTTTCTGAAATCTCTTCCACGCAACGTCTATAAAAACAAACAAAAAACACGCAACGTCTATAAAAACCTTCCGCACAGAAAGAGTTAATACACACTTTTGAGTTGTGTCAAATTCTACAGTAGTCTATGGTTTTGTATAAAAATATTAAATTCTCAGTAATCTATGGTTTTGTTTAAAAAAGTGTATCATATTCTACAGCAATCTACATCATACATGCTTTTGAACAGTGGTTTCTCTATTAAGCCTGCAAGCTCTATACAAATGTTATTGCATAGTTAATTATACAATTAAGTCGCTCTGAACATCACTTTCCCCATCACGAGTTACACTACACTGTCGTAAAAGATATCTTAAAGCATACACTTATTTTTACTAGAATTCTACCAAAATACACCACAAATAGTTATTTTAGATGTGGACTCACATTGCCAATAATGTTGATTGCATATTCCTGTTACTTACGGTCCACTTTTTTCTTCCATGTTATTTTGAGTGTGCAAAAAAAAAAAAGGAGGTTGTATGTCTGAGTATATAAACTTGCTAAGAACATATTTCATTGTGCAATGATACAATTTATGACCACACAAACTTCAACAATCCACAGAAGATGGACTATTTGAATACCAATGATTAATTCTGTTGCTACAGAGTGTCATGGATTGTATGTAAATATTTTAATATCATTTTAGTGGTGCAAGAATCTTTTTCTGTCTCCATAAGTTTTGGAAGCACTGATCTCTGCAATATGTGCCATTTTGGCACGCAAGGTTTCTGTTTTTTGAGATTGTGGTTCTGCCCTATGTGCCGTCTTCGGCTCAAAAGGACGATAGATAGATAGAAGAATCTTTACAATTAAAATTCATTTTTAAAAATTAGGTAAGTTAATACAATTAAAATTGTATCAGGATAATAGCTAGATAGTCCCTGAAAGAAGCAAATCAATGATACCCCATTCATGCTTGCATGTCTTTTATTTAAAAAGCTATGAATTTAAAAATTATGTCATAGGAACTTTATCATTTATAAAAACAGGAACTTCCCATAATCTATTTATTAACATATCCTTGCATTCCAAATTTCTTTTCAACAAAACACATCCTTCTGGACTACCCCAGGCATGAGGTCAATATGACCCATGCCCACCACCCTAGAAGAGAAATTATACGGGGGACATCTAAATCACTGAAGCATACAGCAGCCTTCATAAGAGAGTCCAGAGTCCCAGTCTGAATGAGCCATGATCACAGCAGAAGATCTCATGTAAGTGGCCATAGCCAAAATTATTGATCTCAGCAATCAATCATCTGATATTAACATATCATCGAATTGAAGGATCCAAACAAAGAAAGGCAGCAGCAGTCCCCATCATAGCAATAACAGCACACACCAAAAGACATAAAGCATAACCGCACTGAAAGTGAATGCAGCCAAATTGTCCCTCGTCATACGATGTCATCATTAATCGTAAGCAATCAGAATATGAAAACACGATCCGGATGAAATACACAGTTCATGGCGTGCACAGCGCACTAAACTCAGTAGCTCTGGCAGCAAGCCGAACTTGGATTATGGGGAAACTGCAACAAGCAACACTTTTCAAACACAGCCTCAACTGTTCATATTGCCTATCCACCATATTGACCGGAAGTCTCATGGTTCTATCTATCTATTGACCTTTCAAGCCGTATTAGGCCCATAGGACGTAGACCAAGATACTCCCTCTCTAATCAGAATTTTTGTTCTAGAAGTTTTTAATTCTTTTAAAGATATTTTATCAAATCTCACCATTTGTCTCTGTTCTGTGCAAACAGCTCTATCTCACTGAGGTAGCAGATTCCTGCTGCTCTTGCCTCTCTCATCAATGTTCTTCTCAGTGTCTCTTTTAGAAACTGTTTCTATATCTCTTGTTGTTTTCCAGCTTTCACACGCATACGTAAGGGTTGATAGTACATTTGATTTGAATAGTCTAAGTTTTGTGCTTGTGCTGATGAGTTTTGATTTCCACAACTTTTCAAGCCTTCTGAAAGACATTGCTGCTTTAGCTATTCTGATTCTAATTTCTTTGCTTGTATCCCCTTCTCGATCAATGTGACTTCCAAGATAGATAAAGTGATTGATCTCTTCCACTGGTTTGTTTTCCATGTATATTTTGTTGTCTGTTAGAATTAAGCTTTTCATGACTTTAGTCTTTTCATGATTGATCTAAGTCCAATTTTGTTGGCTATTGATGATAGTTCATTTATGTTTTTCTGCATTGTTTTTATCTGACTGCTGATGAGAACTATGTCATCAGCAAAGTCAAGGTCCTTCAAATGGTCTCCTTGTATCCATTTGATGCCTTTATTACCAGTGCAGCATTTCTTCATTATGAAGTCCATAACAGCTCCAAATAACAAGGGCGATAAAATACATCCTTGTTTAACCCCAGTTACTATTGGGAAACATTCGCTCAGTCCTTCCTCTGTTTGAACTGCACATGTGTAACCATCATACATGACTTTAATAATATTTATGATTTTTGATGGTAAACCATATTGCTTCAGAATTTTTTTCCACAAAGAATCTCGATGAATACTATCAAATACCTTTTTGAAGCTCTATGGTTACTATTATATAATATAAGCAGCCATTGATTTTTTTTCTAACGCACAATTGGAAATATTCTCAGTGACCTACTTTTATTCTTAAAAGAAAAACAAACATTCATATCTGATTGCCCATTGACAGCAAAATTACAAAAATGAATGTGGTATCATTGGACTTTGACCTTCAAAGACTAATTTGATGTGTTACATTATGAAAGTTTTCATCAAAGTGTCTTTTAAAAAATCTGCTATAAAATTAACAAACTACACTTTAACTTGCTCATAAAGGCAGAAAAGAGAAGAAAAATAATTCAGTTAAAAAACACTTAACAATCTGGTATAGAATGACATATTTTGTTGCTATTTTAAGGGCTCTGTTCATGAAAGTGTCAAATCTAAAGATTATAAAAGACAAACAAAGAATGCTGACTAAATAGTAAATCATACAAAAGAAGACTTCAAATAAAGGTGAAAAAAAAGTAAAAATTTGTGCATATATTTTAACACATAAATTTAGTAAATCTTTGTTTAGACTAAACATTTTCAGCAACAAGTCTTCTAGAGAAATGTTTTAAAAAAAAACCCATTTCATTGCATGTTTCATAGAGATTCTATGATTGGACCCATCAACAGAAGTCATCATGGAGACTTATACAAAATGAGACAACATAAACATGACTAAGCATTTATGTAATTATCTCATAACAGTAATAATTAAGCAATAACATGATATTTTGCTGCACATATCAATAACAATAAGTCAGAAAACAATGCAATTCTACAATAATAAGTATTCAGTGAGAAAAGAGGAAAGAAATAACCGCCAACAAGCATATGTACAAGGAACAAAGTGCACTTCCTGTGCTTTTTAAAAAAAATTACAGTAATTTTTATTTATAACTGATAACACAATATTTATAAACTGGCAAATAAACATTTATAAGGCTATAAAGGTTGTATTTAGTTGTAGACTGTCAGGGTGGTTTTTAAGTTCCTATTTAAAATGTATTTAACATTAACGATGGTAAGCGATTAAATGAAAGTTAATTTAAAGAAAAAAAAAAAAAACAAAGACAAATTTATCACAAAATGATGGAATTTAATTAAAAATATTAATTTAGTTTGAATCAATAAACAGCGCACATTTCTTAAAAAGCTGTGGAGTAGAATTCAGCTATAAGCTGTTGATGTCATTCTTATTTGTTGTGGAAGTCAATTATTTTAATACTTCAAACCAATCAAGATTTAGTTAAAGTATCATTTATGTAAAAGTACCAACTATCAAGGGTCCGGGTTCAATCACCAGGAGTGGGAGATTTTTTTTTTTTCCGGACCGACAAGGCTCAGGGGTTCACCCTGCCTCTAAAAAAATGGGTACCAGAGATTTTTATGGGAAGTAAATGCAGCTGGTGTGATACAGACCACACCCCCAAAAATGTGCAGCGGTCATAGAAAAATATGGTCACTAACACCATATTCCCATACCTAGCAAGGTGTGGAGGTAACCTTTACTTTACTTCTTACCTATCTAGATTGTTATTTGTTTTGAATTGTTTCAAGGCTCACAAGTTTCTTATTTCTTTGATACAGAAACACAGGCAACTGGGGTGCACTCTGCGAAAAGTGCATTCGTGTATCATCTATGATGTTGCCCATCTTCATGTTTTCCTGCAATAATAAATATGTATTTTATTGTTATTATATTCTGTTGTAGTCAGTATCAATTGAAATTATTGATATGTTAACCATTTTTAAATTTAAATGAGTGTTTGTTACTAATTTTACACAGCCCGAATTGACTGTTGTACCTTGTTTATTCTGATTTCCAGTAAGTCAAAAACTATAATCGTGATGAAAAAAAACTTCATTTGAGTCGTAATTTTTAGAAATAGAATAGATGGTTAGTTACATTAAAATTTTTATTTCGCGGATTTTTTTGTGTTACAAAAAATTAATTAATTAAATTTAAAAGACAAAAGCGATTCTTATTGAATAGCTTGTTCGCCACATGAATACTAAAATTTGTTCCTCCCCACCCATTCAAAAAAAAAAAAAAGTCTGACAGTACAATTTGAATTCCTGAGCTTTTTCTTACATTAGTTTTAGGCTAGTCTTTTCCGTTTCCAAGATGGCGGAACTGAGTCACGTTCTCTCTATCGCTGCAGAAATTCCGTTGGATTATTATCAACTTCGGGTTTCCGTTCCAATTTTCTGCATTCCAGTCGAAATGATGTTCTACTTGTTATATCTGCGCCATTGAATTGGCGTTGCACGCACAGCAATGCTCCGTTTTGACAATTAAAGTGTTGTGAATGCGCCTTCCAACGTCTAAATGTTGATCTGCGTTTTACATCACACTAAGTGCTGTTCAGTGACCATTTGATGGAGATGGTTGACGCAAGTTATTTACAAGTTACAACGCATTAATGTGGTGTGCTCCGTCAAGTCGGTTAAGTCAGCGTCTTTGGGAAGTTTGTACCATGTTTCGTTCGTTGTAGACTGCATTCAGTAGAGTAATAATGAATACATGGGCGCAGACATTTTGTGCGTGCTACGTCATAATAATGGATCATCGTGTGTCCCAAGACCGACCATGCGCTAATCTTGCGATCTTGCGTTTGGTGTGCAACGGGGATAATCTGACGACGAACTGTGTTTTGTATGTTCGGAGTTGGAGTAAACACGATGTCCTAACATCATCAAGCGCCATACATTTACTATGACGATCATCATTTTCAGGAGGACGTGATCTTCTGGGCAATGTGATGGATAGGTGGCAGGAACCATTGAAGGCTATGTCTGCAAAGTGTTCCTTGTTGCAGTTTCCTCATGTTCCAAGTCCGGCTTGTTGCAGGAGCTACTGAGTTAAGTGCTCTGTGCACACCGTGAGCTGTGTGTCTCATCCATTTTGATCATGTTTCGATACTCCAATTGTGTACGATGAATGATGATATCGTATGACAGGGAACAGTTGGCTGTGTTCACTTTCTGTGCGGTTTCACCTTATGTCTTTTGGCGTGTGCTGAGACTGCTATAATGGGGACTACAGTTACCTTTCTTTGTTTGGAAGATGAGTTATAATTCGGATGATTCCACTGGCACGGGCAGTTGAGCAATTATGGATTTTAATTCGCTTGCAGTGATACCGAGGCCTTCCATAACCAATAATAACCAATAGTCTGAAACTTGGTCCATTATTCCTTTGTCAAGTTTGCGTATGATGTATGGTATAGTGTATTTTTTTTTTAAATTAATTTTTTTTAAAATCATTACATTGTTATTTAAATGCAGAGTTTTCACTCTTCCATGGCAAAATGAGAATGAAAATAGTGCACTGGCTGAGTAAGAGAGAAAGGTTCATAAAGTAAATTGTTAGGAACATGGTAAATGAAATACCTAAGGTTCTCACGTCTATAACTTCTATTAATAAAAATGCCTAAAAACATCATTTAAAAATGTAGTATATATAACCTTCAGTCAAAGGAAGTGCAGCATCTAACCATTTAGTAGCAAAGCAAAATAGAACAAATCACTACGGACATTTGATAAATCATCTTAAACAAAATCAGTAGTAATCTGTGATATATCCAGCGTCTAATCCATACATCCCCCTCCATGATGCTGAACAATGGCAGTACAGTCGGCTGGACACAGGACTTGGCTTTAGACCTCTGGACGAAATTTTAAAAAAAAATGGAAAATTGAGAACTTTGTTATAACTGATTTCTGTAAAAATTGAGTCAAACAAATAGGAAACATTCAAAGGTATCTCTCTAGATATCAAGCATCATTCACATAATACTTTGGGGGCCAAGACACTGGACCTCATATAGACTAATAATAGTAGGCATCAGTGAGCAAAAACTGATCACATTCTACCCTATTGCCTTATGATGAGCATAGAGACAGACTAACCAGTACGGCCAAGCGGATAGGAAGAGGGAAGGCAACTTTGCACACAAAAAAACCACTGATTTCAGATGTGCTGGGCATGACATGAAGAATATGCTGTTTCCTAAAACACAATGCAACATTGCCCAGTTAGTGTACTTTGAAGGAAAAACAATGAAGGAATGTAATTGTTGGGCTAATGAATAACCTCATGTGATACTTCCCCAATCCCTCTCCTATATCCCAGATGTGACGGGACTTTCTGTTATAGTATTACTGCTCACAGATCGCATAAAGTGACCATAAATGACTGGTTGACTCCTATCTTCTTCTTCAGCATTCCAGTCTTGTGATCATGTGAACTTAACTCTTTCTCCTGTTTCATGATGGTAAGAATTAACATCAAGACACACGATGAGCTGGTCACATGGTCATTACTCATATATGCATGTGTGTCCTGATCATGTGGCTGACACACTCCGTCTTTGGCAGGCAGGTTCTTGGTTTGATGACAGAGGAGTTTTCCTTCTTGCAGAGTGGACACCATCTAGGGCTGTTTGGCCCACTCTGGCCATGGTTTTTGTCTGGATGTTCTTCCATAGCCTTTCCTTCACCTAATGTGAACTGCTAGTCATGGAGAGGAGATCTAATATAGGGACCCAGAAGGTGTTTTTCTTAAATGATCTACCACTTGGAACCATTCTATGACTAACAGAGATTGTGCAAGTGGTGAACTCTTGTCTTTACTATATCGTCCAGTATCAATCTAAAAAGGACTTGGAAGCCTATTTAATGAACGTTACCATACTGAAGGCAGGCAAGCAGTTTGTGCTCAGCTACCTTCTCTTGGACAAAAAATTTTTTTTTTCAGAATTAAGGGCAGTTTCATGGCTGCCAAAAGCACAACTTTGCTATTAAATTATTCTACAATAAAGTACACAGTGAGAGACAGATAGTATTAAAGATGTTGATGTTATGGATCCAGAAGCATGTGAGCTGACAACCCATTGGCTCTATAGGATTAGGGATGAAAAGGGAATATGGTCAATTCAGTGTGCTTAATAGGGGAAGAAGATATGTCCACATTATATTGATGCTCAACAATATAGAAGTAACAATTTTTAGACAATGAACGGGTCACAACAGTTTGAAGTACCATCTTTTCAACGTAAGGATAGGAATCTCTGATGAATGTGACTGTGGCACAGGCAAAAATGACTGCTTGACATCTGCTACAATCATGCCTAACAAATGATGAACAGAGAAGGCTTATATGACCAACACTGGTATTATATTAGGAAAAGCTATATGGTGATTTTACCAGCCTTGACATGACAAACCCTTTCTTGGAACTTATTAATATTGATGTCTAGAGATGTATGCACAAGATTCAAACTTGACAAGGCTGGACAATCAGTCATCATCATCATCAAGTACCGGATCTGCTGGCATAGATGACCATGTCTCTCCACAACTTTCGATCGACAGTTATTTATCATTTCTGTTGTTGACCTTCTGCCAAGCCATTCTCTTAAGCTGTCTGGTATTTTTTCTCTTTGCTTCCCTCTATCTCTTCGTCCCTCAATTTTTCCAGTTGTTATAATATATTCCAGTTGTTCTCTTTTCATTACATGACGAAAAAATGATGATTGTTTCTTCCTTATATTGGAAATTAGCTCTTTTTGCTTTGGCCTCATTCAGAATGTTTTCATTACTCTTCTTAGCTGTCCATGGTATTCTCAACATTCTTCTGTAAAACCACATTTCTACAGACTCCAGTGATTTTCTTGTCTGTTGTCCTATTGTCCATGATTCACATCCATATGTTAAGACTGGCTCTACATAACATTTAAGAACTCTTTTTCTTGTTTCTATTGTCAAAAATGGATTGCATAGTATCTTCTTAATTTTTTGGAAAGCTGCTTTCGCCTGAGCCATTCTGCATCTCACCTCTTTTGTACATCTTCTGTCTGAGGTTAACAAAGTTTCCAAATATTTAAATTCATTTACCTGTTTTAATATTGTTCCACTTGTCTTTATTTTGCACTGAGGTGATGCCTTTTTCTTTGTTGTTACCATTACTTCTGCCTTTTTGTTATTAAGGCTGAGTCCTTTATTTTTGTTTTCTTACACTATAATGTCCAACATTTCGTGGCCATTCATGATTGTACAAAGAAGTTACTACAGTAGTTTTCTGTTGCCTTCCGTCGATTTGTTTACGGTTGGCTCCGCTAGCCTTTGACTAAAAAGTCTCACCCACAAGGAAATGGGGTTGTTTTACTTCTGGGTACCCTCCCTTAGCCTTTTACTCTCCCGAGCTTACCTGCAAGGCAGCCACAGGTTGCACTGTTTACTGCATACAGTAGCAGGTAAACTTACCCGACCTGACTTTAGGACAATCAGTAGGAACAGGTCTTGAGAAATGCTGAGATGGACATGGAATAGATATCAGTGTGCAATGAATGAAACAAATTCCACAGAGAGATAGATGAATTCATAAGAAAAATTAATATTTCATGACATATGTCGCAAGGAAGAGAAATATAAAATGTCATCATTGTGGCCACTGCATTTGGAGGTGAGGGGGCAAGTACTCTACCTAGCTGTCATTACTTTTCACCACCACGATAAACAGACCAGCAATAGCTCAGTGGTTAGTGAACTGGACTACAAAGAACAAGAGATTCCGGGTTCACCCAGCCTTTAATGGGTACTGGATTTTTTTTCTGGGAAAGTAAAGTGGCATGGGCGTAATACCGACCATATTACCACAAAAATAATATGCCGAAGGTCTGTAAAATTTATGGTCACTAACACCATATTCCCCATACACTACTTGGCGTGATGGGGCACTTAACTTTTTTTTTTTTTTTTTTTTTTTTTTTTTTTTTAAATCACGATAGACAAGGTTTTACAGGTGAAAGAATCTAATTGTCAAACATTCTGTCTAGTTCAATATTATTATATCTTTAATATTATTTTTTATTTTAAATACATATTTGTACGTGTGTTGTGTTTTTGTTTAACATCCTACTGGTTTCTGTTGTCCACTTATTAAGTGAAGCTTTAGCCATACGTTTTTTTCTATATACTTTTTCATTTCTCCTCAGAGTGTCAACCTGCATATAAACATAAACATGCTCATTTTATCACCAAGCCAGCACATTATTATTACTGCCCCACTAACGCTCTCAATCATGGATCTACAGTGTGTGAAATTGCGGGATCACATCATAATTACAATGGAGAGGCGTTAAAAAAATAAAGCACAAAGAACATCATAGAACACAATAAATTAAATATATACTTAAGATTGATTTCTACCTAACCTGCATGACAAATATCCGCACCTCCTAACTCTTTCTTGTGATATACTCCACGGAGCCGACTCCCTAATCGGTGTCTGACCGGATCTATGATGTGATTCAGGTGGAGAAGAGTCAGAGTCCGTTGAAGCTGAAGATTCTGATATTTCACGTCTTTCTTCCCCACAGCTGATGAAAAGGGATAGGAACAAACAGGACTTATTATAGTATGGAATGGTTTGATGAAAACTTAATGAAAATAATAAACTGTGAATGAAAATAATATAAATGATAGCTGAAACTATTTACATTTACCAAGAAATATTGTTAGCTGCAGTGTTCTAACCTGGGTCAAGTTGTCAGCCTGTGCCAGAGGGAAGACATTTGTATCCATTTTAATTTAGGATTTAGGGATTTTTCAAAACTGAAACCAGATCATTGACTGTTGTAGCTATGTAACTATTCAAAGGTGAATGTCACAAACAAGATTCACAAACCCACAAATTTAGGCATATCATCATCATGTGCCATACCGGTTGGCGTAGGCGATCATGTCATTCCACAATCTTCTATCTACTGTGCCTCATATCAGTTCTGTTGTTGACTGTTTTCCATGCCATGACACCAAGCTATCCAGTATTTTCTCTCTGCGTCATCCGTGATCTCATTTTCCTTTTATTTTGCCAGTTGCAACCAAGTACTCCAACTTTTCTCTTCTCATGTGAAGGCAACACTAATTGTGGTTGTTCCATTTTGTTGTTATAAGCTCTTGACGCTAGTGCTGAGGGGTTTATGCAAATTAAATGTTCAAACCATTTTAATTTGTCTCTCTATGTATTTGATTACTGGTAAAATGCCAAGTGTTTCTGATAGGAATTGTGTTATCTTCTGTAAAATGACAAGCATGACAGACAAACACACACTACAGATACATTCATTTAAATTTCTGGGGGACTGGTTGGTCTCGAGGCAAGACGTCGGCCTCAAGACAGAGAGGTTGTGAGTTCAAATCCCGGCTACACCGGTTGGGATTTTTATTTGTGATTTCTTTCTGTCGCAACCACCCCTGGTCTCAGCAGCGAGGCCCGGCTTGAAATGTCAATTACTCATTTAACAGAAAAAATATGAGTACCTCCGAAGTCGGAGTTATCTGCCTGTGCGGCGAGGGACCCCTGTGCACACTGCTACCAGGGAAAAATAGATTAACATGTAAAATTTAGTTCCTAGTTTCTAGGGACTTTGTCAGAGGTCAAAGCTGACGAACGAGAATAAAGAAAAAAAAAATCATTTCTCACTCAACAAACATTCTTCTGTTCAAATTTTTGTTTCAATACCTTCCTTGGTGTTAGAATTAGATTAAATACCAGGGAAGGCAACCCCATACACAAAAATGTGCTGAAGTTGGATGTGCTGGGCTTACATGGGCAAATAAACCACAATACAAAGCATCTACACTCACTTAATGTCCTTTAATGGAAGACAAAGAAGAATATACATTCCCTATAAACTTTAGATTTATTGGTTTGGTCACACTAACTAGAGAAAGAGTTGAAAGATTAACTTCAAATGGGAACAACGATGATGGATAAAGAAGACATACAGTGGTCATCATTGATAGAACACATAGTTCTTTGCATTTAAGATTGGTGGTTGCACAGGCAAGTTGTGATGACTGTTGCCTCAAGCCCTTATTTAACTCTGTACAGTTTGAAGATGATACAATCCTCTTAGCTGTGTGCTGGCCTCTCATGCAAAAGTTGCTGTGTTACTCAGTGGTGTTGCTATTGTATAGTGTGTTGTCAATGATTCTCTCTCTCTCTCTCTCTCTCTCTCTCTCTCTCTCTATATATATATACAAATAAATATATAAAGATACATATATCTTTTATTGCAATATTTAACTTTTTAGCCATTACATCTTTCTTTGTTGGTCAAATATGTGGAAAAAATTGTGAAGAAATGTTCTTCAGTTTTGTCCTTTTTTTATTTTAAGACCACATGCAATCGTGGACTGCCGTATTTTATGCATCTTTTCAGTTCACTATGACCTATTCAAAGCTTGAAGATAATTTATTCTTGTTGGTCAGGTTTATGGTAATCATCAATGGGGTGATTCTTTTTCTTCTTTACATTCACATCAAGACTAAAGGAATAGTTATACCTCAACATCTGCCCTTAAATGGACATTATGTAGGCATATGTGCATTATACTGCTGCATGCAGTACAACTATGATATATGGAACTTTTGGTTCAACAAATCCATCTTTGGCATGGCATTTATGAGTACCGGGTTGCCTTCCCTCTAGATCCCTACTCACTTGGCCAGTATAGACTAGTTAGTCTGTTACTAGAGACACTGCAAAGAGGTGGAGTAAGGTCTGGATATTTCTGGTACACCAGTCCTGGTGCAAACCATCATCTATAAGTCACTGAGAGCTTTCAGCTCTGTTGCTGTTGTACGCCTTCATTTTTGTTGCACATTTCTTTCTATTGATTTTTAAAAAATATATTTGCCTATATCTCTTTCCAATTTCAGAAAGTATATTTGCTTTTCTCTTTCCTCATTGATGAAAATTCAATCTACAGGCAACAGGTATAATACAAGCAGCATAACAGAATATGGGCGGCAAAACCACAGAAAGAAGCACCAAGCTAAGGCCACTTAATACAAAACAGTGTAAAACAGGCCTGTTATCAAAGCCCAAATGAGTAACAGATTATGAATAGAAAAAGATGATGGATTGGACACAAACTAAAAGAAAACCTAATGCCAGCATAGTAAGTATATATTAAAATTGTCCTTTTGTTTGGATCAGAAACATGTACAACACAAACCATGAACATGAGAAAACTGCAGTTGTCTACTAACAATTGCTTGAGTGGGATTCTTCAGATCAGATGGCCAGACACCATTAGACATGATGAACTGTGGTAATGAACAAATTAACCCACAGTTGGGGGGGGGCGAAGGCATGCCTCACAGCAACAGAGCTGGAAGTTGTCAGCGACCTATGGTTGATGGGCTTACACTAGGATCGGTGAACCAGAACCATTCAGACCCTGCTCCCCTCCTCCGTGATGACTCCAGTAACAGACTAACCTGTCTAGTCTGGCCCAGCGAGTAGGGATCGAAGAGGGAAGACAACCCGGTATTAAAAAATGTCATGCTGAAGTCAGGTGTTTTGGGTTGAAATGCACAAATGTCATAGTTATACCGAAAACTGAGCTGCAATAGCTCAGTGGTTAGTGAACTGGACTACAAAGGACAAGAGGTAGGGTTCGATCCTAATCGGCGGCATCTGGGTTCACCCATCCTTAAATGGGTACCGGATTTTTTTCTGGGAAAGTAAAGCAGCACGGGCGTAATACCGACCACATTACCCCAAAAATCATGTGCTGAAGGTCTGTAAAATTTATGGTCACTAACACCATATTCCCTATACGCCACTTGGCGTGACGGAGGCTCTTTACTTTTTTTTTTCTTTTTATGCTGCAAACCACAACACAATGCAGACATGCCCACTTAATGTCCTTTTAAGGGCGGGTGATGAAGAGGTGTACTCCTTTAGTCATCGGGCGAATTCACAGTTGAAGAAATTATAAGAAAAAGACAGCGAGGACTGATAGGACACATACTTCCAAAACCAACTTCAGGCATTACCAGGCAAGGTCTGGCCTGGAACCTACTGGGAAAGAGGAAACCAGAAAGACCTAGGGACACATAAAGACAAAGACTTGAGAATGAGAATCACAAAAATAAATGACAACAAAATTTCATTGCATTAAAAATAGTTACCATTGGGAGAGCATCTGGTCACTGCTTGTGCTGCTTCTGTTGTCTCTTTCACTGGAGAGGGCAACATCTCTATCCTCCTCCATGTTCACATCCTCATCAATTGCTTCATTCTAAAACAATTACATTTCAACAGCATGTGGATACACAGTAACATAAATCAAAATTATTTGTTCATTATATGTTGGCTATGATTGTAGCAGGTGTTCACAAGCTATTTTGCCTCTGCCACAGTCACATTCATAAGAGATTCCCATCCTTAGGGTGATAAAAAGATGGTACTTCAATCCGATGTTACCAGTTCCTCTCTGTTGAGCTGACAGTAGGTATAATTTTTCTTGCGTTCTGTATTTAATTTTTTCATAAATTTATTCTTGACAAGCCTCTGATTTCTCATAAGTTGTGCTTGTATTTGGTTGGTATTACCACCTTCCTATGTCAATTTGTCTGTCTTATTGTTTCCAGGAAAATTGTATGAAAGATGGAATCCACTGAACCACAGTTTTGTATCTCAAACTGACCTTGTAGAGTATTTCTCTTAGATCATTCAGGTCTTCATTTTCATAACATCTCATGGATTAAACTATTGACAGAGCATCTATGACATTCAAATTATACTGTTTACTGTTTTAAAAACAAATGCAAACACATTGGCAGCCATTACTTATAAACTATTGACCACACATATAAATAATGAAGAACGAAATGCATTGTGGATAAGACAAGACTAACTAAAACAGTTTTTATTGTAAAAGGTTTTAGCAGGAACTATCACAAACAAAACTTTTTTTAAAACCAACGATTGATTGATTTTCAGTTTTGTCGTGAAACATGTTTTTTGTTTTATAATTTATATATATTGTTACTGTAAGTACAATAATTCTTTGTTCGTATCCCCTTCTCGATCAATGTGACTTCCAAGATAGATAAAGTGATCGATCTCTTCTACTGGTTTGTTTTCCATGTATATTTTGTCACTTGTTGGAATTAAACTTTTCATGACTTTAGTCTTTTCATGACAAGAGATATAGAAACAAAGTTGAACGCATTCGAAAATAAATGTCTAAGGAAAATACTTGGTATAGAATGGAACGAATTCAAAACAAACGAGGAAATTAGAGAAATCGCCAATCAACCACTAATATCTTCAGTAATAAAGAAAAGACGATGGTCATACGTTGGACATGTGATGAGAAGAAATAATAATCGAATAGCAAAGCAAGCCCTCATATGGGAAACAACAGGTAAAAGAAAAAGAGGAAGACCCAGGGAGACACTGAGAAGAACATTGATGAGAGAGGCAAGAGCAGCAGGAATCGGCTCCCTCAATGAGATAGAACTGCTTGCACAGAACAGAGACAGATGGCGAGATTTGATAAAATATCTTAAAAAGAAAACTGCTAGAACAAAAATTCATATAGGAGAAGGTGTATCTTGGTCTACGCCCTATGGGCCGGTTATGGCTCGAAAGGTCAATAGATAGATAGAAGTACAATAAGCTGTGCTGTTGCTCCTAGAGGTTCTATGACTATTGCCACTGAAGATTACACATGGCTAACTTTGTGTGAAATATAAATATATTATCATTTCTCAATATGGTTTTAATTGAGACCTAAAAATTACTTTAATGAGTTCTGAAAGGGATAAAAGGCCACTCACAATTCTCACAGACGCAAGCATAATTTGATTATTAAAATTGGAACTAGGTATAGAGAGACCTAGAGGTAAGACATTGGCCCCTGGACATGGTACTATAGTCCGTTTCAAAATGGTTAGCTGCTATTTAATCATTAATATCTCTGTAACCACTTGATCGAAATTGTTCAAATTTTGTACATGACATAAAATCTCAATGTTCTTACGAATATATTTTTGTTCCTAATTGAAAACGTATGGCTTTAAATTTGCTTTATTTAATGTATACAAATTTACTACCTCCTAGACAAACCATTATTTTATATGGTTTACCACTTCATTTTTCTGACCTAATTTGTTTGTTAATCTTTCACGCAATTCCCATGATTTGTGCACTTTCTCCGCACATTTGTGCACGATGTTTAAACAACAAGTAAATTTTGGATGTTTATAAACAGCTTCCGTTTCTATTCATTGGCGTTGTATAAATTGTTGGGTGTTCTAGGCATTTATTGAAATGAGTGTTATTATTAACATTCGAACTATGTTACGCCTATGCCGGAATAGCTCAATTGCTTTCAATTACGGTAAACGAGTATCTTCAACCACAAAATAACTGCATCTGTCAAAAAGATCAAAAGAATTAGCCATTGCAGTGAATGACACTATCTGTAATATTATATTTTAGAAAACTTTTGGGACATTGAAAAAATAAGACCAAATGCAAAAATCATGTTTATGTGTGTAAAGGTTATAGAGATATTTGAAGTCAAGCGTGGACAAACCATTTTGAAACGGACTATAGCTCTGAATCCTCCACAGGCAGTGGGATTGTTTCTCTTCCAGTTCATGACATCTTTGTGGTTTTATCCTCCTCTGGTCTCTGCACAGTCATATTCGATGTCTAGCCCTCTCAGATAATGGAGAAAAACAAAAGTCCATTGTGCACTTTTCAGAAGCCTTGACAAGTTAAAAGAGTAGGCCAAAAATGGTCACCGCCTGGCAAAAACTGTTAAATTATAAACCTATCCTTGCCAAAAACAGACGGAGGTAAGAAGCAAATATTGCTGCCTACAGTAAACTAGAATGATAATGCACCCATGTCCATTGAATAGATGAGCACTAAGATTATAAAAATACGGCTTATTTGCATATAATGACACTGCAGTAGATACATAACAGTAACAGATTCACCATAGATATGTAGTGCTTTAATTGACTGAAATGTTACACAGACGGGTAAGTCTAGAGAAGATGATGTTTGTTTGTACATGAATGTGTCTTGTGTACAAGAACATATATATCCATCCTTATGCAAACACTAATTATTATAACAGTTTCAAATGTACCTGGCAAAAGTCTGCGATTTGGTTTTCACAAGATAACCACTTGCACTGACGCTTAGCAATGCTTCCAAGGTGCTCATTCTGGGATAATGTAAAAAAAAAAAATCAATATTCTGAGATTGTCCGGTCATTTATAATCTCACATTTAAATAAACAATTTATTTTAAGCAAACCTTTTGTAATAGGACACACATTGCGGAAGCCAACTGAGAGTATTACACAACAGGCCCTTTTTTGGAATCCCCAGGGGAAAAGACAAAGAGGAAGACCAAGGAATTTTTGGTGAAGACAGACAGAAGCAGAGATGAAGATGATGGGAAAGACATGGAATGATCTTAAAAGAATGGCAAGAAACAGAACGACTTGGAAAGTGTTTGTTGAAGGCCTATGCTCCACAGGGAGCTGAAAAGAAAAATAAGAAACCTTTTGTAAACAAACAATAGAATGAATCTTCAAATGATGTGAGAAGAAAGGCACTTATGTGCATATGTTATGTTGCAGTTTGCAGCAAAGCTGTGATATTTGCACCTTTTGGTATAACACATTCAAATTCAGCATTCTTCTCATTCTTCCATTCATCTCCTTGTGCAGCACAAGTCTTCATCAAACACTTTCCAAGTTGTCCTGTTTTATGTCATTCTCTTAAGATTACTCCAAACCTTCCCATCCTCCTTATATATGCCTCTACCTGTCTTCTCCATATATATTTTGGCTTTCTCCATTGTCTCCTCCCCTGGTAATTCCAAAAATGTTTTGTCATGTAATACTCCTGGTTGGCTTCCACAGTGTGTCTCCTATGCAGTGCCATTGTCTTTGTCCACCGTTATTTCTTGGTGATTTCTCATCATTCTCAGTTTGTAGCTTTGTCCTGTAATTTCCATCCTTTTATTCAATCCAAACATTCATTAATGAAAGTATGTATTTATATGACTGTCATTTTTGTAGATCGTGTAAAAAAAAAAAATTGTAAAGGCTTGCAATGTGAATCAGCATCATAATAGTGGGAAATACAATACTACGCCCTGTTGATCAGAAATTTCCAGTTGGTGTTGCATTCAGCATGAACTCCATAGGGATGGTGAGATTCCTTGACTTTTCTAGAGTTTGAACTTTAGTCCCCAATTTACCTCATGGCTGGATGGACCACAGGAATTTGTTCAAACCTCAAGTGCTGCTTCTGGCATTCTTTCCTTCTGGCACTCATCAAATGGCTATTAAAGGAATGAATAGTACTCTTCGTCACCCATCCCTAAAAGGGCATTAAGTGTAGATAGATGTGCTGTGGTTATTTACGACTTCAGCTAAACTCATACAACAAAAGCATTGCGTTTTTGAGTAACAGTTTGTCATCCCTATTTGATCCCTACCTGCTTGGCCAGACGGATAGTCTGTTTCCAGAAGTATCTGTGGGAGGTGGAGTAGTCTTGATCTGCTCTGTTGTTTGCCAATCCTGACGTATGCAGTCAACTGTGGATAAAGTGATCACTCTCAGCTCAGTTGCTGGATGGACAACTAAGTCCCCTCTTGTGGCAATCAAAGCCAGGTTGCCTTCCAATGCTTTTCATAATTACAGAACTGCAGCACCCAGATCAGACTAAGTATGTTGACATACCCACAAAGTGCCCAGGTCACACAACAGCATGTGTGGGCTGAAAGCAGCCAACAACTCATAGCTGACTGCATGTGTCAGGATCAGTGAATCAAAACTGATCAAGATCCTACTCCACCTTCTAGTGATGACTATGGTTTGCTTGCTTGCATTCGCCCGATGACTCAAGGAGTGTACCTCTTCATCATCCGCCCTTAAAAGAACGTAGATGACTAAGGTGAAGAGATTGAAGAGAAAAGGCAACAACGTATCCAAAAATGTGTTACAGAAGTTGGATGTATTAGGTCAAAAGACATAAAATATCACACCATGTCATGTTGTGATACGCAATGTATCATAATGTCTTTTTAACTCTTTCCGTACAGAAGCTTTTTATTGACGCAACGGAAGAGATTTCAGACATTAAATTGTTCATGGTTTTAAGAATCAATCTACATATTTATCTAATATCTAACATATTATATATGAATGTTTAGATAATTGAACAAGGTATTAGATTTCACCAATATCAAGATGATACAAGGCATGTAAAAAGAATATGGTTTGATGGCGTTCACACTAATCAAATTGAGCGTAGCTGTCCATGGTATTCTCAACATTCTTCTGTAAAACCACATTTCTACAGACTCCAGTGATTTTCTTGTCTGTTGTCCTATTGTCCATGATTCACATCCATATGTTAAGACTGGCGCTACATAACTTTTAAGAACTCTTTTTTCTTGTTTCTATTGTCAAAAATGGATTGCATAGTATCTTCCTCATTTTTTGTAAAGCTGCTTTTGCCTGAGCCATTCTGCATCTCACCTCTTTTGTACATCTTCTGTCTGAGGTTAACAAAGTTCCAAAATATTTAAATTCATTTACCTGTTTTAATATTGTTCCACTTGTCTTTATTTTGCACTGAGGTGATGTCTTTTTCTTGGTTTTTACCATTACTTCTGTCTTTTTACATAATTATACTTGGCAATATAAGATGCTAGTTTGCTGTTCCTTTTCTTCTTGGCAGTGACTGTACTAGTCGGAGATTGCAGCCATTGTCTCTATACATGAGATCCTCTGCCTGCCATTATGGGGTGGGGACCATAACCGCCACTACTTGTTGGTTGCTCCCACAACACCATCCACCACCTGCTACAATGGCTTCTTGTAAACCTGATTGGAGGGGAGGAGGAAAGGGGGTGGGCTAAACAGGAGCTCCACCTTGTCCAAGGGTGTCCTGAAAACTAGCGGAGGAAAGGAGATATCTTCTCCTTTGGTAGGGAAGAATTCTACCCCGCTAACCACAGAGATGGGATTTCTCAGAAGAATGTTGAAAGTTCCCTGGACAGCTAAAAAGATCACCGAGGAAATTCTCAAAGAGGCCAACACAAAAAGGGAACTCCTAACAAACATCAGAAAGAAACAATCAACATTTTTCGGGCACATCTCCCAAAGAGGAAAGTTGGAATACTTGGCTACTACTGGCAAAATACAGGGAAAGAGAAATCATGGACAACAGAGAGAGAAAATACTAGATAGCTTGGTGTCATCGCATGGAAAACAGTCAATAGAATTGATACGATGCACAGTGGATAGAAGATTGTGAAATTACATGATCGCCTACACCAACTGGTGTGGCACATGATGATGATAACCAGATTGCTCCTAATGTTTGTGTGTTGCCAGAGCCTTCTTAATTCTATTGTAGAATGCATGAGGTATAAATATTGCCATTTGTTCCTTCTTGTAAAGTTAGTAGATTTCAATTACAAACACAAGAAAACCACAGAACATTGCAACTTTGTCACTATAAATGAATCAATTCAGAGGAAGAGGTATGTTTACAGCACTCTGAAAAAATGACAAATAATCAACAACAGAGAAATAAAACAAAGAACAATATATGGTCCTAAGCAGGATCGAACCCGTACTCCTTGGCACAGTGCCTTGCCACGAAATGCCAAACGCTAGGGAACACTGCCAACTTGGCTAACTTAAAAAATTAGCCATCATTGGCGATAAATGACTATGATATAAACATTTACCCTAGAGTCTCCATTTTCATGCACTTCCTCTAACTGTGTCCTTTCAAAGATGTCAATCTTACGCTTTTGGCTCTCAACAATATTCTCACATGAACCACCATATCTTCCAAATCCAAAGCCATCAAAGCTCTGATTCTGAGGAAGCGGCATAATTCTGCAACAGTCTGCGTGTGATTATTCTTTAATTCTTTTCTGTGTCTTTATATCAGCTGAAATATGATAAAATATGCTCAAATTAACATCCAAATAAAAAATAACGTGAATTATCCTAGCTGATAAGCAACTTTATTGTATGAAACTTTAGCTTCATGAGGTGGGATGGCCAGTTCTCTACATCACTGCCTTTCCTACCCATTTAAAAAAGCCGGGTGAACCCCTATAGCATTTTAGGTCAGAAAATATATTTTGCCTCAACCAACATTTGAATCCTGACTGAACCGTAGGTTGGCAGGCAAGTGTGCTAACCACATTGCATCATGATCAGGCTCTCTGAGATTGGAGGGGGGGAGGGGGTGTAAAGAGGGGGGTGAAGAGTATAGATTAAAATATAGTATTAAAGTATTTAGTCTAAGACAATGAGAATGACACAAATGGAAATCAATACAGAATTCTGAGAATCAATTAAATTAATAAGCATGACTTATGTAATGTAGATTATATGATAATGATGATCACTTATGGATGGATAAGGTCCCATTGACTCCTATGATAATGAATTGATTATATTATATGTAGTTTATACCATCTATCTAAATAAGTAATAAGTTTTACAAGTTTTACGTCTACTTTTTACACAGAGTATTTACGAGCCTTTGGAATCTTAACAGACAGGAGGTCACAACCAACCAAGATAATTCAGTAGTTTGGTAAAATATTAGTATCTTATGCTGGTTGCTGTTTCACTGAAAAGCTTCTCTCGTGGCTGAATCTGCCAATATTGGATAGGCAGATCCAACCGCAGAATGACAGATGTTTTTATGACATCTGACCTTGTCTCCTTACTCCTGCACCTTTTTATCTTATTAATTTGACATCAACGTCCTCTTGCTGTGCCATTTTTTTATTTTTGTTCTCCATGTGCTAATACACTAACACAGTAAAAGATGAGTGTTATACTTTATATTAAAATTTAGAGTTGTTATTTATATTAAATTATATTATAAATGTTTCAATTATGTGATGTGAATTTATTTATTATTTATTACAATTGCATTTTCAAAATACAAATTAACATAAAATCAATATGGCAACTATTATTACAATATCGCTAATGTAAGCATAACTCTGACAGTTATAACTAAATAATAACAATTAATAAACTACCAATGCCTGACCTGGACCCTAGATGCAAGAACAATAAGAAAAATAACCTCTACTGAGATGAAATGTGTTAGACAAATGACAGGAAACTGTCTGAGAGATAAGATCAGAAATGAAGAACTGAGAAAAATGTTAGGAATAGACCCAGCCATAGAATATATAAAGAAACAAGAGATAAAATGGTTTGGCCACGTAACAAAGCAGAGTGATCAAAACACAACGAGCCCTGAATAAACGTTGTAAGAATACCAGACACAAGGGTCGACCACGAAAAAGATGGATGGATGGAATATTAGAAGCACTAGGAAACATAATAGCAGCAGAAGCGAACAGAAGAGCAAAAGACTGCAAATTAAATCTCCCCTTGACGCTGAACGGCAAATGAGGAAGGAAAAAAGAAGAATGAACTAGCATCTAAAAATTTTAGACGCTAGTTTATTCTTCTTCTTTCCGTTTTTTTTTAAGTAAAAGTTTCCTTTCCTATTTTAGTAAAATAAAAAGTTTAATAAAATTTTATAATAAAAAATATAAAAAATAAAAGTAATAATAATTTATATTTACTATATACAGGGTGTTTTTAAAGTTGCAGTGCAGTGAATATTTCTAATATTCAGTAAATGACGTAATCATCATCTACGTACCACAATTTTGTAAACCACATTTATGAACAAACCGCTGCTTCCTTTAAGGTTTTATTTACATAAAGGACGGGCACTACGCTACTTTCACTGTCTCATTGCTTGAAGGAAATGGTGTTGACGATTGAAAACAGGGTATTTCTGGTTGAGCATGTCTTCCGTAATGGCGGTAAATATACGGATGAGGTCATTAGACAATTCGTGAGGAAATTTCCAGACTCACAAGTCCCTCACCGAAATTCTGTTACAAAATTGATCAAAAAGTTTTGTGAAACCGGTAGTATGGTAGATGCATACCGATCTGGAAGACCTTCAATTTCACAAGACCAAATTATGGAACTCCAAGATAGAATTACAATGAGTCCAAATGCATCTTTAAACCACTTGTCTCAACAGGTGCAAATATCTAAGAGTTCTGTTCACAAGGTTTTAAGAAGTGAACTACACTATCGTCCATACAAATTAACTGAAGTGTCTCAACTCCAAGAAAGAGATTATGAATCCCGTTTAAACTACTGCATGTGGTTTCAGAATTTTATTTATGAACATGGCGTTGCCATCCTTGACGTCACTTTTTTCACTGATGAGGCCTGGTTTCATTTATCCGGTTATGTGAACAGTCAGAACAATCGGCTGTGGAGCAGTGAAAACCCCCATGAATTTCATCAAGTGCCGCTTTACGATCAAAAAGTCGGAGTGTGGTGCGCTATAAGTCGTATGCGGATAAAAGGACCTATATTTTTTAATGAAACAATAAATGCAGAACGTTACCGTACTTTAATTCTGGAACCGTTCATAGCACACCTTACAGAACGGGAAATTATGGAATCCTGGTTTCAGCAGGATGGGGCGACAGCACACACAGCCACAACAACACTCAATTATTTAGAAAGCATATTTGCAAATCGCATTATTTCACGTGGAATCTGGCCTGCTCGTTCACCAGATCTAACACCCCCAGATTATTATCTGTGGGGGGCATTGAAGGGGAAAGTTTATGAAAATAATCCGCAGACAATTAATGACCTAAAGACTGAAATAGTAGACAAGATTAAACAAATATCACCAGACATTATTCTGAAGGTTTTCGCAAATATGGAAAGACGAATCACGACATGTCTTGAGGCCGTGGTGGACATTTTCAACATATGCTTTAGGCACAACTTTATTGTGTAAATACCAACATTACCCATTATAAGCTCGCCGATAGCAGTCAAGTATATTTGAATAATACCATTTATTTTACAATTTGTGTGACGCATTAGTTAACCGCATTTCTGGTGACGTTTTTTCTTTAGAGAGTATAAATTCACTGCACTGCAACTTTAAAAACACCCTGTATTATGGGAGCCGCAACAGCTCAGTGGTTAGTGAACTGGACTACAAAGGACAAGGGATAGAGTTCGATCCCAAACGACGGCTTCCGGGTTCACCCATCCTTAAATGGGTACTGGATTTTTTTCTGGGAAAGTAAAGCGGCACAGGCATAATACCGACTACATTACTCCAAAAATCATGTGCCGAAGGTCTGTAAAATTTATGGTCACTAACACCATATTATTCTCTATACGCCACTTGGTGTGACGAGGTTCTTTACTTACTTTTATTATATATAAATTAATAATAACTTAACTAGCAAATATCAGTCAAATCACTTGCAATTACTTTTTTTTACCACCAATTCTTCATGTAATCATAATCCACTACAGACTACAGTGACTACATTTGATAAATTTAATATAGAAAACAAAACAGAACCCAGTAAATAGTAAAATTAGTCACAACAATCTTCAATCTGTGACAATCAATCATTCACTCTACACAATACACAAAATATCATTAATTTAATGATAATAATGAGAATTAAATTTTTAAAATTAAAAAATAACAGTATTAACACAGTACCCGTACCGATAATACTAAATTAATAACAGTGGGTGAGTATCGATAATATTTTACTATTATATTTAGAGGAGACTCAATTATAAATTATTATTATAGTAGTAACTTTGAGTAACACAACACTCACAACAGTCAACACTAGTCAACAGTACTTAAGTACTGAGTACACTTAACTACAATAATAATAATATTATGATAAGAATATAATATATCAATATAAAACCGGCTTTTACTTGATTTTATTATTAAACTAGCAGCCCAAAGAACTTATTTCACAAACCGAGTCTGTTCATGCCTTTATTTTGTTTTACAGTAATTCTGAATCAAATGTAGCTGACCTAAAATGGCAGATCTTTAAGCTCCAGACCGAAGTAAAAGCCTCCGAATCAGTTCCTCCTTGTCCAAAATTTGAGTCTGTCGTCAAGTTTTTTTGTTGACCCTTTTTCGCTTATAGCCTACACAAAAATCTAACAATCAACGCTACAGAAATATAATTTATTTTTAAAAAGATGCATAAACAGTTTTATAACATTTTTCTACAATTAAAGTTTATATACGCCATTCAAGTAGTAAACTATACATTTTTTATTTGTAAAACTAGTCAAAATAAATACCATTGTTTAAATTGTTTATCACTTTTGCTATAAGCGGTCATGCCGATTTGAACCGGGGAAATTAAAAAAAAATCATGACGGGGCGAAAGGTAAAGAGGCCTAATAGTTAGTAGTATATTAATGTTTTTGTGGACGCGCCAAGATGGACGCTTGTATGCGTTTGAACAAAGCCCAACGGCCAAGATCAGAATTTGCAGAATTCGTTTTTCGCCACCTACATATTTAGCTTTCTGTCCGTATGGTACGTTGTGTGCATAACAAAACAGTGGAGAATTACATCACCATATGTCATCCAACGAGCTTTGTGGTTATGTAACTGTGCACAAGGCGACGCGCCAGTATCGTGCTCATGTGCATTCTGGTCTTGTCGTTGTTGCTGTATATGGCCACTGCTGTTGCTGCTGAGGTAACGCCAAACGAGATAGGTCTTGAGAAATGCTTGCCAAGTCCAAGGCTGATGTTCTTGCACATAATAACCTACATTGATTCGGTAGTAACGTTGCTACTACCGCTGATCACTATTACTGTCATGCTCTTCACGATCGTTCTGTCCATCATACACACGTCCCGGTGGAAGGAGCTCATTGGTCTGCCGATGCTGGAAGTTTCTGAGCTGAAACCGATGAACGATCCTAGGTGGCGCTCAGTGCGAGCTAGCGCCCAGGTTCGTGTGGCTAGGCTGCTCTTTGCCTTGTCTCTGTCTTACATCATCATGAACGCACCCAGCTACGTGGCCAGACTGTACTATCTGATGCGGACTCAAAACTCATGGGACATGAAATTGACATTCTCTGAAGGTCTTATCCGGCTGATCTTCCAGCACGACAGCCACGCCCACCATGCCTGCAAGTTTTGGATCTTCGTGGTCGTCAGTAGAAACTTTACCAAGAACCTCAGACAAACTTTAGTGGACGTTACCAAGTGTGTATGTTAGTCGTGGCTTATATCTTGGTGGTTGTCTGTGCTAACCATGGCTTATATCTTTGCGTGTATATGTGATAGCCATGGTTCCTATCTTGGTGGGTGTCTGTGATAGTCATGGCTCAATTCTTGGTCTATATCCGTGCTAGTCGTAGCTCATATCTTAGTGGGAGTCTGTGATAGCCATGGCTGATATCTTGGTGGGAGTATGTGCTGGCCATGGCTCATATCTCGGTGTGTGTCTGGGCTGGCCATGATTCATATCTTAGTGTGTGTCTGTGCTGGCCATGATTCATATCTTGGTGTATATCCGTGCTAGCCATGGCTCATATCTTGGTGTATGTCTGTGCTGGCCATGGTTCATATCTTGATGTATTTCCGTGCTAGCCATGGCTCATATCTTAATGTGTTTCAGTGCTAGTCATGGTTCATATCTTGGTGTGTTTCCGTGAAGCTATGGCTCATATCTTAATGTGTTTCTGTGCTAGCCATGGTTCATATCTTGGTGTATGTCTGTGCTGGCCATGGTTCATATATTGATGTATTTCCGTGCTAGCCATGGCTCATATCTTAATGTGTTTCAGTGCTAGTCATGGTTCATATCTTGGTGTGTTTCCGTGAAGCTATGGCTCATATCTTAATGTATTTCTGTGCTAGCCATGGCTCATATCTTGGTGTGTGTCACATGTTAGTCATATCTCATATCTTGGTGTGTGTCCGTGTTAATCATGTCTCATATCTTTGTGTGTGTCTGTGTTTAGTCATATCTCATATCTTAGTGTCTATCTGTGTTAGTCATGTGTCATATCTTTTTGAGCGTGCATGTCTATGTTAGTCATATCTCATATCTCTGTGTGCATGTCTATGTTAGTCACATCTCATATCCTTGTGTGCATGTCTATGTTAGTCACATCTCATACCTTTGGGTGTGCATGTCTATGTTAGTCATGTCTCATATATTTGTGTGTCTGTGTTTAGTCATATCTCATATCTGTGTGTGTGCATGACTGTGTTTAGTCAAATCTCATATCTTAGTGTGTGTATCTGTGTTAGTCATATCTCATATTTTAGAGTGGGTCTGTGTTAGTCATATCTCATATCTTAGTGTGTGTGTGTGTGTGTGTGTTTGTGTTAGTCATATCTCATATCTTGGTGTGTATCAGTGTTAGTCATGCTCATATCGTTGTGTGCATGTCAGTGTTAGTCACATCTCATATCGTTGTGTATGCATGTCTGTGTTAGTCACCTCTAGTGACTTGGGCAGATGGTGCTCGTAAACCTGGGAGGGCCGACCATCTAAGGGCAGAATCCCCCTACAGAAAAGACAATCTGCTGCCTTGCAGAAGCAAACCTGAATAAAATGCTGGCTGAAATCGGATGCGCTGGGCCACTGGAGCAGAACACAGTGCAACGTTTTAACAGGTATTCAATCAGGGTGGATCTAACAGACTCTAATTATGATGTTCTGTCTGTGGGGTCGATCAATTCACTTAAACAGACAGCTGTCTTCATGTGAGGGTCTGGAATCCTACTCTGATTGAGTCTTGATCGCAGAGAGAGAGAGAGAGAGAGAGAGAGAGAGAGAGAGAGAGAGAGGGAGAGAGAGAGAGAGAAATGTTTTTGTGAGAGAAAATGTATTCTAAAGGAAATAGAAGAAACGATATAAAACAAATGTATTAAAGACAGACTTGACGACAAATAATCAGGAAGGAGCTCAGCATGTGCCTTGTTTTTGTACTTTCGTCATCCACATATGGCGACTTATTTGATAAATTTAAAAAGATTAAAGCAGATTATTTATATATGATATATTATAATTAATATATATGATATATTATAATTAATATATATGATATATTATAATTATTATATATGATATATTATAATTAATATATATGATATATTATAATTATTATATATGATATATTATAATTTATATATATATATATATATATATATATATATATATATATATATATATATATATATATATCAGATAAAAAGACCAATGAGGAAGTTCTCAAAGAGGCCAACACTAAAAGGGAGCTCTTAAAAAACATCAGAAAGAAGCAATCAACATTTTTTGGGCACATCATGAGAAGAGGAAAGTTGGAATATTTGGTTACAACTGGCAAAATAAAAGGAAAGAGAGATCGCGGACGACAAAGAGAGAAAATACTGGATAGCTTGGTGTCATGGCATGGAAAACAGTCAACAACAGAACTGATACGATGCACTGTAGATAGAAGATTGTGGAGGGACATGATCTCCTACGCCAACCGGCAGGGTACATGATGATGATGATGATATATATATATATATATATATATATATATATATATATATATATATATATATATATGATATCTTAAGCTACAAAATTATTGGGGATTATCGCTTTCTTAGAGAATCTTCAGATTTGTATTGTTTAGTTTTCTTGTCGAAATTATTACACGTTAGAGTTAAAGCGTTGTCCTTTTTGTCTTGCCTATGCTGCAGTTTTATAAATTTCTTCGTTTCTTATATACTAGTTTTTATTGCATTACTCCGCGTGATGTTCATGTTTTTACTGTAGTATTTCCTTCATGTATTAAAGCTGCTGTTCTAATATAATTACTTGACAGAATTGTTTTATTTTTACTTTATTTCTCTTTGTTATTAAATATTATTGCCACTGCATATCTGTGCACTTATGTCTACACAAGCGGCAGTCGGTGAGTTCGAAAGTTGAGGAGACCAGATTGCAATGAGAGGTCGCATTAGATATATTCAAATATATAGGCTACTCGTAAACTTACAGAGTAGCCTATTGCTTGTACGGCAAATTCACTCGTCGATCTTTTTTCTTTGCAAATGTGTCAAATCATCGCGCCTGCCACGTGAGTTGACTTTGAAGCGATTCAATTCAGAGGAAGAGGTATGTTTACTCGGAAAAAATGACAAATAATCAACAACAGAAAAAAGCAAAGAACAATATATGATCCTAAGCAGGATCGAACCCGTACTCCTTGGCACAGCGGCCTGCCACGAAAACCAAACGCTAGGGAACACTGCCAACTCGGCTAACTTGACTTTGAAGTTCTTTAAGTAACCCCTTTTGAAATGATATACAAGACAGTACTGTGCAGACGTTTCTGCGTCATTGTTTCTCAAAAATGTTTTCACGCGACTCAAACATGTAAAACTGTATCCTAGGATAGCACTTGTGACTGTAATGGTGGCTATAAAGCAGAACAAATTCTAGGAATCGGCAGGAGCTTCACTTTCAATCATTGTATTAATAGTTCTCTTATACTCTTATTGTAGAGTGTCTCCTTATACGGTTTGAAGTCCAACACGCAGTTTCTCGCTGTCAAAATATAATCCATAGCTTTCATAACCCAGAGTCAGTTGGGTAATACTCACTCAAAGTTGGGCCGCATCACCTAATTTATAAAAAAAAATTTTGATTCGCATAACAAGATAATTCGTCTCTCACGTCAATTGGTTATGAAAAAGTAATATACAATAATAATAAAAAAAAAAACATCACCTCAGACATCCATACTACACCTCAACTTACCATACACTGTTTGCTGCTGAACGTTTAATATGACTTTTATCCTGATAATTTACGGCATATAGATTACTGCAATTTACGCTATGTAAAATAGTTCTTCAATTATTGCCGTAAATTATCATAATTACGTCATAATATCTTAGCTATTTGCATTTAATTTATGAAAGAAAACATGGTTTTGTTATTAACATCCCTTACAGTTTTCTTCTCAAGTATATATATATATATATATATATATATATATATATATATATATATATATATATATATATATATATTCCTGTGTGTTACCGGGACCTCATTATGAGCGAAGTAAAGAATAGTGACACTGTGACCTTCCAGGCATGTCGTAAGAGGCGACTAAGGAGGTTGATCGATGGCTTCACAAGCTGTCATTGTAAAAAGTATTGTTATGGAAACAGCGCCATAGATTTTAGAAGTAGTGATCTCTGCGATATGTGCCACTTTGGCACGCAAGGTTTCTGTTTTTTTAGATTGTGGTTCTGCCCTATGTGCCGTCTTTGGCTCGTAAGAACAATATATATATATATATATATATATATATATATATATCCACGGGGTAGTAATTTAAGGAGATTTTACTAGGGCTCGCCTCCTTCATGTCTGTACTAACTTTTACGATAAAGAGAGAAAAAGAGAACTTATTAGTTTAAACAACTGTTTTAACCAGAGAGTGGATTGCGGAAATGGCCAACCTAGTTCTCATGTAAGGTCAATAGATGTCGTTGCGTTGTCGTAGGTTGGAGACTTTCAAGCCTATGTATTAATAACGGCCGGAATTACTAGAGCTATATCACGGCTATACAAAGAAATACGGTGGTTGGTTGTATACATTTAACAAATTGAGCTGGAATGCAATTTTGTTATGTATTCTTCTGATAAAAAAAAAATAGAGCAAACGTTGCCTCCTCAGAAAATCCGCTGGTGTAAATCAAAACTATATATGAAGTACAAAGCCCTGTTACGCCAAGTGACATATAGGGAATATGGTATTAGTGACCATAATTTTTACACACCTTCGGCACATGATTTTTGAGGTAATGTAGTCGATGTCACTCCCGTGCCGCTATACTTTCCAAGACAAAATCGTCCCATTTAAGGCTGGGTGAACCCGGAAGCCGTCGAAAAGGTTCGAACATGATCTCTAGTCCTTTTGTAGTCCAATTCACTAACCACTGAGCTATCGCGGGGTCCCCAAACTCTCTCTCTCTCTCTCTCTCTCTCTCTCTATATATATATATATATATATATATATATATATATATATATATATATATATATACAAGTAAAGTCCTTGTTTAGCACGTCCCTTGCACTTTACTAGATCGTTCTCTAATCTGTCAAGATCTCTGGGTTTGGGTTAGGAATACTCCAAACCTTGTTTTAAAAATAAAAATTAATAAATTAAATGCACAAAAAGTAGAAGCAGTTGATACAATCTTATACTTGCGGTCATTCAGGGGAAATAACTCATTTAGAAGAAAGACGTTTAACTAGGACAAAGAAAAGTGTACACTACATAAACAATATCAGATTGCCTTAATGAGCACTACTTGTATGAGGATATAGGTTATGGCGCGGTCACATGCACGAAGTAAATCGGTTCTCATAACTTATGTTAATTTTCATAAATTGTTGGAGCAGTGGTTAGTGGACTGGTGAAGGCGAAGACGCGACTCACAGCAGCAGGGCTGGAAGTTGTCAGTGACTCACAGCTGACTACTTGCGCCAGTATCGGTGACCTAGAATCATCTAGTCCCTGCTGCACCTCTCCATGATTCCTCCAGTAACAGACTCTCAAACTCAATCAGAGTAGGATTCCAGGTAACAGACTCTCTCTCTTTCTCTCTCTCTCTCGACTCAATCAGAGTAGGATTCCAGGTAACAGACTCTCTCTCTCTCTCTCTCTCAAGACTCAATCAGAGTAGGATTCCAGATAACAGACTCTCTCTCTCTCTCTCTCTCTCTCTCTCTCTCTCTCAAGACTCAATCAGAGTAGGATTCCAGATAACAGACTCTCTATCTCTCTCTCTCTCTCTCTCTCTCTCTCTCAAGACTCAATCAGAGTAGGATTCCAGATAACAGACTCTCTCTCTCTCTCTCTCTCTCTCTCTCTCTCTCTCTCTCTCTCTCTCTCTCTCTCTCTCAATCAGAGTAGGATTCCAGACTACCCAGTCTAGTCTGGTCAAGCGAGTAGGGACTGAAGAGGGAAGGCAACCGGGGTACCAAAAAATGATGTTCATAAAGCAAGGAAATGTTGGACCGAAAGACGGAAATATCGCAGTCTTATAGCAAACCTCAACACAACGCATCTGCTCCCATTTAACGTCCTGTTATAAGAATAGATCAATCAATTCCTTTAGTGGGGGGACTGGTTGGTCTCCAGGCAAGACGCCGGTCTCGAGACAGAGAGGTTGTGAGTTCAAATCCCGGGTGGACCAGTTGGGATTTTTATTTGTGATTTCTCTCTGCGGCAACCAACCTTCTCTCTGTAGCGACGCCCGGCATGAAACGTCAACTACTTTTCGACGGAAAAAAAATATGAGTTACTCAGAGTTATCTGCCTATACGACGAGGGCCACCTGTGCTCACGGCTGCCCAGGAAAAACGGATTCACGCGCAAAATTCACTTCCTAGTTCCTATATAGGGACTTCCCCAGAGATAAAAGCTGGCGAACGAAAAAACAAATCCTTTAGCAGTCATCGGGTGAACGTAAGTAGGAAAATGAGTGAATTCCAATTTATTTTCTGAGCACAAAAAACAAAATACGGCACTGACCTAGTATAGGGTGTTTCTAAAGTCGCAGTGCAGTGAATTTATACTCTCGGAAGAAAAAACGTCACGTCACACAAATTGTAAAATAAATGGTATTATTCAAATATACTTGACTGCTATCGGCGAGCTTATAATGGGTAATGTTGGTATTAACACAATAAAGTTGTGTTAACACCATTGTAAGCCAGATCTATCATGTAGCAGTGATGTTTAAATGAACACGTAAATGGTGCTTGAACTATTACGTCATACATAGATAAAATTTAGGTGCGTAATTATTTCAACAACAATAATGCACAGTCATTAAAGAGACACCCTATATAACAGCGCCAACAGAAAATGTGCCAATAGTTGAGATTTGTCAACAATAACATCATCTTCCTTTTAGTTATGGCGTTATTTGAAATAAAAATCCGTTTTTTCAGAAGAAAGATTCTTCTTAGACCTTACAGGGAACTTGTTATGAACATTTTATTCTCCTTTACGTTTCATTTCTCTTTCTAGTTCGATTTTTTAAATTATTTTTTTTTTACATTTTAAATACGTATTTGTACGTGTATTGTATGTTTGTTCCTGCTGCAGGCCTTTGCGCCGAAAGCGTCGTTCTAATTTATGGTGTCTACTTGTTACGTGAATCTCTGACCATACCATTTATATATATATACATATAAATATCATAAATATTATCAAAGACATGTATGATGGTTACACATGTGCAGTTCGAACAGAGGAAGGACTGAGCGAATGTTTCCCAATAGAAACTGGGGTTAAACAAGGATGTATTTTATCGCCCTTGTTATTTGGAATTGTTATGGACTTCATAATGAAGAAATGCTGCACTGGTAATAAAGGCATCGAATGGATACAAGGAGACCATTTGGGGGACCTCGACTTTGCTGATGACATAGTTCTCATCAGCAGTCAGATAAAAACGATGCAGGAAAACACAAATGAACTATCATCAATAGCCAGCAAAATTGGGCTTGAGGTCAATCATGAAAAGACTAAAGTCATGAAAAGTTTAATTCCAACAAGTGACAAAATATACATGGAAAACAAACCAGTAGAAGAGATCGATCACTTTATCTATCTTGGAAGTCACATTGATCGAGAAGGGGATACGAGCAAAGAAATTAGAATCAGACTGGCTAAAGCAGCAATGTCTTTCAGAAGCCTTGAAAAGTTGTGGAAATCAAAACTCATTAGCACAAACACAAAACTTAGGCTATTCAAATCAAATGTACTATCAAGGAGCCAATGGTGGGGTGTACTAAACACTCCAAGGTATGGTGACAGCTTTACAAATAAAGAACACAACACAATACTGACGTTTCGGCCTGTGGCCTTCTTCAGAATACAGGGACAACGACAACAAGCGGTGAAGCACAATTACTACATGTTAGATGATCAAGTGGGGGGGCGAGGAAAGTAGGATGCAGAAATAGGAAAAGAGAGAAATGAGTATTACATGATGAGAGGTATGATGGGCGTCAAAATATATAAAATAGAAAAAGAGAAAAATGTATAATAAATTGTACTTAGCTGAGCTCAGAGCAGGAAAACTATAATCCGTTCTGAAACAAGTCGGAATGACTAAAAGACAGAGAGCGTGTAAAGAAAGCAACCTGTGACCAAGACAGGTCAGTAAGGAGGCAAACGGATCTATTATCGGGAAAACCAAAAGGGGGGGGGGGGGGAAAGGGGGATAGACGAAGACACTCCTGGGACACAACAAGCAATACATATAAATCACTCAACAATGGAAGTGAGAGATCACGCGAGAGGTTAAGAGAAAGAAATTGAATGACACGGCAAAGTAGTGAACTAGGCAAACCGTGAGAGAGATGGACTCTACAGAATGGATGGCCTCGAACTGAAAGAGTTGAGAGGTAGGTCAACGAAAGGAAGGATTGGATACTGGAGGAAGAGATAAGGAGAGGAAGAATAATAAAGCTGGTATAATGAGAAGGGCGATAGAGGGGTGGTCCGGAGGAAGTTAGTCTATCGGGAGGTAGGGAAGTATTAGAGGAGGAGGTATGGAGAGGAGGGATAAGAAGCAGGTATGTGAAAACTGGATAGGGGGAGAGGCGGTAGGTCAGAAGTGAATGGAAAAACAGAAAAAGAGAAAGTCTGGAAGAAGTGGAGCAATAGGGGATGGTGTGCAAAAGGTATGAACCATAGGAGGTAAAGAAGTAGGGAAATGATAGAACAAAGGGGGGAATGAAAGTGGGCATCAGGATAAGGGGGATACTGGAATAGTAGGTATAGATGAGTAGTGACTACAAGTGAATAGAGATGAGAGGGGTGAGCTAGGAGTAGATCAGCAGAGTGGTGGTAGGAAGGACGAGGTATAATAGAGGTGGGCAGAGAGATCGTACGTACAGTCCAGGTGGAGAGGTGATATAGTGATAAAGAGGTAAAGGACATGAAGGTAGTCAGAAGAGAAAAAGGTGTGGGGAGGGGGGGGGTTTAGGATGAAGAAGGCAAGATGGGGGTTACTCAAAGAGGATATGAAAAGCAGGGATGGAAGAAGAGAAATAGGAAGAGAGGTCCATAGGTGGGAGGGTGGAGTCGGAGGCAGGAGGGTCCTCAGAGGGACAGGGATACATTGATGCCACGAGGGGTGAGGCAGCCCCAACGAACGATCAGACGGTGCTCAAGAGTGAGCCGACTGTGGTGATCAGAGGAGCATGATATTAGGCCAGTTACCAAGACATCAGTCTTACCTCGATGGCCCCTCGAGTTAAAGTGGGCTGCTACAGGAGTGTCCGCTTCTCGGGTGATGTCATTCAAGTGTTCCCGGCACCTATCGCCGATTCTACGACCTGACTGACCGATGTAGGTCAACTTGCATCGCTTACAAATGATGGCATAAATGATGTTCCGCGATGTGCAAGTGAATCCCTCTCTGATCTCGAAAGGACCATTAGGGAAGAGGACAGTGTCGGTCTGGAGAACGTGGTCACAAGTTTTACATACTCTCCGGTTGCAGCGGATAGTGCCTCGATGGCTGAAGTGGTCAGCAGGAAGACGACCCCTGACAAGAAAGTCTCGGAGGTTCCGGTCACGTCTAAAGGCCACTAGTGGCGGGTCAGGGAAGAGCAGACGAGTAGTAGGGTCAGATCGGAGAATAGGGAGGTAGCGGTGGATGGTCCTAATAGCGGCGTAGTGGTGAGGGTGATGGGTGAGAGCGAGCACTACTCTATCAGAGGGGGGATGAGTAGAGGGGGTAAGAGCAGACTGACGTGAGGTGTGGAGAACTCGACGCAGGGCAGGGAGGAGAGCTGATTCTGGATAAAGGCGTCGGCGGAAGAAATCAAGCATGAGGTGGGCATTGTGAAGGAAATCTTCATCGTCTCGGCAAAGGCGACGAAGTCTGAGAAGCTGAGAATATGGAAGAGAGTTCTTGCAGGATGTAGGATGAGAGGAGTCGTAGCGGAGGAAACTATGGGAGTCAGTGGCCTTGTAGAAGACCGAGGTGAGAAGATGAGAGGTGCCCAAGGAGACTAGGATGTCCAGGAAAGATACGGAGGAGGTGGAGATGTGGAAGGTGATGTGGATAGAGGGGTGGAAATGTCCGACATATTCGATGAAACGGGAGATCTCATCTTCTGGAAGGTCAGACAGACCAATGCAGTCATCAATGTACCTACGATACATAAGGGGAAGAGGGCCCTGGTAGGTTTGGATGATTTGGTGCTCTAGATAACCCATGAAGAGACAAGCATAGCTAGGGCCCATTTTAGTGCCCATTGCCACACCGCTGATCTGGGTGAAGAAATTGCCATTGAACTCGAAAGAGTTGAGGTTCAAGACTAATTCCGCTAGACGGAGGAGGACGCCAGTGGCGATGGAGGGTTGGATCCTACGGTCCAGGAAAAATTGAAGAGCTTGAAGGCCGTCGGAGTGGGGAATAGAAGTATACAGGGAGCAGACATCCATAACGAAGAGGCGGTAGTGACGATCAGGAAGGAGGGTGATAGAGGAAAAGATGTTAAGGGCGTCGTTAGTGTCTTTGACATACGAAGGGAGGCCCATAACTATGGGTTGAAAGACACTGTCGAGGAAGTCAGAAATGAGAACCGTAGGACATGAGATGGAAGAGACAATAGGACGTCCAGGAGAGTCAGGTTTATGTATTTTAGGCAGCATATAAAAAGAGGGTCTGCCCAAGCAGTGGTCAGGAAGGATCATGCTGGAGGAGCTAGAGGGAAGTAATCCATCCTGAATGAAACGGAGGATCGTACGACGCACCACGGCGTTATTAGAGACAGTAGTGTCGTCGGGGGTGGGGAGGTAGAAAGTCGAGTCGGATAATTGTTTATCCCCTTCCCGGATATAAAGGTCTTTCCTCCATACCACCACAGAGCCGCCCTTGTCAGCCGGCTTGATGACAATATCATCACGTCGGCGAAGATTCTGGAGGGCTTGGTACTCTTCACTACTAAGATTAGAGCGTCGAAGTCTATGGGGACGAAGTGCCTTAATATCCCGGTAGGTACTGTTAATGAACTGGTCCAAAGCCTGTGATTCGCCCGAGCGGGGAGTCCAGTCAGATTTACGGGAGGAAAAGCGGGCAAATTCGTCTGTAGGAGGAGGTTGAGAGGAAGAGTTCGGATGATTAAAGTAATAGAGTTTGAGTCGTAGTCGTCTGTGATACTCCTGAATGTCCCGTAAGAGAGAGAATGAGTCACTCAAAGGGCGGAGGGGGACAAACTTAAGACCCTTGCTGAGAAGAGAACGCTCATGGTCGGAAAGGGGCAAATCAGGGGGAATACAAGTGACAAGGGAGCTAGAGTCAGAGGCATTGGGGAGAGGAGGAGGTGAGGGAGGAGGAGGAGGAGGACGGAGGTTCAAGAGTTTACGTTTGTGCTGAGAGGATAAAAAGTCATACATAGATCGGTTGTGGTGGTGGATGGTATGGCGGATGAAGCGAAGAGTACCAGGAAAGTTAGAGGTGAGTAGATGGAGTTGGGATAGGAGGTGTTGTAGGCGGGTGTTAAGGTGGGATATAAGACGAGAGTGGCTAGAAGCGACAAGACGAACACGTTTCAGGCCATGCTGGAGTTCAAGGTTCTGCAGTTGGCGGCGAAGATAGTTAGAGAGGTGGGGTTGACCGACTTGAGGTGAGAAGTGAGATCGGAACCCACACGGGAGAATTTTACGATGGATGCAGTTGTTCAAGAAATTCAGGTGACAGGTGAATCTAGTTTTCTTGATGGTAGTGAAGGCAAAGTCCTTAGATATGTTAGAGAGTTCGGGGGGTAGAGTGGAGAAGGAGGCGATGATGGAGTGACGGATAGAATGAGATAGATGTTTGAGGGAGGGCATAGTGAGGAGATAAGAGAAGATCGAGAAGAGAAATGAGAGATAAACCAACTAGATGAAGATAGGTAGGATACGTGAAGGTATAGAGAAGCCAATAATAGTAAGAGGGAAGGTAGTGAATAGAAAGTATGAGGAGCAAAGTACAAGAGGGGAGGGTAAGGAAGCACCCAGAAATGAAGGCGAGGAGAGACTGACGAGAGATAGAATAGGTAGGTGAAAGAACGGAGTGGAAATGGTTCTAACTAAAGTACACAGAGATGAATGACGTTAAACAAACATAAAGTAGCAGCGATATCAATTGAGTAGGGAACAGGCAAATAATTGCAATGCTGCGGTAAAGCTGGTAGCAAGGAGCCAATGGTGGGGTGTACTAAACACTCCAAGGTATGGTGACAGCTTTACAAATAAAGAACACAACACAATACTGACGTTTCGGCCTGTGGCCTTCTTCAGAATACAGGGACAACGACAACAAGCGGTGAAGCACAATTACTACATGTTAGATGATCAAGTGGGGGGCGAGGAAAGTAGGATGCAGAAATAGGAAAAGAGAGAAATGAGTATTACATGATGAGAGGTATGATGGGCGTCAAAATATATAAAATAGAAAAAGAGAAAAATGTATAATAAATTGTACTTAGCTGAGCTCAGAGCAGGAAAACTATAATCCGTTCTGAAACAAGTCGGAATGACTAAAAGACAGAGAGCGTGTAAAGAAAGCAACCTGTGACCAAGACAGGTCAGTAAGGAGGCAAACGGATCTAATATCGGGAAAACCAAAAGGGGGGGGGGAAAGGGGGATAGACGAAGACACTCCTGGGACACAACAAGCAATACATATAAATCACTCAACAATGGAAGTGAGAGATCATATGTTTATAATGGAAGTGAGAGACATAGAAATGTACTATCAACCCTTACGTATGCGTGTGAAAGCTGGAAAACAACAAGAGATATAGAAACAAAGTTGAACGCATTCGAAAATAAATGTCTAAGGAAAATACTTGGTATAGAATGGAACGAATTCAAAACAAACGAGGAAATTAGAGAAATCGCCAATCAACCACTAATATCTTCAGTAATAAAGAAAAGACGATGGTCATACTTTGGACATGTGATGAGAAGAGATAATAATCGAATAGCAAAGCAAGCCCTCATATGGGAAACAACAGGTAAAAGAAAAAGAGGAAGACCCAGGGAGACACTGAGAAGAACATTGATGAGAGAGGCAAGAGCAGCAGGAATCGGCTCCATCAATGAGATAGAACTGCTTGCACAGAACAGAGACAGATGGCGAGATTTGATAAAATATCTTTAAAAGAAAACTGCTAGAACAAAAATTCATATAGGAGAAGGTGTATCTTGGTCTACGCCCTATGGGCCGGTTACGGCTCGAAAGGTCAATAGATAGATAGATATATATCATAATCATCAAGTACCGGCCCTGCTGGCGTAGGTGAATATCTTCACAATTCTCGATCTCGGCAGTTATTTATCATTTCTTTTGTTGACCTGCCAAGCCATTTTCTTAAGATGTCTGTTATTTTCTCTCTTTGCTCCCCTCTATCTCTTCGTCCCTCAACTTTCCCAGTTGTTACAATATATTCCAGTTGTTCTCTTCTCATTACGTGGCCAAAAGATGATGATTGTTTCTTCCTAATATTGGAAATTAGCTCTCTTTTTGCTTTGACCTCTTTCAGAACATTTTCATTACTCTTCTTAGCTGTTCATGGTATTCTCAACATTCTTCTGTAAAACCAGACTCCATATATATATATATATATATTTTTTTTTTTTTCTTTTTTCTATTTCTCCATTATGGCGTTGCGTGAGGTTTTCATTCTTTTGTTTTCTTGGAATGTATGAAACAGGTAATTGTGTTACATTGCATCTCGTGCTCCAGTGAAATCAATTTGTTAGCGAAAACTTGAAACACAACAGCGCTTTGAGAGGAAATTTAGACAGCAGCTTGACACTTTGAGCGTTCTATACAAAAATAGTGTGGACTTCGTGTTATTATCTATTCTTCTTTATTTCATCATTTGCCTTTCAGCGCAAGGGAGATATAATTTGCAGTCTTTTGCTCTTCTGTAGGTCTCTCCTGCTGTTATGTTTTCTACATATAGTTTTCTAATATTCCGTCGATCCATCTTTTTCGTGGTCGCCCTAGGATCTGTTGTTCTCACAACGTTTATTGAAGGCTCGTTGTGTTGTGATCTTTCTGATTGCTTTTTCATCAGCCCAAACGTGGGCGATGTGACCAGCATATTGCCGTCTTCAACACGGATGGTTTCATGAATTGACTGTATGAACTGATGGTTCCATGAATTGACTCTATGAACTGATGGTTCCATGAATTGACTCTATGAACTGATGGTTTCCATGAATTGACTGTATGAACTGATGGTTTCATGAATTGACTGTATGAACTGATGGTTCCATGAATTGACTGTATGAACTGATGGTTTCATGAATTGACTGTATGAACTGATGGTTTCATGAATTGACTGTATGAACTGATGGTTTCATGAATTGACTGTATGAACTGATCTTTTCATGAATTGACTTTGAACTGATTGTTTCATGAATTGACTGTATGAACTGATGGTTCCATGAATTGACTGTATGAACTGATGGTTTCATGAATTGACTGTATGAACTGATGGTTTCATGAATTGACTGTATGAACTGATGGTTTCATGAATTGACTGTATGAACTGATGGTTCCATGAATTGACTGTATGAACTGATGGTTTAATGAATTGACTGTATGAACTGATGGTTCCATGAATTGACTGTATGAACTGATGGTTTCATAAATTGACTGTATGAACTGATGGTTCCATGAATTGACTGTATGAACTGATGGTTCCAGGAATTGACTGTATGAACTGATGGTTTCATGAATTGACTGTAAGAACCGATGGTTCCATGAATTGACTGTATGAAATGATGGTTTCATGAATTGACTGTATGAACTGATGGTTTCATGAATTGACTGTATGAACTGATGGTTTCATAAATTGACTGTATGAACTGATGGTTTCATGAATTGACTGTATGAACTGATGGTTCCATGAATTGACTGTATGAACTGATGGTTCCAGGAATTGACTGTAGAACACAAATGGTTCCATGAATTGACTGTATGAACTGATGGTTCAAGGAATTGACTGTAGAACACAAATGGTTGTATGAATTGACTGTAGAGCACAAATGGTTCCATGAATTGACTGTATGAACTGATGGTTTCATGAATTGACTGTATGAACTGATGGTTCCATGAAATGACTGTATGAAATGATGGTTTCATGAATTGACTGTATGAACTGATTGTTTCATGAATTGACTGTATGAACAGATGGTTCTATGAATTGACTGTATGAACTGATGGTTTCATAAATTGACTGTATGAACTGATGGTTTCATGAATTGACTGTATGAACTGATGGTTCCATGAATTGACTGTATGAACTGATGGTTCCAGGAATTGACTGTAGAACACAAATGGTTCCATGAATTGACTGTATGAACTGATGGTTCAAGGAATTGACTGTAGAACACAAATGGTTGCATGAATTGGCTGTAGAACACAAATGGTTCCATGAATTGACTGTATGAACTGATGGTTCAAGGAATTGACTGTAGAACACAAATGGTTGCATGAATTGACTGTAGAACACAAATGGTTCCATGAATTGACTGTAGAACACAAATGGTTCCATGAATTGACTGTAGAACACAAATGGTTCCAGGAATTGACTGTAGAACACAAATGGTTGCATGAATTGACTGTAGAACACAAATGGTTGCATGAATTGACTGTAGAACACAAATGGTTGCATGAATTGACTGTAGAACACTAATGGTTGCATGAATTGACTGTAGAACACAAATGGTTGCATGAATTGACTGTAGAACACTAATGGTTCCAGGAATTGACTGTAGAACACAAATGGTTCCATGAATTGACTGTAGAACACAAATGGTAGCATGAATTGACTGTAGAGCACTAATGGTTCCAGGAATTGACTGTAGAACACAAATGTTAGCATGAATTGACTGTAGAACACAAATGGTTCCATGAATTGACTGTAGAACACAAATGGTTCCATGAATTGACTGTAGAACACTAATGGTTCCAGGAATTGACTGTAGAACACAAATGTTAGCATGAATTGACTGTAGAACACAAATGGTTCCATGAATTGACTGTAGAACACAAATGGTTCCATGAATTGACTGTAGAACACAAATGGTTCCATGAATTGACTGTAGAACACTAATGGTTCCAGGAATTGACTGTAGAACACAATTGGTTCCATAAATTGACTGTAGAACACAAATGGTTCCATAAATTGACTGTAGAACACTAATGGTTCCAGGAATTGACTGTAGAACACTAATGGTTCCAGGAATTGACTGTAGAACACAATTGGTTCCATAAATTGACTGTAGAACACAATTGGTTCCATAAATTGACTGTAGAACACAAATGGTTCCATAAATTGACTGTAGAACACTAATGGTTCCAGGAATTGACTGTAGAACACTAATGGTTCCAGGAATTGACTGTAGAACACTAATGGTTCCAGGAATTGACTGTAGAACACAATTGGTTCCATAAATTGACTGTAGAACACAATTGGCTCCATGAATTGACTGTAGAACACTAATGGTTCCAGGAATTGACTGTAGAACACAATTGGTTCCATAAATTGACTGTAGAACACAAATGGTTCCATAAATTGACTGTAGAACACTAATGGTTCCAGGAATTGACTGTAGAACACTAATGGTTCCAGGAATTGACTGTAGAACACTAATGGTTCCAGGAATTGACTGTAGCACACAATTGGTTCCATAAATTGACTGTAGAACACAATTGGTTCCAGGAATTGACTGTAGCACACAATTGGTTCCATAAATTGACTGTAGAACACAATTGGTTCCATAAATTGACTGTAGAACACTAATGGTTCCAGGAATTGACTGTAGAACACTAATGGTTCCAGGAATTGACTGTAGAACACTTATGGTTCCAGGAATTGACTGTAGAACACAATTGGTTCCATAAATTGACTGTATGAACTGATGGTTCCATGAATTGACTGTATGAACTGATGGTTCCATGAATTGACTGTATGAACTGATGGTTCCATGAATTGACTGTATGAACTGATGGTTCCATGAATTGACTGTATGAACTGATGGTTTCATAAATTGACTGTATGAACTGATGGTTCCATGAATTGACTGTATGAACTGATGGTTCCACACAATTGGTTCCATGAATTGACAGTCTGAACTGATGGTTCCATGAATTGACTGTAGATTTGCAGGCAGAATAGTCAAGGAAGACAGTGGTGCATACGCCATGACCACGAGTAGCATGACAATGGAGGCGATGGCAGTGACCAAGGCATTCAAATGGTTAGAGTCACAAGACTACACCCACGCATGTATAGTGAGTGATTCGATGAGCATGATAAAAAAAGTGGAGGCGGCTTTGTACGCATGCAATGGGTAGAGTCGTTGCAGAAATCCAAAATACGTAGGGTCACCTTTGTCAATGTCCTTGGACATGCGGGAGTACGGGGAATTGAGAGAGTGGACAGGTTGGCTAGCTGCGCTGTCGTTGAGGACGGGCAACCGATGGATCGGGCGGACATCGTCATTGCCCTCCGAGATGTGGGAAGAGCACAGGACTTCGACAAACACAGATCCACGTCACTTCTTCGGATGATGGAAATGGGAGTTAAGATGGGCACAGCCAGAAATGAGAAACTTAGTGGCCGTGTAAGAAGACTTATCAACCAACATAGAACTGGAGTCGTCAGTCGCTGGACACTGCGGGAATTGCTGAGGAGGGGATCTGAGCACCTATGGACATGTTCGGAGTGCAATAGTGATGACGCGCAAATAACTCAATAACTCAATTGACTGTAGAACACAAATTGTTCCAGGAATTGACTGTAAGACATTGATGGTTCAAGGAATTGACTGCAGAAGCTGATGGTTCCAGGACTTGACTGTTGGTTCACCAATCGTGACTTGGTAAAATGTCACTTTTCTTGTTCGACACGTTTCACAAATCAGAATGATTGCACTTCCCGTAACCGCACCCCTGCTCCTCCTCCACAGACTGCCATGTCCACACTTTTCTTTCTTTCTGCGCTCACTCGACGACTAATCTTCTTCATCATCCGCCCTTAGAAGGACGTTAAATTTGCGTTGTGTCATGTAGTTCGCAGCATAACTGTGTTATTTGCGCCTTTCGCATCAATACATCCGACTTCAAATTGTGTTTTTCCGTACCAGGTTGACTTCCTCTTTCGACCCATATTCGCTTAGCCAGACTGGGATTGCTACATCGACAATATTGTCCAATCTAAAGAGAAAGGATGTCGTTAAAGCGTTTCTTTTATTTCCATTCACCCGGTTACTAAAGGAATATTACACCTCTTCGTTATTGTTCTACCTCTTCCTCTTCTTCTTCTTCCTCTTCTTCTTCTTCTTCTTCTGCGATCATGGCTCATTCAGACTGGACTCCGGACTCTCATATAAAGGTTCCTGTCTGTTTAAATGATGCGGTTGCCCCATATAGTTTCTTCCAGTGAGGTGTGTGTATGACACATTGTCCTTCTCAGGTCTGTGTACTGGGGGGAAATCTTGTAGAACGTGTTTTGTTGTCATGTTATCCAGGGCACAGTGGCACTGGCTGGTAGTTCCTATTTTGAGTTTCGTTTTTGGTATCTTCGTAAGTACGTTGTGTTAGCAGTAGAATTGTGATATTTACGCCTTTCGGCCTAACATATCCGACTTCAGCACATTTTCGCGTACCGAGTTACCTTTCTTGTTGATCCCTATTCTCCCTCATCCAGATTAGACTGATTAATCTGTTTCTAAAGAAACCGCGAAAGCACCTATTCTGGAGCAGGCCATCTGCTGTGATTGGCTATCAACTTCAGCTCTGTTGCTGTCAGGCGCCTTGTCCTCTTATTTAAAATGTCAAATGTGACGTAAACAAATACAATAATTTACCAGTAATAAATCACTCCTAGGTAATTTAATTATCTAGGTAAGACGCACTTCATCTTCAGTTCATTTTATTAGTGAGTCTGCATTATTCAAATATTACATTGTAAGGTATTGTCATAGTTAATAATTCATTACTTTGCATGTATGACGTATCTCATATTAGCATTATTATGCATGCTTCTTCTTCTACCTTTCAGCTCCCTGTGGAGCATAGGTCTTCAACAATCACTTTCCAAGCCGTTTTGTTTCTTGCCATTCTTTTAGGATCATTCCGTGTCTTCCCTATAACCTTCATCTCTGTTTCCATCTGTCTTCTCCAAGAATATGTTGGTCTTTCTCTTTGTCTTTTTCCTTGGGGATTCCACAAAAGGGCCTGTTGGCCTCCTATGCATTTCATCTTCAATTCATGTTATTAATTCGTCTACAGTATTGAAATGTTATGTTGTAGAGTATTGTCATAGTCAATAATTCAATAGTTTGCATGTATGTTTGCTTTCGCCCGATGACAAAAGGAATATACCTCTTCATCATCCGCCCTTAAAATGACTTAAGTTGGAGTGTCCCCATTGTGTTGGGGTTTGCAGTATAACTGTGATACTTGCGTTTTTCGGCCCAACACATCCGACTTCAGCAAGGAAATTTTTGATCACCGTGTTGTCATCCCTCTTCGATCGCGATTCGCTTGGCCAGATTAGACAGGTTAGTCTGTTTCTAGAGGCACCACGGAAAGGTGGAGCACGGTCTGGATGGTTCTGGTTCACCGATCCTGGCGCAAGCCATCAGCTGTGGGTCGCTGACATCTCCCAGCATGCCTTCGCCTCCACATGTATGACTCATCTCCTAATAGCATTATCATGCATGCTTAAACAACCAATATTATATAGGGCACATGTTTTATAACTGGTAAGTTTGGGGACTTGGAAGGCGACCGGAACTGTTTATTTGAATGTTTATTTAGTAAGTAAAAAGTAAAGTACCCCCGTCACGTCAAGCGGTGTATGGGGAATATGGTGTTAGTGACCAACATTTTTTAAATAGATCTTCTGGGGCATGATTTTTGGGATAATGTGATCGGTATTACACCCGTGCCGCTTTAATTTCCCAGAAAAAAATTCGGTACCCATTTAAGGCTGGGTGAACCTGGAGCCGTCGGTTGGGATCGAACCCTACCTCTTGTCCTTTGTAGTCCAGTTCACTAACCACTGAGCTGTCGCGGTTCCGTTTATTTAGTAGGAAAACTAAAATCCGAAATTATAGAATTAAAAAGTCGAACTGCACCCAGAAACGAATCAAGATCGATTTCTATGAGCTCGCTATAAATTCCCTACACCACACGTGGTTCGCTCTTCTCTCTTCATGAGAAAGTTCGTTTCACTTTATGCTGTTTCTGTTAAAGTCGTGTTTTTCATAAACCTAACCACAGAGTTAATCGATGATATACTGTATACATTTATATTATTACTTTATTTAAAAAAAATATGCTTGAAGCATCTATGTCATCACTATGAAACAATGTGTTTGAGATAGATAATAAACATCACACAGTTAGATCGAATAACAGTGTGAAAATCAGAGAACAGATCGGAATTAAACCGTGCATGAAATAAATACATACATTTACATATATATTCTGTCTCACAGCGCCCAGACACACGCAAGAGCGACTAAAGGGAAGTAACTAAAAGCAAGCATGACAACATTTACAGGCTTTAGATTGTACACTCTTAATATCTCCTGCGACTCTACTGTAAAGAAGCATATGGACACAGGTGGGGGGGGGGGAAGATACATATTATCTAGTCATGTTAGCGACAATCAGGAAGAAACAGATCTTCATTAATGGATGCTTATACAAAGGATGGAAATGGCAGGGCAAAATCACTAACATGGAATTATGGAAAAAAAGTAAAGTAAAGTACCCCCGTCACGCCAGGTGGCATATAGGGAATATGGTGTTAGTGACCATGAATTTTACATACCTTCAGCACATGATTAATTATGGAAAGGTACCAGTCAAATAACAGTGGATAAAGAGATACAGCGAAGACGTTGACGCTAAATAGGACGCACACTGCGGTAGTTAACTGAGAGTTTTTAATAGGCTCTTTTTTGGAATCACCAACGAAAAGACAGAGGAAGACCAACATATTATTGGAGAAGAAAGATGGAAGTAGAGATGAAGATGATGGGGAAGGCATGGAATGATCTTAAAAGAATGGCAAGAAACAGAACGGCTTGGAAAGTAATTGTTGAAGACCTTTGCTCCACAGGGAGCTGAAAGGTAGAAGAAGAAGCATGTATAATAATATTAATAGGAGATACGTCATACATGCAAAGTAATGAATTATTAACTATGACAATACCTTACAATATAATATTTGAATATCGGTGCCTTCGCGGTTTCTCTAGGTAAAGACTAGCCGGTCTAATCTGGTTGAGGGAGTAGGGATCAACAGGGAAGGTAACTCGGTACTCGAAAATGTCGTGCTGATGTCGGATATGTTAGGCCGAAAGGCGTAAATATCACAATTCTAATGCAAACCACAACACAACGCACCTACGAAGACACCAATATGGATGTGGAAGAGACCTATGCTTCACAGGGAGCTGAAAGTGTTTGTTGAAGACCTATGCTTCACAGGGAGCTTAAAGTGTTTGTTGAAGGCCTATGCTTCACAGGGAGCTGAAAGTGTTTGTTGAGGACCTATGCTTCACAGGGAGCTGAATGTGTTTGTTGAAGGCCTATGCTTCACAGGGAGCTGAAAGTGTTTGTTGAGGACCTAAGCTTCACAGGGAGCTGAAAGTGTTTGTTGAGGACCTATGCTTCACAGGGAGCTGAAAGTGTTTGTTGAGGACCTATGCTTCACGGGGAGCTGAAAGTGTTTGTTGAGGACCTATGCTTCACAGGGAGCTGAATGTGTTTGTTGAAGACCTATGCTTCACAGGAGCTGAATGTGTTTGTTGAAGACCTATGCTTCACAGGGAGCTGACAGTATTTGTTCAAGACCTATGCTCAACAGAAAGCTGAAAGTATTTGCTGAAGACCTATACTCCACCGGAAGTTGAAAGTGTTTGTTGTAAACCTATGCTCCACAGGGACCTGAAAGTGTTTGTTGTAGACCTATACTCCACAGGGGACTGAAAGTGTTTGTTGTAGACCTATACTCCACAGGGAACTGAAAATGTTTGTTGTAGACCTATGCTCCACAGGGAGCTGAAAGTGTTTGTCGTAGACATATGCTCCACAGGGAGCTGAAAGGTAGAAGAGAAAAGTAAAAGATGAAGGTGAAATTTGATTTTAATTTAGTCACAATTATTATCCAATTTATCTTTCATTTTGAAACTCACTGGAGGACAGCTGTTAAAGCTTCTGCCACAATTCGGAGGCCAAGGCGCGTGAGAGGAGTTATTGAGTTATTTGCGGGTCATCATTATTGCACTCCGAACATGTCCATAGGTGCTCAGATCCCCTCCTCAGCAATTCCCGCAGTGTCCAGCGACTGACGACTCCAGTTCTATGTTGGTTGATAAGTCTTCTTACACGGCCACTAAGTTTCTCATTTCTGGCTGTGCCCACCATAACTCCCATTTCCATAATCCGAAGAGGTGACGTGAATCTGTGTTTGTCGATGTCCTGTGCTCTTCCGACATCTCGGAGGCCATTGATGATGTCTGCCCGATCCATTGGTTGCCCGTTCTCAACGACAGCACAGCTAGCGCAGCGCAGCGTGAGAGGCACAGAGCTGTAGTTGATGATATTTGCCCGATCCATTGGTTGCCCGTCCTCAACGACAGCGCAGCGTGAGAGGAACAGAGCTGTAGTTTATGATGCTGATGGCTCGAGCCAGGATCGGTGACCAAGAACCAATCAGACCCTACTCCACCTCTTCGCGGTGCTTCTAGTAACAGACAAACCAATCTAGACTGGCCAAACGAGTAGGGATCGAAGATTGAAGACAACCCAGTGTTCAAACATGCCATTTTGAACTATCAATTACTGCAACACTCATCGAGTGAACTCCCCGAGAGAAAGTGAGAGAATCGTAATTATCAAACTTCAGATAGTCTGCCCCTGACAAGCTGATAATCCCTGTATTGCTGGATTATAGAGCAAACGTCACACACGCAAGAGTTGAACTGAGTTGAAAGATCGTCTTCATTACACAACAAACAACTCCACGGTACTCAGAGCCCCTCCTCGGAACGTTCCCCAGTATGAATCACGCCCACCACACACTAACGAAAGCACAGAAGATGGCTTTAGCTCACATGCAAGAGTTCCGTTACATTGGCGAAGAAACTTTGTAAAGTGAATGCACTTACTGAATTTTGCTGTTTTCCTGGTCAAACAAATAGATTAACCAGGAACGATATACTAGCAATATGGAGCCGCGATAGCTCAGTGGTTAGTGAACTGGACTACAAAGGACAAGGGGTAGGGTTCGATCCCAACCGACGGGTCCGGGTTCACCCAGCCTTAAATGGGTACTGGATTTTTTCTGGGAAAGTAAAGCGGCGCGGGCGTAATACCGACCACATTACCTCAATAACCAAGTGCCGAAGGTCTGTAAATTTATGGTCACTAACACCATATTCCCAAAACGCTACTTGGCGGGAACGGGGGCTCTTTACTTTTTTACTTATTTCTCTTGATGGTGAAATAAACAGTCGAATTGGTAAGGTAGCTACCACTTTCGGCAAACTCACATAAAGGGCCTGGAACAACATGAAATTAACCATAATCAGACCTGTGTGCTTAGAACACTGTTATTTGGATCTGAAACACGGACAACATACTCAAATCATAAAAATGACTAAATATCTTTCACATGCGACATTTCATATGGCAGGACAAACTAACCAAAGTAAAGGTAAAGGTCAAGTACGAGACTTGATCCGGCGTCTTAGTACGCGAGTTTCCACCCATATGTGCTCGGCCGCCTATTCAGAAATGTTCGGGGATTTCTGGATTGTGTCGCCTCAAGCATAGAAACTCATGATGCGAAGCGATATTCCTCACCTTCCCAGGGTAATACCCTGGTACCCATTTCTGCCAACGGCTGGGTCGCCCGTCGGGGTATTTTTTTTTCCAACCACGAGTACAATTCACACTGCTCCCAGCGGGAATCGAACACGGGTTGTCCGAACGTCGGTAGTCCAGTCGGGTGGTTTTCCCAACTAGGCAACCGAGGCCCCCTTAAAACTAATCAACTTAACAGTAAGAGACTCCTAACAATCATGTCAATGTTTAGAAGCCGAAGGTTAAGATAACTGATGCACGTCCAGCGAATGGAAGAAACTGCATTCCTAAGTAAATACTATATGGTGAACTAATACACGGAAAAAGTCAAATCGGCAGACCTAAACTACGATATAGGGATATTTGTAAATCATCTCTGAATGACTTCTCCATCTGTGAAAATGACTGGAAACACATGGCAGGAGATCGCACATCATGGAGAACCTGTATTTACAAAAATGGAATAACATCATTTGAGGTTGTACTATGGCAAAACATGGAAGAGAAAAGGTTCTCGAAAAATCCTATGGATCAGACTTGTTTATTTATGGGGCTGATTGTGTTTGTCATACATTGATAGAATCAGCCACGAGAGAAGCTGTTCGACAAAAACAAAATTTCAAAATTCACAATAGTCTCCACTAAACCGCCTGACAAGACGAAAAGGGCAATATCATCATCATCATTGAGTGACGTCTCCGCATCGAAGGTTGGCTACCATGGAGCGCCATTCCACTGTCTCTTTTGCTCTGATGGTGCAGATTGTGATAGGTTGACTTGTCCATCTATTGATGTTACTCATCCATGATAGTATTGGTCTGCCTCTGCCTCTTTTACCTTGTATTTTCCCTTCCAATATTACTTTTATTAGGCTGTTGTGTCTTTTAACATGTCCCAAAAATTTCATTTGTCTTGTTCTAATTGTGTTTAGTAGTTCTCTTTTCATTGTTAGTTGTTTTAAAACTTCATCGTTTGTTTTCTTTTCTTTCCATCCAATTCTACCTATTCTTCTATAAATCCACATTTCAAAGGCTTAAATTTTATGTTCTGTTTTCTTGTCTCTTGTCCATGTTTCTGCACCATACAGGAATATTGAGAAGATGTATCATTTTGCTTTTCTTAGTTTTAGCCCTGGTTTTATTTCGTTTGATGTTAGTATATTTTTCATGGCATTAAAATTACTTTTTGTCATACCTATTCTTTTGTTTATTTCAGTTGTAGGTAGTTGTCGTTCTGAACTGTATCCAGATGTATTCCTTTAACTTTGATATTAATTGTAGGTCTTGAAAATTTTCTTTGTTTATGATAATAGTTTTAGTCTTTTTTATATTCATATCTAGTTAATATTATATATATTTATATACTTACGTATATATATCCTAGCACTAACAAACACTGTTCTTGGACAACAATGATAATACTAAATGAAAGTAAATATGATTAGTACTTGTCCCTATTAGGAATTAGTATATAAATACATATAATCATGTAGAGCAGATGTAAACTTTGTACGTTTTTCATGTCATCTATTGTGTTTCTGTATTTGCCTCTGTCTACTGATGAATGCTTCATAAGTCCATACGTTTGTTCTTAAATGAAGGCAAAACAATATAGCACTGTGTAGAAGAGTGAATTCAGTGATGAGCTTAGAGGTCAGTTAGGGAGCACCCCTGCAACAGAATATATTTTAAAGATATAGAGTTAAAATATTTGGCTACGAGATGGGAAATAACTAAATACAATTAATACACAATCAATCAACAAGTATATAAACAATTAGAACGTTCTCAAGAAAGATCAATAAGCGGAATGCAAAAAAAAAAAAACACTAGGAAAAGTATCAACTGAAGAGGCTAACCAAAGAGCAAAAGACTGCAAACCATACCTGTTCTCAAAACTGAAAGGCTAGCAAGTATGGTACATGATAATAGTGAGCCGTTACAAGCCCAACGTTCGGTAGTGTTGCCTTTATTGTCCTATTTTTATCAGGCCGCGCGAGGAGTGCGTTATCAGTAATCTTAATACTTTGATTTCCAGAGGTCAACCTACTCACTCAGACCAAATCGACCCTCGCTCATCCCTCCTTCCGAGACTTAACCTACACGCATCGGGCACTCTCAACGGCAAGTGTTTTCTCATTGGACAGGATACGGCCGTGTCAATCAATAAATCAGTTGCCTGTGCGAAACAGGTTGATCGTGCCTCCAAGTTTCCATTTATCTTAGCAACTCCTACTACAATTAATCGTTTACCCATCTTTTATTATGCATCCAACTCCAAAGAACGTTGTTTACAATTTATACTAAACTTAGACTAACATTATACATTATACGGACAGTTTGATTATAAATTGGAGCCGCGATAGCTCAGTGGTTAGTGAACTGGACTACAAAGGACAAGAGGTAGGGTTCGATTCTAATCGACGGTTTCCGAGTTCACCCAACCTTAAATGGGTACCGGATTTTTCTGGGAAAGTGAAAAGGCACGGGCGTAATACCGACCACATTACCCCGAAAATCATGTTCTGAAGGCTTGTAAAAATTATGGTCACTAACACCATAATTCCTATACGCCACTTGGCGTGACGGGGGCTCTTTACTTTACTTTACTTTGATTATAATTTGTTAGTGCCGTTTGCTAACATCTCTTCTCTTCTTGTCTGCGCTTTCCGAAATGACTTCGTTGATTTCTTCAGAATGGTCTGTTTTTACGGTTGTGAAGTAAATGTCATCAAATTAAGAACTTCTACATAAAAGTTTGTTCCAATTATTAAGAGCTTCTACATAAAAGTTTGTTCCAATTATTAAGAGCTTCTACATAAGGTTTGTTTCAATTATTAAGAGCTTCTACATAAGGTTTGTTTCAATTATTAAGAGCTTCTACATAAGGTTTGTTTCAATTATTAAGAACTTCTACATAAGGTTTATTCCAATTATTAAGAACTTCTACATAAAGGTTTATTCCAATTATTAAGAACTTCTACATAAGGTTTATTCCAATTATTAAGAACTTCTACATAAGGTTTGTTCCAATTACTAAGAACTTCTACATAAAGGTTTATTCCAATTATTAAGAACTTCTACATAAAGGTTTATTCCAATTATTAAGAACTTCTACATAAAGGTTTATTCCAATTATTAAGAACTTCTACATAAAGGTTTATTCCAATTATTAAGAACTTCTACATAAGGTTTGTTCCAATTATTAAGAACTTCTACATAAGGTTTGTTCCAATTATTAAGAACTTGTAAAAATGCAAAGGGAAAACCTTCGAAGACGTTGTACAACATAAAGTATCACTGATGGATTTATACATTTTTTTGAGGCCCGACTCTATGAAGGCAGCTCCTAAAAAACATCAGAAAGAAACAATCAACATTTTTCAGGCACATCATGAGAAGAGGAAAGTTGGAATACTTGGTTACAACTGGCAAAATAAAAGGAAAGAGAGATCGCGGACGACAAAGAGAGGACATACTGGATAGCTTGGTGTCATGGCATGGAAAACAGTCAACAACAGAACTGATACGATGCACTGTAGATAGAAGATTGTGGAAGGACATGATCGCCTACGCCAACCGGTATGGCACATGATGAATGAATGAATGAATGGCTCTATGAAATCGCTAGAAACGTTGATTTGGAGTTAAGGAGCTAAAGTGAAACGATTTGCATGGCATCGTTGTTTACAGCGAGTTCATAAACCACCATAACTGCACTTTTAAGCCCGATGTATCCGTCAGCATTGTTTGTCCGTTCGGATTTTCCTTCCTTCTTCGATTTCTCCTTTTTAAAATGTCATATTTGTTTGTCTCAGGGGTCACAATGGAGAGATGGAATAGGGTGTGATCAATTTTTACAACAGCCAGCTATGAGTTGCTGACTGCTTTAACAGTATGACATTACCAACGGTAGTTGGTCTTTAATCCAGTAATTTGTGAGCTGCTGTTCTGAGACTCGACGCTGTTTGGCCATAACTACAAATGTTTACGGAGTCAAGGGCTGAAACACTTGTTTGAATGGGTCTTCTGATGATCAGACTCCCTTCTGCTGTGAAGTTCTATAGAGTATCCTATCACATGATCGTGAGAAAAAATTTGTCATTTTCTTCTAACATAATCAGTAGTGCGCAGGGCACGCATTTGGATTGAGTTGTGTTAGGATTTTACACAATTATATATTAAGCAAGAACAGAACTGAAACGATGCACTGTAGATAGAAGATTGTGGAAGGACATGATCGCCTACGCCAAACGGTATGGTTATTATTATTGGTTATTGGTTATGGAAGGCCTCGGTATCACAGCAAACGAATTAAAATCCATAATTGCTCAACCGCCTGTGCCAGTGGAATCATCCTAATTACTAACTCATCTCCCAAACAAAGAAAGGTAACTGTAGTCCCCATCGTAGCAGTCTCAGCACACGCCAAAAGACATAAGGCGAAACTGCGCAGAAAGTGAACACAGCCAACTGTTCCTTGTCATACGATATCATCATTCATCGTAAACAAGCGGGATATCGAAGCAGGATCAAAACGGATGAGACACACAGCTCGCGGTGTGCACAGAGCACTTAACTCAGTAGCTCCTGCAACAAGCCGGTCTTGGAATATGAGGAAACTGCAAGAAGGAACACTTTTCAGACATAGCCTTCAATGGTTCCTGCCGCCTATCCACCATATATCATGGGAGTTCACGTCCTCCCGAAAATGATGATCGTCATAGCACTTGATGATGTTAGGCCATCATTGATGACTCCAATTCCAAACATATAGACACACAGTGGTGGTAAGTTATCATTTCCAATCCAACAGAAGCCACATGACCTGTAGTTAGTAAAACCACAGAGAGAATATGATTTTGTGACCTTCACTGATTCACTCTTAGATGTGAATGTGTAGTTTACACAAGAGGAGAAGTTTTCAACTACAGTGATCCCATTTAAGGCAATTCTGGGATAGCAAGGCAAGTCTCCTTTATAGTAGCAGCAGAACTTGATGTTCTCCGCTCCCTTCTTGTAGCTGCCGCCACACGATTCTGATGTCTTATTAACTTGGACATCATTCAAGAACAATGTCAGATTAACATTCCATAGATATGGCTCTGCTGATGAAATGCATGGTGCAACAGTTGTATCAATCATACTGGAGGCTCCTGGTCTGTGGTCATTAACATAACAGACGGCACATGATGTTGTTATATTCAGTATTTCTTTCTGGGGTGTAAATATGTGGCACACACATGGAGAGTGGTTTGTGGTCACAGTAATCCCATTAAAGGCAATTCTAGGGTAGCATGGTATAGCTGTTTCAGAACAGCACAATCCTGTGATGTTTTCTGTGTTCGCTATAAAGCTGCTGGTGCTACACAATCCTGACCAATTATATAGGTGTGGACATTATTCACTTGCAATGACAAAACTGCTTTGTTTACATCATAAACCTCTAGAAGCGAATCATTTATGGGACTAATAGTACAATTTATTCTTCCATCGGGGATATCTTCATTAAGTCACCCCCCCCCCCAAAAAAAAAAGTCTTTGGTTAAAAAGCACATATGCTTTTGAGTTAAACACAAAATGAGCCCACTTCATAGATTCAAAATGATCCTTGCCAATGCCATCCGTTTGCACAAGTTAGGTCCTTAGCTACCAAGGTCACAAACGTCCGAAACGAATTAACGACTTTATCTACAGCGAAGGTTAAACGAACTGTGAACAAACATTTATGTTCAAACCCTTGAAAACATTTTCAAAAATCTGCCAACTCGCAGCAATAACATATATCGTGTTGTTCAATGTAAACATTGCTTAGTCCATAGCTCGAATATAAATAAGCTGCCATTTTGGTGCGTCCCAAATACCGGTATGGTATATGATGATAATGATATATTAAGCTGTATACGTCATCATCATCATCAAGTACCATGCCTGCTGGCGAAGGTGATCATGTCTCTCCACAACTTTCGATCTCGACCGTTCTTTATTTCTGTTCTTGACCTTCTGCCAAACCATTCTCTTAATCTGTCTGGTATCTTTTCTCTTTGCTTCCCTCTTATCTCTTTGCTTCCCTCTTTGTTCTTCAATTTTCCCTGTTGTCACAATATATTCCAGCTGTGCTCTTCTCATTACATGGCCAAACAATGAAGATTGTTTCTTCCTAATAATGGAAATTAGCTCTCTTTGCTTCGGCCTTTTTCAGAACGTTTTCATGTGTGTATGTGCATTGTTATATATGTTGCACCATATCTTTTTCAAGAAATGCATGTTTTGTTCGTCTTTGGGAGTTTTAAATTCTTTTTCTGTTGCATCGAGTGGCCCACTGCGGCCAGTCTTGACACACTGGGGCAGTCCTGCCCTGGTCAGGACACTTCTATTAATGTTTGTTTGTATTGTCCTCTGACAGGTTGTTTTTTTGGATCTATTTCTTTCTTTCCTCCATTTACATAGTCCATTGCATTGCGGCACTTTTTGATTAGGGCAGGCAATACTTTTGTTTGATCTCGCCATCTATTTCTCACTTGTTTACTCAGTTGCTCTCTTTGCGGTTTTCAGTTACAGTTATTCTTCTTCTACCTTTCAGCTCCCTGTGGAGCATAGGTCTTCAACAAATACTTTCCAAGTCGTTCTGTTTCTTGCCATTTTTGTAAGATCATTCCGTGTCTTTCCCATCATCTTCATCTCTGCTTCCATCTGTCTTCTCCAAGAATTTCTTGGTCTTCCTCTTTGTCTTTTCCCCTGGGGATTTTAAAAAAGGGCCTGTTGTATAATACTCTCAGTTTGGCTTCCTCAGTGTGTGTCCTATCCAGCGCCATCGTCTTCGCTGTATCTCTTTATCCACTGGTGTTTGACTGGTACATTTCCATAATTCTATGTTAGTGAATTTGTCCTGCCACTTCCATCCTTTTATTCTGCGTAAACATCCATGAAAGTCTGTATCTTCATGATTGCCACTTTTGTTGTTAGTTACAGTTATTACCTGTAAGTTATTGGTGTTTCTCTTTTTAAACAAAAATTGAAAACAAATTTATTATTAAAATGGCTAAGTTTGTAGCCTTGGCAGACATCAAATAGTCTTTTCGAAATGCAAGACAAATTTCAAGGGGTGTTATTTCAAAGAGTCGCCACAAACCTTATTAAGCCACAGCAAGAACTAGCCGATTATGTACGCGTGCTGATGTGTTTCAAACTTATGTAATATGCTGGACACAGGAAATTATTAAATGTAGTTAATGAAGAAGAAGCAGAGACCCGTCAATTTATACACGTTTATAGGTAGGCTTTGTTTATATTACAAGAAAATAACCGCTGTTCTTAAAATGTGCAATTCTCATTTTTCGCGCAGGGATGAAAACACACACCTTATCACATTGATAACAATTCGCTGATAACAAAATAATACATGATAATTTAAAATTGAACGTTTACAATAAAACACTAAACATTTTGATGTACAGCTGTATAAAGTGATAAAGAACAAGTTCAATTGTTTAACACAAATGAATTTATCCAATTATATGACATAAAATTAAATTGTAAGCTGGCGTATGAATACATGTGTTGTTAAACGAGAGATAAAGCGTCACCACAAAGGATTGGAATAATGTCTGCAGCTTCGTGTTAGACTCGATTGTCTATCTTTGATTATTTGATCACGAGCGGTCTGGATATAAACTGCCATAGACCGAATAGGAGGACGAGAACTCCTCAGGATGCAAAACCAAGGCAACTTCCAGGAGTAACTCAGCACTGGAATCATATCCCTGAAAGGTAAGAAACTGCAGAAGTGATGGGGTCGCCATTTTGTGGGAATTCAAACGCATTGTGTTGTTTTCATTCTCTCTTCTTTACATCGCGTGTTGGAGGCAGACTTCTACTAGGGTGCATCGTGGTCAGTCATGATGCAAGTATGCTTTCTGTTAAAATTTAAGACTGTTATTACTAGCAACGAGCTGCTAATGTTTAAATGCCATAAAGAAAGTTGACAGGAAACATTTATTTACGGATTGATTGAGGATTGGATAGAACGAAAGACCGAAAGTAGAGTTCAGTTGAGTTAAAAAAGATAGGCAGAGACTGATCCTTTAAAAAAGTTGAAAAGTCTTGCACTTACACTCATAACACTGTTTGTAGTCTCAGTGAACACAAATATGAAGAAGCAAAAAACAAAAAAAATGCTTTTAACTACTTAAGGTTTGTCCTTGCTTTGACAATTAAAAAAATACTTATACTCTCTCAACTTTCTGTAGTTAGTAAAGTTTACTTCTAACACTTAATGTACACCCTGGACAACAGAGAGGTGAAACTGAAACATATTACATATCATACTATTTTTAAAATTGAAGGCACTACAATCATATGAGTACTTGAGTCACGCATTTTTAGTTTCTGATAAAAATTTACACATAATGGCAAGTATAGGTTCATATGTGTTTTAAATTGTTTATATCACATATGCTGGACGTTTTTACTACCATAACAACAAAGACTACATTTAATTGTATTTTTCTGTGTATGAGCCAGCCTGTTTTACTTTGGCTGCATCTTATCAACTATTATCCCATCCCTCACATACAAAGCTAGGTTCAACATTTTGGCTACATGAGAAATATCCACTCCTGAATGACAGGCAAGGTATCACTAGTATCAGCATATCATGTTTGTGTTAACTGACAGAAAACACAGATAGATAGAAGGAAGCTGTAAAATAAGAGCAAGACAGAGCATTATTATAGCAAATATGGAAAACTTACAGCATAAAACATGAATTAAATGTTCAGCATCTTGGATGGCACATGCCAACAAATTAATAGAAATTAATGTCTAGTTAATATTAGTTCATGTGACTAATGCTAAAATGATATTCCTGGGGATATAGTAGGTCATGACTGAAGAGGTAAAGGACTTTTAAAAAGTAATCACCGTCAGCAGAGATTACTGCAAATGAAAGATTAGTACAATGAACATACAAACATTTTTATAGTTGACAGTTGTTTTCAGCATAGAGTACTGAGAATGAGAGATTAGTACAATGAACATACAAGCATTTTTATAGTTGACAATTGTTTTCAGCATAGAGTACTGAGAATGAGAGATTAGAAGATTAGTACAATGAACATACAAACATTTTTATAGTTGACAGTTGTTTTCAGCATAGAGTACTGAGAATGAGAGATTAGTACAATGAACATACAAGCATTTTTATAGTTGACAATTGTTTTCAGCATAGAGTACTGAGAATGAGAGATTAGTACAGTGAACATACAAGCATTTTTATAGTTGACAATTGTTTTCAGCATAGAGTACTGAGAATGAGAGATTAGTACAATGAACATACAAGCATTTTTATAGTTGACAATTGTTTTCAGCATAGAGTACTGAGAATGAGAGATTAGTACAATGAACATACAAGCATTTTTATAGTTGACAATTCTAAAGAATGCGGTGTTGATGTACCTGTCTATTATGTGAAGTAAAAAGGTGGGATTGAGTTTCTCAGGTAAAAACAGAATCAGAGTAGAGTGGAAGTTACTCCATAAAATTCTGTTGTGTAGGAGTGGAGATTAAAGCAACTACTGCAGCCATCTAGTTTGTTTTGAAAATATATTTGAATAGTTTCACTAATGTGATTAACTCACAGACATTGCTTTGAAGAGTAGAGAACTAATGATTTTACATTGTAAAGCTGTCACCATACCTTGTAGGAGTGTACGTTACACACCACTACTTGCTCCTGCTATCAGCTTTACAGCAGCACCGTAATTATTTGCCCGTTGTCTAATGTCTTTACATAAGTGATCTATCTATCTATTGTCCTTTCGAGCCGAAGATGGCACATAGGGCAGAACCACAATCTCAAAAACAGAAACCTTGCGTGCCAAAATGGCACATATTGCAGAGATCACTGCTTCTAAAATTTATGGCTGTTTCCATAACAATACTTTTTACAATGACAGCTTGTCAAGCCATCAATCAACCTCCTTAGTTGCCTCTTACGACATGCCTGGAAGGTCACAGTGTCACTATTCTTTACTTTCCTCATAATGAGGCCCTGGTAACACACGGGAGACATAAGTAATGGACATTAATTAAAGCATCAAACCATGAAAACACTCTCATGGATATACTGCTTAGATACAGACTACTTTAGAGAAGTCCTGCTGATGGATATACTGCTTAGATAGACTACTTTAGAGAAGTTCTGCTGATGGATATACTGCTTAGATAGACTACTTTAGAGAAGTCCTGCTGATGGATATACTGCTTAGATAGACTACTTTAGAGAAGTCCTGCTCATGGATATACTGCTTAGATAGACTACTTTAGAGAAGTCCTGCTCATGGATATACTGCTTAGATAGACTACTTTAGAGAAGTCCTGCTGATGGATATACTGCTTAGATACAGACTACTTTAGAGAAGTCCTGCTGATGGATATACTGCTTAGATACAGACTACTTTAGAGTAGTCCTGCTGATGGATATACTGCTTATATAGACTACTTTAGAGAAGTCCTGCTCATGGATATACTGCTTAGATACTTACTGCTTTAGAGAAGTCCTGCTGATGGATATACTGCTTTATACACATACTACTTTAGAGAAGTCCTGCTGATGGATATACTGCTTGGACACATACTACTTTAGAGTAGTCCTGCTGATGGATATACTGCTTAGATACAGACTACTTTAGAGAAGTCCTGCTGATGGATATACTGCTTAGACACATACTACTTTAGAGTAGTCCTGCTGATGGATATACTGCTTAGATACAGACTACTTTAGAGTAGTCCTGCTGATGGATATACTGCTTAGATACAGACTACTTTAGAGTAGTCCTGCTGATGGATATACTGCTTAGACACATACTACTTTAGAGTAGTCCTGCTGATGGATATACTGCTTAGATACATACTACTTTAGAGAAGTCCTGCTGATGGATATACTGCTTAGATACATACTACTTTAGAGTAGCCCTGCTGATGGATATACTGCTTAGATACAGACTACTTTAGAGTAGTCCTGCTGATGGATATACTGCTTAGATAGACTACTTTAGAGAAGTCCTGCTGATGGATATACTGCTTGGATACATACTACTTTAGAGTAGTCCTGCTGATGGATATACTGCTTAGATAGACTACTTTAGAGTAGTCCTGCTGATGGATATACTGCTTAGGCACATACTACTTTAGAGTAGTCCTGCTGATGGATATACTGCTTAGATACAGACTACTTTAGAGTAGTCCTGCTGATGGATATACTGCTTAGACACATACTACTTTAGAGTAGTCCTGCTGATGGATATACTGCTTAGATACAGACTACTTTAGAGTAGTCCTGCTGATGGATATACTGCTTAGATACAGACTACTTTAGAGTAGTCCTGCTGATGGATATACTGCTTGGATAGACTACTTTAGAGTAGTCCTGCTGATGGATATACTGCTTAGATACATACTACCTTAGAGAAGTCCTGTGTGCAACCTTACTAGCATGACATGTTCCACTTTGTGAGTGGGGCAGTTGTGGGTAGGATTCTGTCAGCCATCTATAGCTTACAATGGTAAACCTTGACCAGTGATGTCATTTTAGTAGGTTTGTGCACAGGTCTTCTCTAAAGGTGGCTGCGGTTTTTGAGACAGTGATAGAGGAGATAGGCTAACCAAAGACATGCCTGTGGAGGGGATAATAGAAATATTTTGGACAAAATATGTGAACATTATAAAAGCCATTTATTCAGATTCAGTTTGATGAGTGAGAACAAAAATTGACAACACTGACTGATTCTCAGTAGAAACAAGTGTAAAACCAGAAAGCGTCATATCACCACTTTTATTTTATTCAGAATTGCAATTGATTGGGTCATATGATAATCCATAGAAAACAGATATTTAGGCATTAAATAGATTGATAATAAATTCTTGAAAGATCTCAACTTTGCAGTCAATTTGACACTCTTGAACTCAACACACTTTGGTGCTCAAGAAAAAGAGAATGACTCCGCTTTTGTGGTCAAATAAGCCTCCAGATATACACAATCAAAATGAAAGTCCTGAATATTACCAACACTGCCTCTGATATAACACTTAACGATGAAGTTTTACAAAACTTTACCAATTTTACCTACCTAGGCAGCAAAATGTTCAGAGATAGCGACACAACATGAGAAATCACGACACATATGGCACTACTATCAAATGCTTTCAACAAACTGGAGAACATATGGAGATTCAAAGTTCTGAGTGAACAAACCAAACTTAGGATGTTCAACTCCTGTGTGATACCAATGCTAAAATATGGATGTCCTTCTTCTTTCCTTCCTCATTTGCCTTTCTGTGTCAAGGGAAGATACAATTTGCTGTCTTTTGCTCATCTGTTCGCTTCTGCTGCTGTTATGTTTCCTAATGTTTCTAATATTTCATCAATCCATATTTTTTGTGGCCAGCTTTGTCTGGTGTACTCGCTATGTATATTGAAGGCTCCTTGTGTTGCGTTTTGATCTTTCTGCCTTGTCACATGGCCAAGCCATTTTATCTATTGTTTCTTTATATATTCTATGGCGGGGGTTATTCCTAGCTTTTTTCTCAGTTCTTAATTTTGATCTTATCCCTCAGGCTGTTTCCTGTCATTCGTTTAACACATTTCATCTCTGTAGAGGTTATTTTTCATATTGTTCTTGTATCTGGAGTCCAGGTCTTGCATTGATAGCACAACGTTGGGATGAAGATTGTATTGTACAGTGCCTGTTTTGTCTCTAGTTGTCTCTGTTATTATTTCCTTGTTGGACAATAGTGATGATAGCTGTTCAATAATTTGACAAGCTTGTGACTTGACAAGGATGTGACTTCTGTTCTGTTGATGTTGATTTTCATGTTGTATTTTGTGCCTGTGCTGTTGTCTATTTAAGTGTGCCTGTAGGTCTTCTGTTTTTCCATGTTAGTGCCTGATCATCTGCAAATAGAAGCTTGTTGATCTCCTTTATCTCTGAAGGGTTGGCTAACTTGCGTATATAGTCCATGTATGTAATAAACAGGGTGTCCGGTTAGCGCAATCGATAGGCGGTTGGCTTACCACGGCAACAGCCGGGGTTCGTACCCTGGCGAGGACACCTGGGTTTTACTAATTCCCTAAAAATTAGTGGGAGCCGCGATAGCTCAGTGGTTAGTGAACTGGACTACTACGGACAAGGGGTAGGGTTCGATCCCAACCGACGGCTCCGGGTTCACCCAGCCTTAAATGGGTACCAGATTTTTTCTGGGAAAGTAAAAGCAGCACGGGCGTAATACCGACCACATTACCCCAAAAGTCATGTGCTGAAGGTCTGTAAAATATAGGGTCACTAACACCATATTTCCCTATACGCCACTTGGCGTGACGGGGGTACTTTACTTACTTTATGTAATAAACAGTAGGGGTTGATAGTACACATCCCTGTCTTACACCTAATCTAACTTTGAAATTGCATGTGGAACCTGCTGCTGTTCTGATTGTGCAGCTGCTGTTGATGTAGAGACTTTTAATTAGGTTGGTTAGATGTTGGCTTACTCTCTATGTTGTTAGTACCTCCCACAGTTGTTTTCTGTTTACTTGGTCAAAGAAAGCTATGTACAAATTTTGATTGTGTTCTGTTGTCTTTTCTGCTAGCTGTTCTAAGATGAATTGAGCGTCAGTATATCCTCTGTTTTTTCTGAACCCCATTTGAGAATCACTTAACTGGAGTTCTATTATTGGTCTCAGCCTTTTTTCCACAATTTAGGCGTATAACTTTCCTACATGGCTGAGAAGCAATATACCTCTATAGTAGCCTCCGTCAGTCATAGTTGACTATGGATTTTTCAGCGCCCCTAGAAATGTTATTTTTGCCTTTATTTTCTTTCGTCGTGTATTCTCTTTCTCTATGAATCTGTCTGCTTCTTCTTTGAGGTGAACCTTTAGAGTGTGTTTCCAGAGATTGCGGTCTGCAGCTATATCTTCCCATGCTGCAGGGTTTATGTTCAGAGTCTTCATGTCGCATTTACACACATCTACAAATCGAAGTTTTGGGCGCCCCCTAGTTCTTTTACCATATGCCAGTTGTCTGTAGAGTATATCTTTTGGTACACGGCCATATACCTCTATATTGATTGCAGTATTTCTTGCTACCTTTATTTGTAGATATATTGGCATGATGGTTGCCTGTTGCCAGTCTTCTGGCGCTTTTTGTTGGTGCCATGCTGGATTGAATATTCTGTGCAGCCGTATAACTTCTGTTTCTCCTGCTGCTGCTGTTATTTCTACTGGTATGTTATCTATCCCTGGAGCTTTATTTCTTGTGCATATTTGATTACTTCTTCAATTTTCTCTTTCATTATATTGGGTTCAGTGTTTGGGCATTCTTGCGAGGTTTTTGCTGTTATTTGTAGTTGGTGCCATGTTTCTATATATCTATCTATTGTCCTTTCGAGCCGAAGATGGCACATAGGGCAGAACTACAATCTCAAAAACAGGAACCTTGCGTGCCAAAATGGCACATATTGCAAAAGATAATAGGTCTTTAAAATATTGTTTCCATCTCTGTTGCATATGTTGGTTATTTGATGTTGGCTGTCTGTCTTTGTCATTTATGAGCTCAGTAGGATTATGGTTTTATTTTTTCGCTCTTGTGGTTTTTACTGCTTTGTAGAAGTCTCTTGTGGTTGTCTTGAAGTCCTTGCTCATATTTTGTCAGAGTTCTGTCCATTTGTTTTGCTTAATTTCTTTGGTCAAAATTAAAAATTTTTTCTGAAGTAAGGCATATTTTTCATATTCTTCTTGTTTCTTATTCTCCATCCAATTTTTAAAGTTTCTTCTTTTTTTAAAAATTGCTTCTCTGGCTGCTTCATTCCCCACGGAGTGCTCCTTTCCCTTTCTTTTGTTCTTTTTCCCTTCACACATGGATCATGGATGTGAAAGTTGGAAATCCACCCAGACTTTCCATGAGAAATTAAATAACTTTGAAAACAAATGTCTACGTAGGACCTCAAACATCAGATGGAAAGAATACATTTCAAAAGAACTGATGAGGGACTGGTTAGTCTCGAGGTAAAACACAGGTCTTGAGACAGAGAGGTTGTGAGTTCAAATCCCGGTAGTACCAGTTGCGATTTTTATTTGTGATTTCTTTCTGTGGCAACCACCCCTGGTCTCTCAGCAGTGAGTAAAAAAAAAAAAAAAGTAAAGTACCCACACATGCCAAGTGGCGTATAGGTAATATGGTGTTAGTGACCATAAATTTTACAGACCTTCGGCGCATGATTTTTTGGGTAATGAGGTCAGTATCTGGTACCCATTAAAGGCTGGGTGAACCCGGAAGCCGTCGGTTGGGATCAAACCCTACCTCTTGTCCTTTGTAGTCCAGTTCACTAACCACTGAGCTATCGCGGCTCCCTTCAGCAGTGAGGCTCAGCTTGAAATGTCAATTATGTGTCAAACTTCAATCGGTGGAAAAAAATATGAGTACCTCTGAAGATGGAGTTATCTGCCTGTGTGGCAGGAGGAACCCTGTGCAAAAATTGGATTAACAGATTGAACTCATCCCCAAGTGTACAACCAGTGCCGCCACACCCCATTTTCAAAACGGAGGGGGTAATTGCAAAGATTATTTCTTATAAATTTTTACGTAGGCAGTGGCTATAATTTGGTCTACTTTTTTAAAATTTTTAACTGCAATAGATTCTTTAAAATGCACAGAGTGGTCACTGGTAGGAAGTCTCCAGTGCCAGAATTGGTAAACAAATGTAGAGATGTGTGTGCAGGGATGTGATCACCATCAGGCACAGTTTATGATAATTATTTAAACTCCAACCTGGCATGAGCCAGCTCTGACAGCCTCAACCATGACCGATCATGACACCATGCAACATTGTATAATTCAATAGATGTTATACTATAAAATGAGGTTTTATGCATTAAAACCTTACCAGTAGAGTAAAAAAGTAAAGTACCCCAGTCACGCCAAGTGGCGTATAGGGAATATGGTGTTAGTGACCATAAATTTTGCAGACCTTTGGCACATGATTTTTGGGGTAATGTGGTCGGTATTACGCCCGTGCCGTTTTACTTTCTCAGAAAAAAATCCATTACCCATTAAAGGCTGGGTGAACCCGGAGGCCATTGGTTGGGATCGAACCCTACCTCTTGTCCTTTGTAGTCCAGTTCACTAAGCACTGAGCTATCGCGGCTCCCTTACCAGTAGAACTTCTGTATAAATTTTCTCCCTGATGTGTCTTTACCACAAAGTGGGAGAGAAGCCTGTTTGCCCATAACCCCAAGAACTGTTTTGATAGGTTAAAAGGTTGAGACTCCATACTCCACCTCCTTGTGGTGTCTCTAATAACATACTAATAAGTCTAATCTGGCAAAGTGAGGACAGATTATAGATGGAAGCCATGCCAGTTTGGCTGAAAGATGCAAATAAATGCATCCACACCCACTTATGTCCTTTCAAGGTTAGGTGACGAAGAGGACTGTTCGTTTCTCTAGTAGCCATTGCGTGAATGCCAGAAAGAAAGAGGCCTCATTTTTCTTCCTTTCCTTGGCCACAGTTCATCTAAACAATCATTGGCAAGTGTGACATCTTTTTTTGAGTTCCACCAACTCCTGCTGGTGTGACTATCCTTTGACTTGGTCCTTTTTTACCATTGTTTCTATTGTCTTATGCCAACTCCATAACAAAGTTTTCTGTTAAATAATCATTACTAGTTTCATTTTTGAGGTGAAGTAGATAAATGGGCTACTTGAAAGAACAGGCATGAAAAAGGTTACAATAAGAAAAAGAGTAAGAATGGATAGAAATAGAATGATAGAAGAAATAACATGATATGGTTGAGAAGTTAGCATGCATAATTTTATTTTTATGTGTCCAAACTGTCATTTAAAAATGAATTTACTAATTCTTACTATTTAGAATCTATCATTCTAATTACTTCATGTCCTTTACCTTGATTGATAAGCCACAGGAAATTGTTTGGTGGAAATGAAACCTTGAAACAGAGAGTAGACTTCAACAGAGACAGGAATCTCATCACTCAATGTGATGGATGTATAAGGAAGATGAATATGACAGAAGAACCTGGTTTTTTTAAACCAACTTCATTTAAAGTTTTGGCTTATTTCAAGCTTAAATAAACACAATTTTTGTTTCTTAACTGAGCTAATCTTCCCACCATACTCTCATCAGTTATTAAACAAGTTTTCCGTAATTTATTTTATATAAAAAAATTAGTTTTTTTTGCTTTTGATATGTTTTATTTATGTGTCTGTCATTTCATCATTAAGCACTTAATTTTCTCTTGAACAGAATCTAGCTGCAAGATGCTTCATAAATTTAATATTATATGCATATATGAAATAACAATGAAATTGTTAACTCCCTTTCTTTGAATACACAAAGCTAAATCATCATCATCGAGTGCTGTCTCTGCATCAAAGGTTGGCTACCATGGATCGCCATTCCACTCTGTTTCTTGCATTGATGGTGCAGGTTGTCATAGATTGACTTGTCCATCTTTTGATGTTACTCGTCCATGTTAGTCTTGGTCTGCCTCTTTTACCTTGTATTTTCCCTTCCAATATTACTTTTAATAGGCTGTTGTGTCTTTTAACATGTCCCAAAAATTTCATTTGTCTTGTCTTAATTGTATTTAGTAGTTCCATTTTTATTTTTAGTTGTTTTAAAACTTTTTCTTTTCTTTCCATCCAATTCTACCTATTCTTCTGTAAATCCACATTCCAAAGGCTTCATTTTTCTGTTCTGTTTTCTTGTCTAATGTCCATGTTTCTGCACCATACAGGAATATAGATATGTAACATTTTGCTATTCTTAGTTCCAGCCCTGCTGTTATTTGTTTTGTTGTTAGTATATTTTTCAAACATTAAAATTATGGCACTAAAATTACTTTTTGCCATACCTATTCTTTTGTTTATTTCAATTTTACATTTTCCATACTCTTCTTAGCTGTCCATGGTATTCTCAACATTCCTCTGTAAAACCACATTTCTACAAAGCTAAATATAAGTGAATATACAGAGCTATATATTTGTTCATCTGAGCAATTGTGAATGGTCAGAGCTAAATAATTGAAGAAGTGCATTACTAGAAGTCTAGTCTATTGACCTTTCGAGCCGTAACCGGCCCATAGGGCGTAGACCAAGATACACCTTCTCCTATATGGATTTTTTTGTTCTAGCAGTTTTCTTTTAAAGATATTTTATCAAATCTCGCCATCTGTCTCTGTTCTGTGCAAGCAGTTCTATCTCATTGAGGGAGCCGACTCCTGCTGCTCTTGCCTCTCTCATCAATGTTCTTCTCAGTGTCTCCCTGGGTCTTCCTCTTTTTCTTTTACCTGTTGTTTCCCATATGAGGGCTTGCTTTGCTATTCGGTTATTATCTCTTCTCATCACATGTCCAACGTATGACCATCGTCTTTTCTTTATTACTGAAGATATTAGTGGTTGATTGGCGATTTCTCTAATTTCCTCATTTGTTTTGAATTCGTTCCATGCTATACCAAGTATTTTCCTTAGACATTTATTTTCGAATGCGTTCAACTTTGTTTCTATATCTCTTGTTGTTTTCCAGCTTTCACACGCATACGTAAGGGTTGATAGTACATTTGATTTGAATAGCCTAAGTTTTGTGTTTGTGCTGATAAGTTTTGATTTCCACAACTTTTCAAGGCTTCTGAAAGACATTGCTGCTTTAGCTATTCTGATTTTAATTTCTTTGCTCGTATCCCCTTCTCGATCAATGTGACTTCCAAGATAGATAAAGTGATCGATCTCTTCTACTGGTTTGTTTTCCATGTATATTTTGTCACCTGTTGGAATTAAACTAGTCATGACTTTAGTCTTTTCATGATTGATCTCAAGCCCAATTTTGCTGGCTATTGATGATAGTTCATTTATTACTAGAAGTGCAGTACTTTTTTTTTTTTAAATCACAACTTAGTGATTTAATTCATTTATTTATTGTTCATAATTTTCTTCCTGATAGTGGAATGTATTAATAAAATGGAATGTCTTACTTTCATTGATGAATTACGGACAAATATCGCTTTGACAACACTTCAACTGAAATGTAATATTTTGGTTTATATGATTAATAGAACATGACTGGTGGAAATAGGATAACAAGAATTAACATAAATGAATTGTGGACACAGACATCATCAAGTACCGGGCCTGCTGGCGTAGGTGATCATGTCTCTCCACAGCTTTCGATCTTGACAGTTATTTATCATTTCTGTTGTTGACCTTCTGACAATCCCATTCTCTTAATCTGTCTGGTATCTTTTCTCTTTGCTTCTCTCTATCTCTTTGTCCCTCAAGTTTCCCAGTTGTTACAATATATTCCAGCTGTTCTCTTCTCATTACATGGCAAAAAATGATAATTATTTCTTCCATTGGAAATTAGCTCTCTTTTTGCTTTGGCTTCTTTCAGAACGTCTCCATAACTCTTCTTAGCTGTCCATCGTATTCTCAACATTCTTCTGTAAAACCACATTTCTAGTGTCCAGTGGTTTCCAGACATAAGAAACTTAAACAGATACTTAAATGGAATTTTGTTATAAAATTCTTACGCTCTGTCATTCTCAAACGTGTGTAAATGCATTGTTTTATGTTTGCAATAGAACCATCATATTTGTGTTATTCCATTTATGGAATCGGTTTTATTGCAGTCAGTGCATCCCCCATACCTGCTGCCCTGCCCGTCCCAGCATTTCTTGAAGTGAACTTAGACTGATTGTTCCTGTAGGGTGTTGATTGTAGATACATTTACTTCTCCCACTAAGTACTCCAGATCGACCAGACCCTTTTCCACCTTTAGACTCCTTACTTTCTTAGTGGATACATCATTGTCCCACCCATTCTCCTCCTCTTCTCTTAAGGAATGAAGGAGAAACTTGACAGTGTTCTCTTTGTCAGAGTCAAGCCACTCTTAGTGTCATTGCTGTCATTAAGCATATCAGCATTTTCATTGTCAGAGTCAAACCACTCTTAGTGTCATTGCTGTCATTAAGCATATCAGCATTTTCATTGTCAGAGTCAAGCCACTCTTAGTGTCATTGCTGTCATTAAGCATATCAGCATTTTCATTGTCAGAGTCAAGCCACTCTTAGTGTCATTGCTGTCATTAAGCATATCAGCATTTTCATTGTCAGAGTCAAGCCACTCTTAGTGTCATTGCTGTCATTAAGCATATCAGCATTTTCATTGTCAGTCAAGCCACTCTTAGTGTCATTGCTGTCATTAAGCATATCAGCATTTTCATTGTCAGAGTCAAGCCACTCTTAGTGTCATTGCTGTCATTAAGCATATCAGCATTTTCATTGCAGTGTGCATAAGTAATTTTAATGTCATGAAGAACATACTAACACCAAAACAAATAATACCAGGGCTAAAACTAAGAATAGCAAAATGTTATGTCTTCTCAACATTCCTATATGGTGCAGAAACATGGACATTAGACAAGAAAACAGAACAGAGAATTGAAGCCTTTGAAATGTGGATTTATAGAAGAATAGGTAGAATTGGATGGAAGAAAAGAAAACAAACGATGAAGTTTTAAAACAACTAACAATGAAAAGAGAATTACTAAACACAATTAGAACAAGACAAATGAAATTTTTGGGACATGTTAAAAGACACAACAGCCTACTAAAAGTAATATTGGAAGGGAAAATACAAGGTAAAAGAGGCAGAAGCAGACCAAGACTAACATGGACGAGCAACATAAAAAAGATGGAGAAATCAGCCTAAGACAACCTGCACCATCAAAGCAAGAGACAGAGCAGAATGGCGCTCCATGGTAGCCAACCTTTGTTGCGGAGATGGCACTCGATGATGATGTGCATCCGCATGTCCACCCAATTGTGTCTTTCAGCCAAATACATCTGCCTTTAGCAGTCATGTCTGAGTACTGGGTGAAGCGTCCTGATCAATCTCAACATTGTGCAGTCAGCTGTGGATTGCTTTTCTTCTTTGATAATAACTAGCCTGGCTGGACTGGATAGTCTATTTCCAGGAGCACTTCTGAGAGGTGGTGAGGGGTCTTGATCAACTCTGTTGTTTTCCAATCCCAGCATCGTGCAGTCAGCTCTAAGTTGGTGACTGCTCTCAACTCATTTGCCTGTGTATGTCTTGTCCACTTATGATATAGAATATTCGTCGTGTCTTGTAGTGTGTGGGTACCACAGAGTTAGTGCTTATCCATGACCATATACACAGTCATTAGTTATTTTTTACTTAATGATTGTTGATAAATTGTATAATGTAGAATAAGTATATTAAATAAACCAACAGTTGTTTAATAAGAATAGTAAAATTATGAATGATGCAGTGAATGATAAATAGGCTTCTAGAAGAAACATTCAGAAGTAACCTATGTTGAGATTTATATGATAAATTGATTTTTTACTGGTGGTGGTTTTGTAATCCCCAATAATGAACTAAAATCCTGAACTACATTTTATTATTAGATGGCCTTTTGTGGCTTCTCCACTTCCCTCCCCAACTGATAGCATTGCACATTTTGTTTTGTTTTGAGGCTGCGCCATTAGAATGTGTAACAGCCTCTTGTGTGATCCTTCAGGCTTATCAGGGAAGTAGTTCCTATGTGATCTTGATATCTTCCCGTAGAATGTGAAGATAGATAAGAAGCTTTAATGTGTCTCCATGTATGCACCTTCATCTCAGGCAAGGGCGATTAACACAGTTGACTACAAACTGGGACAAGACCACTCGTCTTTTTCAATTTGTATCTTTTCTTTGTGTAATTCATAATCTTTATCTACTAATAGCTCTTGCAAATTGCACAAACTTATAATTTTGGGCAGTGTTTTGTTGTTGTTGCTCTACCTGTGAGACTCTGGTAGTTTTAGCTTTTACTTCCAGTGGCATTATGTACCAGGTTGTCTGCTCAGATGGTCATAGATATTAATTTTAACAAGCAAACTGGAATAGAAATAGAAAGTGACAAAAATAAAGAAACCGAACATTTCATAGATTGACAATTGAGTGACAATTGAGAATCTCTTAATTTTTATCTGTTCCTTAGATTTCCTTACAAATCTTTGTTCTAGCAATTTCCTGCCGTCCATATTGTGTTGTCATGTTATTTCATGATTCCAACTAATCCAAATGCTATATCATTAATTTCCAGTTGTGTTGCTTTTTATCTTCTTTCCTTATACATGTCAACATATTACTAATACTGTCTAACAGGAAATGACCCGTTGTCAATCATTTTACTCAAATGCCACATTTATGTTAACGTACACCTACTTTCCGTTTTATTGCCGTGCTATCCAAAACCGCTGATGTAAATTACAAGAAGAAGAAAAAAAAGTCCATAAAGAGTTTGGCTTAACAGAATATGTTGAATATTCACTTGATAACTCAAATGACTAAGATATGCAGGATAAGATAGATCAATGCACAAGCATCATAAGTGACAATAATTCTTTTATTGCATGATGGTAGTGTGTGGGACGGGGCGTGTAGAACATTATGACAGCATGCACAATTTATAGGAAAAGATCTGGAGCTAAACAGAAAGAGGAAACATGGACGTTCGTGCTGAAGAAATAAATTCAACAGTAGAATTGATGTGCATGATATGATATATGTGTTATGAGGTATAATATATTCAATAGCAAAGAACACCAAAGATCGATAATTGTTCACATTATTAACATAATGACTTAACAGCGGTTCGCCACCTTTTTCGAGTTGTAGTGCCCATTATAAAGAGGCAAAGTGACCAGCTACCCCGATATATTAAAAATACGTTTTTTTCTTTTTTAAAATAGGGTAAATGGAAAATATCGACCACTTCATCTATCTTGGAAGTCACATTGATCGGGAAGGGGATACAAGTAAAGAAATTAGAATCAGAATAGCTAAAGCAGCAATGTCTTTCAGAAGCCTTGAAAAGTTGTGGAAATCAAAACTCATCAGCACAAACACAAAGCTTTGACTATTCAAATCAAACGTACTATCAACCCTTACGTATGAGTGTGAAAGCTGGAAAACAACAAGAGATATAGAAACAAAGTTGAACGCATTCGAAAATAAATGTCTAAGGAAAAATACTTAGTATAGTGTGGAACGAATTCAAAACAAATGAAGTTAGAGAAATCGCCAATGAACTGCTAATATCTTCATTAATCAAGAAAAAAAGATGGTCATATGTTGGACACGTGATGAAGAGAGATAATAACCGAATAACAAAGCAAACCTTCTTGTAGGAAACACCAGGTAAGAGGAAAAGAGGCCGACCCAGAGAGACACTGAGAAGAACATTGATCAGAGAGGCAAAAGCAGCAGGAATCGGCTCTCTCAATGAGATAGAGTTGCTTGCACATAACAGAGACAAATAGCGAGATTTGATAAAAGATCTTTACAAAGAGTGAAAACTGCTAGAACAAACATTTAGATAAGAGAAGGAGTATCTGGGTCTATGCCGACTACGGCTTGAAAGTTCAATAGATAGAAATGAAGACACATCGAAAATATATTTACAAGAATGTTAATTTACAATATATTTAATAATTGAAATTGTAACTCCTTAACGCGGTTACAAATTCACTGTTGAGTTTTCATTATTGTCAGCCTCATGACATTCTCAACATTTATTCTGTTTCTTGTTTTGGCTTTGAATTGGAGAAGTGTTGAAAACCCACTCTCACAGAGATATGTAGAAACAAAGGGGAGTAAAACTCTAAATGCAAGCATTTTAACATTTCGATATGACTGATAAACAACACACCAGAATTGAATCAGCAGCTTTTCATCAAATAAGCTGCGTGCTGATGAATCATTCAGCAGATCCAAGAATTCATCTTGTACTTCATCTGGGATGCTGGTGACATCAAGGGAAGCAGAGCTCAGATTTAATAATAGCAGAGATAGAATCAAGATGCAACAAAGCTTGTCAAATCATTGGACAGTTATCACCATTGTCCAACAAGGAAATAACTTTAGAGGGAAAACGAGCACTATACAATACAATCTTCATCCCAACGTTGTACTACCAACGCCAGCCCTGGACCCTAGATGCAAGAACAATAAGAAAAATAACCTCTACTGAGATGAAATGTGTTAGACGAATGACAGGAAACAGTCTGAGAGACAAGATTAGAAATGAAGAACTGAGAAAAAAAGCTAGGAATAGCGACTACCATAGAATATATAAGGAAACAACAGATACAATTGTTTGGCCACGTGACAAGGCAGAAAGATCAAAACATAACACAACGAGCCTTCAGCAAACGTTGTGAGACACCAGATCCAAGGGTCGACCACGAAAAAGATGGGTCGATGGAATATTAGAAGCACTAGGAAACATAACAGCAGCAGAGGCGAACAGAAGAGCAAAGGACCGCAAATTATATCTCCCCTCGACGTTGAAAGGCAGATGAGGAAGGAAAGAAGAAGCAGCTTCTACTTCTGTCAGCTCAGGGAAATAATGCTTGAAGTCGTTTTCAAAAGAATACATTTGTGGCATTGCTATGTGAAGTTACCAAAATCCATATCATTACATGGAGTATGTTATGTTATCCTCTCTAGTGTATGCTTCTCTCTTTTTTTTAGGGATGTGCCTGTACTCTAGACCAAAAGTAAAAAAAAAACAAACATAGAATATATTATTTTACTAGTTAAATAGCAGCTTTCCAAAAAATGAGGAAAATACTATGCAATCCATTTTTGACAGTAGAAACAAGAAAAAGCGTTCTTAAATGTTACGTAGAGCCAGTCTTAATATACGGATGCGAATCATGGACAATAGGACAACAGACAAGAAAATCACTGGAGTCTGTAGAAATGTGGTTTTACAGAAGAATGTTGAGAATACCCTGGACAGCTAAGAAGAGTAATGAAGAGGTTCTGAGAAAGGTCAAAGCAAAAAGAGAGCTAATTTCCAATGTTAGGAAGAGACAATCATCATTTTTTGGCATTGTAATGAGAAGAGAACAACTTGAATATATTGTAACAACTGGAAAAATTGAGGGACGAAGAGATAGAGGGAAGCAAAGAAAAAAAATAACAGACAGCTTAAGAGAATGGCTTGGCAGAAGGTCAACAACAGAAATGATAAATAGCTGCCGAGATCGAAAGTTGTGGAGAGACATGATCACCTACGCCACTAGGCCCGGTACTTGATGATGACTAGTTAAATGATACTTTTCATTGAAGTATAGATAACTTTTCTTCTAAGATGATACTTGATTAGCAGCCTTTTCAAATCCTACAGATAGATCAACTTTAGGTGCACTTATTTATGTAGGATGCTCAAATTAGTTCGTGTGTCCTCATGCATTGGACATTTCCTTCAAGCTTGACAACTCTTTATTTTCTCGTCATTTGCGTAATTATCATGTATATTGTCATACAATGCTAGGAGTTTATCGTATTTTATTTCACAATTATTATAGAAATGGTACGTTTTATTTAAGTAAATTCAAGAGATCAATCTTTTTCTCTTCATTTCCTCTTGTACTTGTTCGGGTGTCCAAGAAGATTGTTCTGATTATCGCCTCTTTTGGCTGCTTCAACCATCGTCATTTGATATTGTTTTTCCGTCTTTCTCTGGGTCTGCCTCTTGCTTCTCTCTCTTTTCTCCTCTTTTAATATATCAGTCAGTAATTATTAATGTACTTGGTTTAATCATTAAGTGACAGTTTGACATTATATAGGAAGTAGGATAATCATAGCCTACCAACTTTGAATGTGTTGGGTCAAAGGGCGTAGAGATATTAGCTTTGCTTTCTTCTAATGACAGCATCAGTGATTCACCAGCAAAGGCTGGACTCATAGGGGACCAAGATCCTACTTTGTCTGCGATCAGGACCCAATCAGAGTAGGATTCCAGCTCCTCACATGAACTCAGCTGTCAGGTTAGGTGTGTTACAAACAGAACATCACAATTAGAGTCTGCCAGATCCACTCTGATTGAACACCCGTTAAAAACGTTGCACTGTGTTCTGCGCCAGTGGCCCAGTGCATCTGATTTCAGCCAGCATTTTATTCAGGTTTGCTTTCCCTAGCCTTTGATTGTCCCCAATCTTCCTGCAAGGCAGCAGGTGATCTTTTCTGTAGGGGGATTCTGCCCTTAGATGGTCGGCCCTCCCAGGTTTACGAGCACCATCTGCCCGAGTCCGCATTGTGGTCCTGGTAACAGGCTACTTGTGTACCTGTCTTATCGTGTAACGGTAAAACCTACACACAAGACCACAAGTCTTATAAATCTAGATACAAATCTGTTCCTGTTAATTCCTTCTCTCTCTCTCTCTCTCTCTCTCTCTCTCTCCCCCCCCCCCCCCCTATATTTTTCCAGATTCCTGTATAATGTGAAACATACCAGAAAATTGAAGCCTTTGAAATGTGGATTTATAGAAGAATAAGTAGAATTGGATGGAAAGGAAAGAAAACAAACGATGAAGTCTTAAAAGAACTAAATATGAAAAGAGAACTACTAAATACAATTCAAACAAAACAAATGCGATTTTTGGGTCATGTTAAAAGACACTACAGCCTACTAAAAGTATTCTTGGAGAGGAAAATACAGGGTAAAGGAGGCAGACCAAGACTAGCATGGAGGAGTAACATCAAAAGATGGATAAGTCAGCCTATGACAACCTGCACTATCAAAGCAAGAGACAGGGTAGAATGGCTTTCCATGGTAGCCAACCTTCGTTGCGGACGTGGCACTCAATGACGACGATGATGTATACAGTAGCGTGTTTGTTTGATCTAGGTTTCTTGTGTCTTCTTCTTGGCAAGACACAATCAGCTCACCCGCTGTGCTCCTCTTCTAGGTTATCTATCCTTCACCATAGCGGCAGCCATATCGCGCGACCGGGTTTGAACAGTAGATTAAATCTGAAGTGTTGCGCAGAATTTTTTTAGTTATTATATACCGAACAGAGGCCGAGACACTCCTTCGATGAGTTCCAATTCTGATTATCAGATTGCTTCCTGCTCTATAATTCTGTGTAAAGTTTCCTATTACTTAGTTTAAGTTGCAAAAACGACAGAACACAATCAAAACTTATATATAGCCTTCATTGGTCAGGGAAAAGCATTCGACATAGTAAACAGAGAACAAATGTGGGAGATACTAGCAACATACGGAGTAAGCCAACATCTAACCAACCTTATTAAAAGTCTCTACATCAACAGCAGCTGCAGGGTCAGAACAGCAGCAGGCTACACAGACCACTTCGAAGTTAGATCAGGTGTAAGACAGGGGTGTCTACTATCCTCCCTACTGTTTATTACATACATGAACCATATATGCAAGCTAGCCAACCCATCAGAGACAGAGGAGATCAACGAGCTTTTATTTGCAGACGATCAGGCACTAATACATGAAACAATAGAAGACCTACAAGAACACTTAAACAAACTCAACATCTCAGGCACAAAATACAACATGAAAATCAACATCAACAAAACAGAAGTCATGATTGTCGCCAAAAATAAACAAAACATCAACATAACTATAGAATGCAGACAACTAAAACAAGTAGAGGAATTCAAATACCTAGGAAGTCTAATGACAAACGATAATTCTCAAACAGCAGAGATAGAATCAAGATGCAACAAAGCTTGTCAGATCATTGGACAGTTATCACCACTATTGTCCAACAAGGAAATAACTCTGGAGGCAAAACGAGCACTATACAAAACAATCTACATCCCAACGTTGTGCTACCAATGCCAGACCTGGACCCTAGATGCAAGAATAATAAAAAAAAAAATAACCTCTACAGAGATGAAATGTGTTAGACGAATGACAGGAAACAGTCTGAGATATAAGATCAGAAATGAAGAACTGAGAAAAAAGCTAGGAATAGCCCCCGTCATAGTAATATATAAGGAAACAACTGATAAAATGGTTTGGTCACGTGACAAGGCAGAGAAAAAACAACACAACGAGCCTACAACAAACGTTGTGAGAACACCAGGCCCAAGGGTCGACCACGAAAAAGATGGGTCGATGGAATATTAGAAGCACTAGGAAACATAGCAGCAGAGGCGAACAGACGAGCAAAAGGCCACAAATTATATCTCCCCTCGACGCTGAAAGGCAGATGAGGAAGTAAAGAAGAAGAAGTTGCATTATTATTAGTTTTATGTATTCATGTAGTGTGATTTGTTGACCTCGATTTTTGTAATCACTTTAATATGTAGGTTTGTTATGATTTGATTGGTTATCACTTGGATAAGCTGATCTACATATTTAAATGAACTAAACAAAAGTACCTCGTGGGGCGTACAAGTTCCATTTTAATAACAACTCTTACAAATGAAGGGAATCCCTTACGATGTGTAAGGTAAGGTCTTGAGCTGGCTAAAAACGTAAAGATCAGAGAGGAAAGAATGGTCTGCTTCCAGCAGAGTTGAATGCTAAGTTACACCATGACCGCCGATATTGAAGGCCCACGTACTGAGAGGATTTTTCCGAAAGCGCACCTCAAGTGTATGACGTCTTCATCTGTTTGCCATAGACACCTGGCGTCATTTCACTAACAACCGCCCTGCTTGCAAAGATGAAAACGTCACAACCATTGGGCCCCCCTTAGCTGCCAGACTTTCAATATACAATATACGTGGCAAACGTTACGCATATCACGGCTATATATGTATGTAGACAACTCCGACCACATAATGAACACAGATAAGAATTGCAGCTGTGATGCAAATTAAGCTGGCATACAAACAAACGCTCTTTTGCGTCAAATGAAGGACATTTGTATTATTCTGGCAGCACAAGGTTTATCACTGTGTGTTGCTGAGACCCAATAGAGGAGCAGAGAATTGTAATTTTGTAAGATCGCTGTAGGTGCCTGAGATTTGCTATGGAAAATAAATAATACATTACCTATCATCGATAGACCAAATTAAAAACAACTGAGACCCTTATATAGGAGCTTCTATTCGCTGATGATGCAGCACTGGTTGCTCATGATGAATCTGTCCTGCAGTCATTGATTGACAATATAGCTAGATCATGTGATTTATTCTCCCCGTCAATAAGTATACAGAAGACTGTAGTGCTTCAACAAGGTGTAGCCAGCCCCACAGCTATATCATTAAATAACATACCCCTTGAACCTGTGAGAAAGTTCACCTATCTCGGTTCTGTGGTCACAACCAATGTCTCCCTTGAAGAAGGAATACATTCCCAAATCGGAAAGGCAGCTTCCATATTTGGTAAACTTAAAGATAGAACATGGGCCAACACCAATTTAACACACAGGACTAAGATTCAAATTTACCAAAGTTGTGTGCTTAGTACACTTCTATACGGATCAGAAACTTGGACTACCTATGCAGGGCAGGAGAAAAGGCTAAACAGCTTTCATGTACGTTGCCTTCACACGATTATGAACATCAAATATCAGGACAAAGTAACTAACTCTAATGTTTTACAACGCGCCAAACTCCCATCGATCATGGCAACACTTAGGATTTCGTAGACTAAGGTGGCTGGGCCATGTAAGAAGAATGGCAAACAATCGTATTCTGAAATAAATATTGTATGGAGAACTTAAGGACGGAATGAGACCAAAGGGCAGACCAGTACTGAGATATGGATGTTTGCAAGGCTTCCCTGAGGTTATTTTCTATAAGTGAAAGAAACTGGGAAAATGTGGCTGCGGATGGGTAGCACATGGAGAGCAAAATAAAGAAAATGGCACAGCAGTTTTCGAGACAGTGCTGATATCAAATTCAGAAGACAAAAGGCGCAAGAGAAAAGAGACAAGGCCAAGTACCGCAAATACACCTTGTTCGTTCTGTGGGTAGATCTGCCTGTCCAGTATTGGCAAATTCAGCCACAAGAAAAGATGTTCAGTAAAACAGCACCCAGTATGAGACACTAATGCTTTACCAAACTACTGACTTATCATGATAGCTTGCTACCAACCGTCTGTCAAGACGCCAAATGCCACATACGATTAAACATATATATTTTAAAAGTCAGAGACAATATAAAAAGAATGCGGACACACTGGATGAAATATATACATTTATATATTTAGGCAACACAGCAGAACATCATTGAGATGTAGGAATGCTAATAAAAAGAGAGCTACAAAATATATAAGTACCCAGTGAACATGTAATGATATGTTTATACTACTCAAAATGAAGGTAAAACCATTCGACATAGCAATAAGACATATGCACATACTCAAGACTATACAGATGAACACATGGAGGCATACTATGAAGCAAGTCAAATCTTCGGACATCTTGATTGTAATGGATGACATGAACGCTAAAGTAGGAAAAGACCATTATAGGATATAGAAAATAAAGCGAAGAAAGATTAATACAAATTTGTGAAGAAAACAGACTGATAATATGTAACACCTACTTTGAGCAAGAGAAAAGGAAACTATACATATGGATAAGCCTTGAAGCTAAGAAGAGAAATCAAATAGACTACATAATGATAAAAGATAGGCACAGTAACAGTGTCAAGAAAGCCAAAACCTATCCTGGAGCAGATATTATCTCAGATCACAATCTTCTAATGATTGAAATGAAAGTCAAACTAAAGAAAAACAAACAAAGGACTAATTCATCAATAATACCACTAGACACAACAAATGAACCCTGCCTCTTGTCCTATGTAGTCCATTTCTCTTACTCCTGGGCTAGAAAGTGGATGCAATGGAAACAAAACCAAAAAATGCTAACAGACAACAAAGATATAAACAATAGATGACAGAGATATATAACAGAATTATTTTATGACGAAAGGGAAAAGAAACCAATTATAAAACAGAAGCATGGACATTAGACAAGAAAACAGAAGCATAGACATTAGACAAGAAAACAGAAGCATGGACATTAGACAAGAAAACAGAAGCATGGACATTAGACAAGAAAACAGAAGCATAGACATTAGACAAGAAAACAGAAGCATGGACATTAGACCAGAAAACAGAAGCATGGGCATTAGACAAGAAAACAGAACAGAAAATTGAAGCCTTTGAAATGTGGATTTATAGAAGAATTGGATGGTTTGAAAGACAACTAACGATGAAGTCTGAAAACAATTGCTAAAATTAAAAGAGAACCACTAAGCACAATTCAAACAAGACAAATGAGTTGTTTTGGGCATATTAAAAGACACAGCGGCTTACTAAAAGTAATCTTGGTATGGAGAGTACATGGTAAAAGAGGCAGACCAAGACTGTTACAATGGGCGATTAACATCAGAAGATGGACAAGCCAGCTTATGAGAACCTGCACCATCAAAGCAAGAGACAGAGCGGAATGACGCTCCATGTTAGCCATTTTTTGATGCGGAGATGGCACTTAATGATGCTGATTGCTTGACGATTTGGACGTCATGGATAGTTGAAATGTTAATGATGAATAAGGTGACAGTCATATTTATGAAGCAGCCACAGAACCAGATACAAGAAATATAAAGGGGTCTTAGTTATACGTTTCCGATTACACACCATTGATTTTATCTTCCAAAATCACCATTGTTAAATAAAAATTAAACAATTAACCTCTTGCTGAGGACCAGCGAAATCCGGTACCCATTTAAGGCTGGGTGAACCCGGAAGCCGTCGGGTGGGAACGAACCCTACCCCTTGTCCTTTGTAGTTCAGTTCAGTAACCGCTGAGCTATCGCGGCTTCGTTTACCTTTAATGACCAGCACAAGTACACTATGTTGTGTTTTGTCTGTTCAAGTTTTACCCATTCTTCGTCATGTTGTCGTGTTTTGTCTGTTCAAGTTTTACCCATTCTTCGTCATGTTGTCGTGTTTTGTCTGTTCATGTTTTACCCATTCTTCGTCATGTTGTCGTGTTTTGTATGTTCACGTTTTACCCATTCTTCGTCATGTTGTCGTGTTTTGTCTGTTCAAGTTTTACCCATTCTTCGTCATGTTGTCGTGTTTTGTCTGTTCAAGTTTTACCCGTTCTTCGTCATGTTGTCGTGTTTTGTCTGTTCAAGTTTTACCCATTCTTCGTCATGTTGTCGTGTTTTGTCTGTTCAAGTTTTACCCATTCTTCGTCATGTTGTCGTGTTTTGTCTGTTCAAGTTTTACCCATTCTTCGTCATGTTGTCGTGTTTTGTCTGTTCAAGTTTTACCCGTTCTTCGTCATGTTGTCGTGTTTTGTCTGTTCAAGTTTTACCCATTCTTCGTCATGTTGTCGTGTTTTGTCTGTTCAAGTTTTACCCATTCTTCGTTATGTTGTCGTGTTTTGTCTGTTCAAGTTTTACCCATTCTTCGTCATGCTGTCGTGTTTTGTCTGTTCAAGTTTTACCCATTCTTCGTCATGCTGTCGTGTTTTGTCTGTTCAAGTTTTACCCATTCTTCGTCATGTTGTCGTGTTTTGTCTGTTCAAGTTTTACCCATTCTTCGTCATGTTGTCGTGTTTTGTCTGTTCAAGTTTTACCCATTCTTCGTCATGTTGTCGTGTTTTGTCTGTTCAAGTTTTACCCATTCTTCGTTATGTTGTCGTGTTTTGTCTGTTCAAGTTTTACCCATTCTTCGTCATGCTGTCGTGTTTTGTCTGTTCAAGTTTTACCCATTCTTCGTCATGCTGTCGTGTTTTGTCTGTTCAAGTTTTACCCATTCTTCGTCATGTTGTCGTGTTTTGTCTGTTCAAGTTTTACCCATTCTTCGTCATGTTGTCGTGTTTTGTCTGTTCAAGTTTTACCCATTCTTCGTCATGCTGTCGTGTTTTGTCTGTTCAAGTTTTACCCATTCTTCGTCATGTTGTCGTGTTTTGTCTGTTCAAGTTTTACCCATTCTTCGTCATGCTGTCGTGTTTTGTCTGTTCAAGTTTTACCAATTCTTCGTCATGCTGTCGTGTTTTGTCTGTTCAAGTTTTACCCATTCTTCGTCATGTTGTCGTGTTTTGTCTGTTCAAGTTTTACCCATTCTTCGTCATGTTGTCGTGTTTTGTCTGTTCAAGTTTTACCCATTCTTCGTCATGTTGTCGTGTTTTGTCTGTTCAAGTTTTACCCATTCTTCGTCATGCTGTCGTGTTTTGTCTGTTCAAGTTTTACCCAATCTTCGTCATGTTTTCGTGTTTTGTCTGTTCAAGTTTTACCCATTCTTCGTCATGTTGTCGTGTTTTGTCTGTTCAAGTTTTACCCATTCTTCGTCATGTTGTCGTGTTTTGTCTGTTCAAGTTTTACCCATTCTTCGTCATGTTGTCTTTTGTTTCCTTTTTTGTTGCCGTCGCTCCAGAATCCGATGCACCGCAGTCCTTGTTATTTCTGGGTGTCTTCAGGTCATGTGATTTGTCAATCTCCATCGTTTGTATGTTATCATTGTTTGTACGCCCTCTTGGTTACAATTCCTCGCTGCTAATCTCGTTCTAATTTACTAGATGTCAACTGTCAGGGCTCGATGGATGTGATTAGAGTCTCTGGGGAGGTTAATTTTAACGAAAGCTCCATTTTCGTGTCGCGGTACATCATCATCATTGAGTGCCATCTCCGCGTCGAAGGTTGGCTACCATGGAGCACCATTCCACTCTGTTTCTTGCTTTGATGGTGCAGATTGTCATAGGTTGACTTTTCCATCTGTTGATGTTACTCGTCCATGTTAGTCTTGGTCTGCCTCTGATTCTTTTACCTTGTATTTTCACCTCCAAGATTACTTTTGGTTGGCTGTTGTGTCTTTTAATATGGCCAAATAATCTCATTTGTCTTGTTTGAATTGTGTTTAGTAGTTCTCTTTTCATTTTTAGTTGTTTTAAAACTTCATCATTTGTTTTCTTTTCTTTCCACCCTATTCTACCTATTCTTCTATAAATCCACATTTCAAAGGCGTCAATTTTCTGTTATATTTTCTTGTCTAATGTCACGGTACGCGCTTATGTAAAAATAAATGATATTATAATAGAGAATATAATATAGTCCCCCCTACCCCCAATATGCAAAACATGTCGTAAGAGGTGCCTTTGGGGGTTGGGGTCAAGTTCTTCGTCGGTGCTACGGAGTTCAGTCGTCTGGGATGAAGCCATCTTCAGTGCTTTCGCTAAGGCGTTATCGGGTAACTTGTTGAGGAAAGGTTCTGTTGTGCAATGATGATGAACACTCAACTAGAACTGAACTACTGGTACTTTTACATGACAACACAGATGGTCGTAGATTGCATGAATTCAGAAGACCACAGTAATAATTTGATCGTTCTATTGATATCATTTCAGTGCTGGTAGAGGTTTCTTAGAATCACTTGTGGTTGTATGATTAACGGGATCACTACTGATAAGAAAGGTTCACTGGATTTTTAAAATAATTTTTTGCAGATTGGCGTGGCATCTCTGAAAATAGGTACCAAAAATTCGATATTGGAAAATAGGGCGGACAGACGTGGTACTGACATCATCCATAAAAGTGGTGATGGTTTGTAGAAAAAGCTAGCTACTAACATCGTGTACCTCGTACACCTGTGTGAAGGAAACCCACCGGCATCACCACCCCTCCCCACATACACACACATACATAATAAATATATATGTTTTTCAAGAGGTTGTGGGGGAGGGGGGAGGAGGAGAGCTTCTACGCTGTCTTGGTTGTTTAAAGCACTACTTTTGTTTTGTTTGTACGATCGTGTGTATTATCAGGCATGCTTGTATTTTTAATGTAGATGATTCTAAATGTAACTTACGTGTCATTTGTGTTTTATTCTCTGGCAGGCCTAACCAGGTTTCATTTGGTGACAGAATGAATGTGGGAGACAAGGAATTGAGTGATCTTCTGGATTTCAGTGCGGTGAGTTCACATTTTCTTTGCAATTATTACTGAGTCAGTTGTTTTCATGATTTTGCAAACATGATGCTTACTTGCGTTCGCCCGATGGCTAAAGGAGTACACCTCTTCGTCATCCGCCCTTAAAAGGACGTTGAGTTAGCGTGTTTGCGTTGTGGTTTGCATTATAACTGTGATATTTGCGCCTTTCGGCCCAACACATCCGACTTCTACACGACATTTTTTTAGAACCGGGTTGTCTTCCCTCTTCGATCCCTACTCGCTTGGCCGGACTAGACACGTTAGTCTGATACTGGATGCACCACGAAGAGGTGGAGCAGGTTCTTGATGGTTCACCGATCGTGGCGCATGCCATCAGCTGTGGGTTACTGACAACTTCCAGCTCTGCTTCTGTGGGGTACGCTTTCGCCTGATGAAAACGATGTTTCGTAAATATTTTTCGCAAATCATCAATGGGCTTGTAGCGTTAAGAAATAATCCATACTTCGTTATTTATAACGTGCACAAACACTTTTTTTCTTATTCATATTACATTTGTTTGTTGTTGTGAAGTGTAACATTATTATGAAATGGCAAATACTTTCAGTATTGTATGCAGTTTTTTGCGAAACAATGTTTTGTTGTTGAATTTTTCCATCTTTTGTCTGTTAGCTGTTCTGCTTTCACTTTGTTTTAATGTATTTATTTTGTCTCTGTTTTGTAATTGATGGATTGTGTCCTTATATTTTATTTATTATCTTCTGGTAACAATGCTCCAATAATTTTTGTTGAGACGCAGTAAATAACAGGCATGACTTTTTATATTGAACAAAAACATGTTAGCTGTTCTATGTCCTTGATTATACTTTAGAGTGTGTCTGAACTCAGGCCCGAACCGTCTTCATTGTTTTTCGGCAGATATGCTTTTGATTCGGTTCCTACTCATTTCTCTGGATACCATTGTGTAGACTTGAATTGTTTGCGCTTATTTCTTGCCTTTATGACTTCCGGTCAATATGGCGGATAGGCGGAAGAAACCGTTGAGGCTCTGTCTGAAAAGTGTTCCAAGTTGCAGTTTCCTCATATTCCAAGTCCAGCTTGCTGTCGGAGCTACTAAGTTTAGTGCAGCGTGAGCAATGTAAGCTGTGTTTTTCATTTAGGTTGTGTTTAGATATTCCGAATGCTTATGATGAATGATGATATCGTATGACAAAGGACAGTTCAGCTGCGTTCACTTTCGGTGCCGCTTGGCCTTATGCCTTTTGGCGTATACTGTAACTGCTATGTTGGAAACTGCTACTGCGTTTCTTTGTTTGGATCTTTCAATAAGATGTGTTTGAATTCGGATGATTCCTCTGGCACGGGCGATTGAGCAATTAATGATTTTAATTTATTTCAGTGATACCGTGGCCTTTGACTAACTATTTCTATCTGGCCTTTATGTCTATATTATCTTCGGAGAATTTTCATCAAGAGGCTGCAATGAAACTCTGTCTCTCTTTCTCTGAAAATGAGTACCCACAATTTTATATAGGAAAATACGGCGGCCTGGTGTGGTACTGACATAATCCATAAAAGTAGTGATGGTTTATATAAAAAGCTAGATACTAACATCGTGTACCTCATATACCCGTGTGAAGGAAACCCACCGGCATCACCACCCCTTCCCCATAAATATATATTTCGATTTGTAGATGTGTGTAAACGTGACATGAAGGCTCCGAACATAAACCCTGCAGTCTGGGAAGAATTAGCTGCAGACCGCAATCTTTGGAAACACACTCTAAAGCTGCAACTCAAACAAGAAGTAACTCTTCTCCCCCACCCCCCAAGTGAAATAATCGCAACAAAGATATGCATAAGTTTCATGTGTTCACTCATAAGTATAGCAATCACTGATCTCACAGTAATGGGCGCAAAGGACCTCATTCACGCCTTACTAAGTGTGTTAGTGATATTTTCCCCATAACCACAGCACATTTTGGGTGATGTGGTCGGTATCACGCCAGGCAGTCTTCTCGTAAAACAGTTTGGTACCCAATTTTAAAGGCTGGGTGAATCACGGAGCTATTATGGTGCGAAAAAATCCGCCACTTCTTGTAATTTAACCCGGGCTCTTCCGATTAGGAAGAGAGAACACTGGCCACGCGGTCACCAATATTTCTACAGTAGAAGTACCGATGTTTTATTTTCTTTATTCTATTCTGTAACTGACCTTTTGATCTTTTCTTTTTAAATTACTTGCATTCTCAAAACTTATGAGAGAGAGATAGAGCACTGGCACCCTCGGCTCCCAGTATTAGGGCTCACTGATGTAAATTCTGACTTGTTGCATCTCAACATTAATGGCATGTCTTTACCACGTTTTAAGCTTAAGCGTCGCCTAATTCAGCCTTGTAAACCACCCCCACGCTTCCATAAGATTCGACTGGCGTGTATTTGGCAAAATAACTCTCATAAAGAATGTCGTTCCCCAGTGGCGTACTGAAATGTCTAGTGTCCCCGCGGCTCCAGAAAAGAGAATACCCATAATCACCTCCGCCATGGTATTTTTGTGGTAAACCAAAATTGAATTAGACTTAAAGGCATGATAACATAGATGCTGTAGTATGTGTAGAACAAGTATATGCTGTAGTGTGTGTAGAACAAGTATATACTGTAGTGTGTGTAGAACAATTATATGCTGTAGTGTGTGTAGAACAAGTATATACTGTAGTATGTGTAGAACAAGTTTATACTGTAGTATGTTTAGAACAAGTACATGCTGTAGTATGTGTAGAACAAGTAATGCTGTAGTATGTGTAGAACAAATTAAGCTGTAGTATGTGTAGAACAATTATATGCTGTAGTGTGTGTAGAACAATTGTATGCTGTAGTGTGTGTAGAACAATTATATGCTGTAGTGTGTGTAGAACAATTATACGCTGTATGGTGTGTAGAACAATTATATGCTGTAGTGTGTGTAGAACAATTATATGCTGTAGTGTGTGTAGAACAATTATATGATGTAGTGTGTGTAGAACAATTATATGCTGTAGTGTGTGTAGAACAAGTATATGTTGTAGTGTGTGTAGAACAAGTATATGCTGTAGTGTGTGTAGAACAATTGTATGATGTAGTGTGTGTAGAACAATTATATGATGTAGTGTGTGTAGAACAAGTATATGTTGTAGTGTGTGTAGAACAATTATATGCTGTAGTGTGTGTAGAACAAGTATATGCTGTAGTGTGTGTAGAACAAGTATATGTTGTAGTGTGTGTAGAACAATTATATGATGTAGTGTGTGTAGAACAAGTATATGTTGTAGTGTGTGTAGAACAATTATATGCTGTAGTGTGTGTAGAACAAGTATATGTTGTAGTGTGTGTAGAACAATTATATGATGTAGTGTGTGTAGAACAATTATATGCTGTAGTGTGTGTAGAACAAGTATATGCTGTAGTGTGTGTAGAACAATTATATGCTGTAGTGTGTGTAGAACAATTATATGCTGTAGTGTGTGTAGAACAATTATATGATGTAGTGTGTGTAGAACAAATCAATAACAATGAATTATTGTGAGTACATGACATTGCGGAATTCATGCAGTACTAGGAAGATAAATAAATATCATCATAATCAAGTACGCGGCCTGCTGGCGTAGGTGATCGTGTCTCTCCACAACTTTCGATCTCGACAGTTATTTATCATTTCTGTTGTTGATTTTCTGCCAAGCCATTCTCTTTAGCGCCATATATTTTAGAAGCAGTGATCTCGGAAATATGTGCCACTTTGGCACGCAAGGTTTCTGTTTTTGAGATTGTGGTTCTGCCCTATGTGCCGTCTTCGGCTCGAAAGGAGGATAGATAGATAGATTCTCTTAAGCTGTCTGGTATCTTTTCTCTTTGCTTCCCTCTATCTCTTCGTCCCTCATTTTTTCCAGTTGTTACAATATATTCCAGCTATTCTCTTCTCATTACATGGTCAAAAAATGACGATTGTTTCTTCCTAATATTGGAAATTAGCTCTCTTTATGCTTTGACCTCTTTCAGAACGTTTTCATTTCTCTTGTTAGCTGTCCATGATGTTCTCAACATTCTTCTGTGAAACCACATTTCTACAGACTCCAGTGATTTTCTTGTCTGTTGTCCTATTGTCCATGATTCACATTCATATGTTAAGACTGGCTCTACATAACTTTTAAGAACTCTTTTCTTGTTTCTATTGTCAAAAATGGATTGCATAGTATCTCCCTCACTTTTTGGAAAGCTGCTTTTGCCTGAGCCATTCTGCATCTCACCTCTTTTGTATATCTCCCGTATGAGGTTAACAAAGTTCCCAAATATTTAAATTCAATTACCTGTTTTAATATTGTTCCAATTGTCTTTATTTTGCACAGAGGTGATGTCTCTTTCTTTGTTGTCACCATTACTTCTGTCTTTCTGCTATTAAGGTTGAGTCCTTTATTTTTGCTTTCTTTCACTATAATGTCTAACATTTATTGTAACTCATTTTCACTCTTAGCGATTAAGACTGTATCATCAGCATACCTTAGATTATTTATATTATGACCTCCAATTGTTATTCCAGACATGCCCCTTATGGATCTTAAAATAATATCACTATAAATATAAAACAAATTTAGTGACAGCACACAACCTTGCCTAACACCCTGTTTATATGTATATATATATATGCGATGTCTCCGCAAAATAATGCACATCAAATGGCAGGACAAAATAACCAACTTAACTGTCCTGCAACGTGCTAAGACCCTAACAATCATGTCGATGCTCAGAAGTCGAAGGCTAAGATGGCTGGGACATGTCCAACGGATGGAAGAAAAACGCATTCCTAGGCAAATACTATATGGCGAGCTAAAACACGGAAAACGACAAATCGGCAGACCTAAACTACGATATAGAGATACATATTGTATCTGCAAATCATCTCTGAAAGACTTCTCCATCTGTGAAAACGACTGGCAACATCTGGCAAGTGATCGCACATCATGGAGAGCACGTATAAGGAACGGTATAACAACATTTGAGACTGTTCTAAGACAGGACTTAGAAGAGAAGAGACTCATGAAAAAGGATGGTAAACCCTGTGGACCAGCGAGCCTGACCTGTTCATTATGTGACCGCGTGTGTTTGTCAAACATTGGTAGAATTAGCCACGAGAGAAGCTGTTCGGCAAAAACAATACCTAAAAAAAATACGCAATAGCCTCCACTAGACCGTCTGACAAGACGAAAAGGGCCATATATATATATATATATATATAGATACATGTTTAAACAACTTCATCTTCAAGACAAGCACATTGTACTGTCAATATTGAGCTATCTGCTCTAGTGATTATTATTTTTATTTACCCAAGGTGATCGGAGCGAACGTTGTGATGAGTTTATTTTCTAATTGACGAATAAGTTTTGATAATAAATAGATAAAAATGGGATCCATCCACGCCTTACGTTAATACATATGACGAGTATGGCGAACTTTTAGCGCCAGAATTTTCCAAGTCACCATCATTAGCACATTTTATGTGGTCAAGTGTGGGTGTAGGTAAAAAGTCTCATTCTCATATAGAGATAATAAATCGTAAGATATATCGAACTTGATATTTGTCAAGCCCAAAACAGGACAGACTCGTCCAAAAACAACATATGTTCGCTTTCACGAAAGACAGAACTAGTCCTACTGTGATTACCAGCACATTGTTGCCACTGCAAATGAGAAAGTATGTGGAATCGCAAAAGCAGGTGGAAGCCTTCAACAGTGCCACCAACCCTAGAGCCTCAAAGAAATAAAAACAACCCTGAAGCAAGCTAGAAAAACAAAATGGAGGGAGATGCATGGAAAATATGGGTCAGAACATGACAGCCAAAACAAACTTGGTAAACATGAGCAGACTCAGGACAGGTCATTGTGACCACAGAGCACATCTACACAGGGCAGGTCATTGTGGCCACAGAGCACATTTATACAGGACAGGTCATTGTGGCCACAGAGCACATCTACACAGGACAGGTCATTGTGGCCACAGAGCACATCTACACATGGCAGGTCATTGTGGCCACAGAGCACATCTACACAGGACAGGTCATTGTGGCCACAGAGCACATCTACACAGGACAGGTCATTGTGGCCACAGAGCACATCTATACAGGACAGGTCATTGTGGCCACAGAGCACATCTACACAGGACAGGACTCAGTGACGTTGCAACATATGACTGCAGCCAAACAAACTCCAGATCATACACTACAGAACTGGAGCACTTTCAACACTCTGAGAACACAAATATGGCCCACAGAAACAACCCTACATGACAAGCTATGGGGAACCAGCGATGGCGTCAAACGTATTTTCTTGTTAGTGACCCAGGCTGGTCTAAATGTAGAGCAACAGCTGAAGAAGTACTTAATATTTTAGCATATCATTAAGGGGAGGAAATACGCATCGTTTAACAAAATATGTCAGGTACTCGGAAACAGAGGGAGCCGCAATAGCTCAGTGGTTAGTGAACTGGACTACAAAGGACAAGAGGTAGGGTTCGATCCCAACCGACGGCTTCCGGGTTCACCCAGCCTTAAATGGGTACCGGATTTTTTCTGGAAAAGTAAATCGGCACGGGCATAATACCGACCACATTACCCCAACAATCATGTGCTGAAGGTCTGTAAAAAGTATGGTCACTAACACCATATTCCCTATGCGCCACTTGGCGGGACGGGGGTACTTTACTTTTTTTTTCCTTTACTCGGAATCAGAAGACATGAAGGTGGTACAACTCAATTAACCCCTTATCATTTGATAATAAGTTCTTTAACACAGGCTACATCTAGTGCTTACATTACTTGGCAGTTTCTGTTACTTTATGTTTCTTATTTCTGTATTTACTTTCTGGAGAAGGCAGGAGTTTGTTCCCTTGTTTCCACGGTTACGATAATGTGACAGTTCAGACGTTATTACTTGACCACGTCGTGCGGAGTAAATATTATTGAAAGCAATCAAGCACACTAACAAAACAAAAACCTTAATTGTAATAAAATATAGATACCTTGCTCATTATACTGGGGGGAAGTAATAACATCGATGAAGAGGGCTGGTCACTTCTTCGTTCAGAATATTACGGATTACCCTTCCACATCACTAGGACATGCCATGGGACTATGTTCATGTGATATTCGGCTTGTCCCAGTCAACACACACCCTCTCTGCCCCCTCTTTTCCGTATCGCTACGCCACTGATGTGCTTCTGTTTCCGTGTTATTAAAATCACCGATGTTCTGATTGCGGCCCCTAGTGTGCTCGCCCGCACCTGGTATTAGTATACACATGGCTCACACTTCATGCTGCCGCTACACGTCAGCTGCTGCCCTTATAGGCTTACGATATGTACACATGTTCAACAGCGCTAGGCACTGGTGCTTTCTGGGTCAAGCTAAAACAGGTTCCCAAACATATTACCCACATCCCCTCATCTATCTATCTGTCTGCCTGCCTGCCTATCTAATCTATCTATCTATCTATCTATCTATCTATCTATCTATCTATCTATCTATCTATCTATCTATCTATCTATCTATCTATCTATCTATCTATCTATCTATCTATCTATCTATCTATCTATCTATCTATCTATCTATCTATCTATCTATCTATCTATCTATCTATCTATCTATCTATCTATCTATCTATCTATCTATCTATCTATCTATCTATCTATCTATCTATCTATCTATCTATCTATCTATCTATCTATCTATCTATCTATCTATCTATCTATCTATCTATCTATCTATCTATCTATCTATCTATCTATCTATCTATCTATCTATCTATCTATCTATCTATCTATCTATCTATCTATCTATCTATCTATCTATCTATCTATCTATCTATCTATCTATCTATCTATCTATCTATCTATCTATCTATCTATCTATCTATCTATCTATCTATCTATCTATCTATCTATCTATCTATCTATCTATCTATCTATCTATCTATCTATCTATCTATCTATCTATCTATCTATCTATCTATCTATCTATCTATCTATCTATCCTATCCATCCATCCATCCAATCTATCTATCTATCTTATCTATCTAATCTATTTGGATGGGTTAATCTTTTCAACTACAGCTGACTGCAGTCTTGGGTCCACTTTGATGCTCCAAACTTTACTTTAATTTATTACATTCTCACCTTTCACATTCTCTTGAGTTCCTTGAAATAATAATTACAATTACTTCCGTTTGATTTATTTGCATTCTTTTCCATCTAATTTCTTGCCCCAGTCACGTTTGTTTAGATGTTCCAGGTTCTCGTGAATTAATGATGGTTACCAACACATTGAAATAGTTCGTGTGTTCTTCCATAGATGGCTATGATCTCTTCTGTGTCGGCTGGGTTGCATATCTTGTATATATGGTCCAGGCTTGTGATGATTAATAAGGGAAATAAAAGAAATCTCCTGCCTGTACCGGCTCTGAAGTGTGTATTATATGCTGCCGTGCTACACAACAGCCGTCTATAGTAGTAAGGCCAACGGGAAGAGGGCGAATCTCAGAAAACCTCCACAATCGTGATGTCTTTAGCTGTTCGAGCTATAGGCGACTAACATACCATTCTATCCACAACCGCTCCTGCCAGCTAAGCGGAAAACGTCGCAAATTTAGGGTACATCCTTGTTGTCAGCTGGCCTTACTACTATAGATGGCTTTAGCTACACATCACAAACATCGGGTTTTCCCGCTTGTCGTGTACCCGCTTACTTAATGCTACAGCTGTTCACGTCAGCTTAACAATAGCATTTTAGATTCAGCCATTAAAAAATATTACAGCGTTCTTCTTCATTTCATCCTCATGTATCTTTCAACGTCAAATGGAGATACAATTTGCGGTCTTTTCCTCTTCTGTTCGCCTCTGCTGTTGTTATGTCTTCTAGTCTTTCTAACATTCCGTTAAACTATCTTTTTCGCGATCGGCTCTTGGGTCGGGTGTTCTCGCAACGTTTATTGAAGGCTCGTTGTGTTGTGTTTTTATGTGTCTGCCGTGTCACGTGGCCAGACCATTTTGTCTGTTGTTTCTTTATATATTCGGGGTGGGTGGGGGTGGGGGGGGGGTTATTCCTAGCTTTTTTCTCAGTTCTTCTTCATTTCTTCTTTTTTTCTAATCTGATCTCTCAGTCTGTTTCCTGTCATTCGCCGGTTGTATGTGAGAAGGGAGACGAGGGGGGTGGGGGAGAGTATGTAAAATAGTGTGTTGTAAAATTAATGCGCTTGCAGCGGTCTTGCGACGTAGCTGACGACTAACGTCAGGAATAATGACCTATAACTAATCGAGCCTGTAGTCATCTACCACCATGTGATGTGCTAAAGGAAGCTGACAAAGCGAATATAAATTTAAAAAAAAAATGAAATCTTTGACTTTGGCAGATTGAATCTTGTTTTCCCGTCATTTTCCTTCTTCTAGGGTAAGTGTCAACAAAAGACTGCCCATGACACGTGTGTCACTAGTACTTTCGTGGATTTCCTAATTTCCACCTTCTATTACACGTTTAAATTGATTAGAACAGGTGTGTATAAAAATTAAAACGAAATGTCTGGTTAATTGTAAACCGGCACCCCCAGAAAGTTTCACATTTGCCAATATTTTATCTGTTTGCTATAAACATTCATTACTAAAATATCATTGATACATTAATATTGACTTTACCTGAGAATTTAATTAATTTGTTTTCTGTGGTGTTACAAATTGAAACCACTCCCATAGAATGTCAATTTATAAGTATGAGGGGTATGTACTAGGCTTAAGGACAGTTTCATCGATACATTGTGCAAAGTTTCCAGTATTAGAGCCAAAATGTCACTTGGTGATGCAAACAAATGGTTGTTGTGGACCCTCTGGTTCGGCTGATGGTGAGCGGCTGGGCAGCGGGCTGTGATTCCACCTCTTCCCCCCCCCCCCCCCCCCCCCGGGAGTACTCTTCATAGTGGATAGAGCTAAAACTTTAAACGAGAAACTTAGTGGGCGTATAAGAGGACTTATCAACCAACACAGAACTGGAGTCGTCAGTCACTGGACGCTGCAGGACTTGTTGCGGATCTGAGCACATATCGAAGTGCAATGATCATGACCCGGAAATAATTAAGTAAAGCTTTAATGCAGCTCAAGCTTGTGTTACTCCCCTACCCCATGGTTTGGTGATCACATTATCCCTGTCCTGTTTGGCGATGGTTTCCTCCAGTTTCTAGTTTATGATCCCCTTTCTTCTTCAGCGAACACATCTAAACGTGAATCTGATTGAGTTCAGAGTTCAAGTTCAGAGGAAGCATTGGTCAGGTCAAGGCTGGTGACATCTTCATACAGCCTGTACGGGTTTGGTACGAGTGATGGCACTCTCTCTTCATCATATGGTAGGATTACAGCGGATGTACTTCAATCAGTTTGTCAGCCACAATCATCAGAGTGTCATGTTGAAAAGATTGTTCAGTCAGAAACATGTTATTTGTTCTGTACTATTGACCTGTTTAGTTGGCATAATTTTTCTGGTAATTTTTGCGTATTTCATATGTTCACCCTTCTTTGTCAACATGTCCAGGAGGACTGCATTCAGATGGAATCTACTGGATTATATTTCTTTTGCATTTATGTCCTTGTAGTGTGTTGCTTTACACAATCCGTGTCTTCACTTGACTTTTCATTGCTGTAACTAGTGACATATATTGTTTTCTTCTTTGCCTTTCCTCTTCAAGAGTGTTTTTCTGCAGTTTTTAAATCTCGTGTCTCTGTCTTAAAATTTACTCGAGTATTTTTCTGCTGAAATGGTCTTTTCTGTATCCTGTTGACACAACTTGGAGGAGAAGATGAGAGCTACCGTGTGTAAGACCAGCCCTAGAATATGGTACTGTTGCATGGTCAACGGCAACATAGTCAAACTTTGCTAAGATCACGATATTAGCATCTACGATGACAACACCCCCCCCCCCCACACCTTTTTACACCAACTACAGAGATTCCAGCAGTTCTAAGTCATTTCAACCGTCTCAAAGTTTCCCACACAAACAAATCTCCGTGTCCAACTGGTATCCAGGACCCAGAGCATATTCTCCATATATCCCCAGATTACAAGAAACCACGGTCCCAAATCTGGACCCTAGATTTTTCTGTACACTATTCTTACTGCTCGTTGCTTTCTTATACAGGAGTGTTGTTTGTTGCTGTTATTGGGTTATTTACGGGTCATCATCATTGCACTCCGAACATCTCCATAGGAGCTTATATCTCCTCCTTAGGAAGTCCCGCAGTGCCCAGCGAATGATGACTCCAGTTCTGTGTTGGTTGATAAGTCTTCTTAAAAGGTCAATTAAGTTTCTCGTTTCTGGCTGTGTTTATCCTAACTCCCATCTCTTTCATCCGAAGGAGTGACGGGGACTTACAGTTGTCGAATTCCTGTGTGTGACAATACACGAGAATGTGCCCCTGAATGACGTAGGCACTGGTATCCGCTCCTCGCCAGCGTTGATATTAGTAAGCCCGCAGATCTGTTTGATGACATTTTCTGCTCGGTTCACTAATGATTTGCCTCTTTTAGACGGACACCTTTGCCTGTGTTGAGCAGCTCGTGGTGCGATGGATGCTATTTATCTTCATGTATCTTCAGGTATGCTCATGCCCTCCAGATCGTTGGTGTGTCTACTTGAATCGATTGCTGGTCCCACTATAGCAGCCGCCGTAATAAATGGTGTTAAGTTGCTCTTTATGATGGATCAGCTGCGATGTTTTCTCCCTTAACACAAAATGTATAGGATATCAACTGTCGGTTTTGTTTTCCTTTCACTCACATAACTAGATTGAACCGCTTGCTACCGACATTGCCACTAGGAAGTAAAGGTTATGGAGATTATGGTCACTGACTTCTGTTTCTTGTCCATGCTGCGTCCACAGGTCCTTTACATTATCAATGTGATTTATCGTTCAAGGAAACACTCCATTTCTTCATCTTATATTATAATTTTACAACAGAAAAGGTTTTAACACGTTTACTATTCTCTGCATCAGCTTTTACTAATGTATCATGTATTGTTTTAAAGTGTTGCTTACTTTATAATAACACTGAGGTTTTTTTTTTCGTTCGCCAGCTTTTATCTCTAACGAAGTCCCTAGAGGCTAGGAACTGAATTTTGCGCGTTAATCCATTTTTCCCTGGCAGCCGTGTGCACAGGGGTCCCTCGCCGCATATGTAGATAACTCCGACTTCGGAGGTGCTAATATTTTTCCGTCCATGAGAATTGACGTTTCAAGCCGGGCCTCGTGGCTGAGACCAGGTCAGGGGTGGTTGCCGCAGAGAGAAATTATAAATTAAAATCCCAACCAGTGCAGCTGGAATTTGAACCCAAAACCTCTCTGTCACGAGACCAACCAGCCCCCCCCCCACCCCACATTGGGGTTTGAGAACCGCAGTTATCGTAAACAAATCTAACCACAGTGCCGATTCTTCTTCTTTTCTACTTCTTCTTTTCTACCTCTTCTTCTTCTCTGCTTATTCTTCTTCTTCGGCGATCATGACTACATATTGATTACACTCTCATTTTCGAAGATAAAGTCGGCTAAATATAACCTAAAAAACGTAGTTTGATGTTGAACGGATCGTGCCTCGCCAAGAAGAAGGCTAAACCCCAGACATCAATGTTACCATAAGATTATATTTCTTTAATTAGAACGACGCCCAAAATATCCGTGGCAAGCCGCTGTTTATGCATTGCGCTCCTCTGGTGAAATAAGAAGGCACTGCCACCCATTTGGGAACACTCGGAGCTGAAGGTTACATCTGGGCCAGATGTATGCACGCGCACAGATCCGCTAGCCGGACGCAAGCAGTGCCAACACCGGTGTTCGGGTTGGGTAGCGCCATCTGGTGGCTGTTGGCCTAATTTTGTTCCAGATGTGGAGGAGAGCAAGCAGATAGCACGGCTGCTGAAAACATGTTGCCGCTACTGATATTGTACTTTGTTGCTGGGTGTCTCCCGGGGAATGAAAATGCCGTAGAGGATGTAATACTTGGTATCAGCTGTCGAGTGTCCGATAGTTTACATGTACTCACTGAGAGAGTGTCTGCATTACAATGGTCGCGCGTTCCATTGGTGGTAAAATAATCGTGGTTCGAGCTTGACACACATCACTCGATGCAAATGTAAATAAATGTGTACCTGACTCCATTAGGCGAGGACGGTAAATAGCAGAACACTGTCCCCTTCACCAATACTTGCACTGCTTACCGTATTTAGTTGCGCCTCGTATGACGCAAGTTTATGATCTGCTTATCGTGTAGTAAATGCGATTTTTGGGCCATATTAAAAGACATAATAGTCTACTAAAAGTAATCTTGGAGGGGGAAATACAAGGTAAATGAGGCTGACCAAGACTAACATGGACGAGTAACATCAAAAGATGGACAAGTCAGTCTATGACAACCTGCACAATCAAAGCATGAGACAGAGCAGAATGGTGCTCTATGGTAACCAACCTTCGTTGCGGAGATGGCACATTATGATAATGATTATCATGTTGTAGACAGTATAGTGTTAAGTGGCGCAAAGATATAAACAATGCTCGGTGTATATTTGAGAATGGTGCTTAACATGATCAAATATGTGGATATCTGCACATCATATATAATGTTGGGCGCCCCCATAACTCCGATTTATAGACGTTTGTTAACGTGATTTGAAGAGCCGAACATAAACCCTGCAGCCTAGGAAGACACAGTTGAAGAATTCAATCTTTAGAAACACATCCTAAAGTTCCACCTCAAGCAAGAAGCAGACAGATTAATAGAAAAAGAGAATACGAAAGAAAAGGAAAAAATAACATTTCCTAGGAGCGCAGCAAAAACCATTCCCAACTATGACTGGTGAAGGCTACTATATATAGCGTATAGTAGATAGTGAAATGTGATATGACTTAAGAGTGAGATCGGCGTATTGTGTATTTGTGAATGAAGTCTGGCATAATACAAGTCTATGGGGATCTGTAGCCAATGAACAGTCACGTGACCCAGTCAGTGTCTTCCAGGAGAATCTACAGATTACGCGAGAAATCTAGAAATGCCCACTGCAGGATATTATTGAGATTAAAGATAAAGGTAAAGTAGAGAACGAGACTTGAACCGGCGTCTTAGCACGCGAGTTTTCACCCATATATGTTCGGCCGCCTATCCAGAAGTGTTCGGAGACTTCTGGATAGTGTCGCTTCAAGCATCGAAATTCATGATGCGAGGCGGCATTCCTCACCTTCACAGAGTACTACCCTGGTACCCATTTCTGCCAGTGGCTGGGTCGACCATGGGGGTATTTCCTACCACGAGTACAATTCACACTGCTTCCAGGGGAATCAAACACGTATTTTCCGAGCACAGGTAGCTCAGATAGGTGGTTTTCCTAACTAGGCTACCAAGGCCTTCTGAAATTAAAGAGCATTGTGGAAACTAAGGCTAGTCAGGCGTGAATAATTTAGAAAAACAATTTTTTTAACGCAATTTTGCCTGATCATGCAAATAATTTCGTAAGTTGAAGGGACACCAAAACCATCCACGGATGTAACTATTCTCTATAATTTTTCTCATGTGCTGTTGATATGTGTGCTGACGGACTAGAGACCCTCCCATCACGTGATCAGCTATTTCATTTCGTTCTCTGTCTATGTTTTACCTCTTTCACACTTCCACGTCTGATTGGTCCAGACGTAAAGAGCCTGTGGCCATACATACATTTATTTGAGAAGGCAACATGGCTGTGTGGTCCGCGACTCATAGCTGACTGTTAGTGTTAGAATCATCGTCAACAACAGCTGATCAATACACGCCTCGCTGTAGTGCCGAAATGAACAAATATCACAACTTTATATTAACCACAGTACAACGCAAATACGCCCACTTAACATGACATAAGGGCGGATGATGAAGAGAAATTGTCGGGTTTTGCGCGAGAAAAGATTTAATTTTAGAATAATACGCATTATCCAAGGGACGAAAATAAGCGTATAATAATGTGTGACATCTGTTCCCTATTTACACTTATCTATTCTTTTTTTTAAAAGGCTAGACATCATTATATATATATATATATATATATATATATATATATATATATATATATATATATATATATATATATATAGCTTGTGTTTTGTTCTGTGGGCATGTGTCGCAGAACGTTTTGATGAGCGGCACTTGTATCCCAAGTTAGGCGTTTTACGTGGTTGTTGCTAGCCCAAATCAGTTGTTGGCTCCCTTCAGACTTAGGGCATGTTGGTATGTGGTGTTAATCTTCATAAACACCAAGAAATTGTATGAATAATGTGGTCTTACTGTTCATAAACACCAAGACATTGTATGAATAATGTGGTGTTAATCTTCATAAACACCAAGAAATTGTATGAATAATGTGGTGTTAATCTTCATAAACACCAAGAAATTGTATGAATAATGTGGTGTTAATCTTCATAAACACCAAGAAATTGTATGAATAATGTGGCGTTAATGTTCATAAACACCAAGACATTGTATGAATAATGTGGCGTTAATGTTCATAAACACCAAGACATTGTATGAATAATGTGGCGTTAATCTTCATAAACAACCAAGAAATTGTGTGAATAATATGTTAATCTTCATAAACAACCAAGAAATTGTGTGAATAATATGTTAATCTTCATAAACAACCAAGAAATTGTAGGAATAATGTGGTCGATATCACGCCAGTCCGATCTTCTATCACGGAATAATCTTTGTTACCAATTTTCAGAGCAGTGTATGTCACGAGGAAACTAAAAAATGTTACTACATCTGAAAATTGAACTTGTGCCTTTCTTGTCAATAGTGAGTGCACTAACAACTTATTTGTTGAAGTGTTTGTTAGCGGTACTGGTGTCTAATTTATATGGCTGGTTCCTGGACACAGATCGTCGTCAATTGTTTTGGTGCGTAAAGACGTGTAAAGGTTACCTAGGGAATCATAGGAGGAAGAGGTATTTATTACAGTACTGAGAAAAAAAATTACAAATAAACAGCAGCAGCAAAAAAAAAAACAAAGAACAATATATGATCCGAAGCAGGATCGAACCCGTACTCCATGGCACTGCGCCTTGCCACGAGAAGCCGAACGCTAGGGAACACTGCCACTCAGTTAACTAAAAAAATTAGCAATTGCGGACAATGTCTTACGCGCAGGCGTTCTCATGACTATAGCATAGGGTTGCGATCACAGCACGGGAATAAATTGTATTTCTGTACTTTCCTATCAATGCATGTATCTCCCAGTAGGGTTGACCTGCCTTGCTGGGCCAATGGAAAATGTGGTTGTTAGTGACCAGATTTTTTCATGATCACGGCTCTTTTTTTTTGTCGGGGATGTGGTCGGTATCACACAAAGCCGACTTTGTTTGTCAGAAATAACATATTGTATCCATTTTTTAGAAGCTGCATGAACCCTGGGGCCTTATTGGTCTAAAAACAAATCACTATTTCTGGAAATTCAACGCGGTTTGGCTCTATTTGCTTGAGTTGATACAGTTTTTTTTTTCCCAATGAGTTTGGTGCAAGATGACAATTTTTGTGATTTAATAATTTCTCATTCTTTTTTTTTTTCTGTTGCCAGTGACTTTTATGAAACATGTCATTTCTCTCTTAGTATAATCTTCCTATTCTCGGGCATAGATAAAGAGTTGCTTGACATTAACAAGAGAAGACAAAGAGCTGCAGTTTGACATTAACAAGAAAAGATAAAGAGCCATTGTTTGATTTTATCAAGAAAAGATAAAGAGCCATTGTTCGAATTTATCAAGAAAAGTTAAAGAGCCATTGTTCGAATTTATCAAGAAAAGATAAAGAGCCATTGTTCGAATTTATCAAGAAAAGATAAAGAGCCATTGTTCGAATTTATCAAGAAAAGATAAAGAGCCATTGTTCGAATTTATCAAGAAAAGATAAAGAGCCATTGTTCGAATTTATCAAGAAAAGATAAAGAGCCATTGTTCGAATTTATCAAGAAAAGATAAAGAGCCGCAGTTTAACATTAACAAGAGAAGATAAAGAGCTGCAGTTTGACATTAACAAGATAAGACAAAGAGCTGCAGTTTGACATTAACAAGAAAAGACAAAGAGCTGCAGTTTGACATTAACAAGAAAAGACAAAGAGCTGCAGTTTGACATTAACAAGAGAAGCTAAAGAGCTGCAGTTTAACATTAACAAGAGAAGATAAATAGCTGCAGTTTGACATTAACAAGAGAAGACAAAGAGCTGCAGTTTGACATTAACAAGAGAAGACAAAGAGCTGCAGTTTGACATTAACAAGAGAAGATAAAGAGCTGCAGTTTGACATTAACAAGAGAAGATAAAGAGCTGTAGTTTGACATTAACAAGAGAAGACAAAGAGCTGCAGTTTGACATTAACAAGAGAAGATAAAGAGCTGCAGTTTCACATTAACAAGCGAAGATAAAGAGCTGCAGTTTAACATTAACAAGAAAAGATAAAGAGCTGCAGTTTGACATTAACAAGAGAAGATAAAGAGCTGCAGTTTGACATTAACAAGAGAAGATAAAGAGCTGCAGTTTGACATTAACAAGATAAGACAAAGAGCTGCAGTTTGACATTAACAAGAAAAGACAAAGAGCTGCAGTTTGACATTAACAAGAAAAGACAAAGAGCTGCAGTTTGACATTAACAAAAGAAGCTAAAGAGCTGCAGTTTAACATTAACAAGAGAAGATAAATAGCTGCAGTTTGACATTAACAAGAGAAGACAAAGAGCTGCAGTTTGACATTAACAAGAGAAGACAAAGAGCTGCAGTTTGACATTAACAAGAGAAGATAAAGAGCTGCAGTTTGACATTAACAAGAGAAGATAAAGAGCTGCAGTTTAACATTAACAAGAGAAGATAAAGAGCTGCAGTTTGACATTAACAAGAGAAGATAAAGAGCTGTAGTTTGACATTAACAAGAGAAGACAAAGAGCTGCAGTTTGACATTAACAAGAGAAGATAAAGAGCTGCAGTTTCACATTAACAAGAGAAGATAAAGAGCTGCAGTTTAACATTAACAAGAAAAGATAAAGAGCTGCAGTTTGACATTAACAAGAGAAGATAAAGAGCTGCAGTTTGACATTAACAAGAGAAGATAAAGAGCTGCAGTTTAACATTAACAAGAGAAGATAAAGAGCTGCTGTTTGACATTAACAAGAGAAGATAAAGAGCTGCAGTTTGACATTAGCAATAGAAGACAAAGAGCTGCAGTTTGACATTAACAAGAAAAGATAAAGAGCCATTCTTTGATTTTATCAAGAAAAGATAAAGAGCCATTGTTCGAATTTATCAAGATAAGATAAAGAGCCGCAGTTTAACAAGAAATAAACAAAGAGCCGCAGTTTGACATTAACAAGAAAAGATAAAGAGCCGCAGATAAAGAGATTCAGCTTAATCCACCTGTCCAGTAAACTACACAGCTAACTAAAATAACATATTCCCAGCGAACCCAAAGGAATTTAAATCCCCCCCCCCCCCAACCCACACCTCCGACCTACAAGGAGTACATCCTCTGTAAAGACAAGATTTCTTCATTCGTACAGAAGTACTAAGTGGTAAAGAAAAATACCACCTTTATTTGTACAGAAGTACTAAGTGGTAAAGAAAATACCACCTTAATTTGTACAGAAGTACTAAGTGGTAAAGAAAAATACCACCTTCATTTGCACAGAAGTACTAAGTGGTAAAGAAAAAAAAATACCACCTTCATTCGTACAGAAGTACTAAGTGGTAAAGAAAAATACCGCCTTCATTCGTACAGAAGCACTAAGTGGTAAAGAAAAATACCACCTTCATTCGTACAGAAGTACTAAGTGGTAAAGAAAAATATCACCTTCATTCGTACAGAAGTACTAAGTGGTAAAGAAAAATACCATCTTCATTTGTACAGAAAGAAGTACTAAGTGGTAAAGAAAAATACCACCTTCGTTCGTACAGAAAGAAGTACTAAGTGGTAAAGAAAAATACCACCTTCATTTGTACAGAAAGAAGTACTAAGTGGTAAAGAAAAATACCACCTTCATTCGTACAGAAGTACTAAGTGGTAAAGAAAAATACCACCTTCGTTCGTACAGAAAGAAGTACTAAGTGGTAAAGAAAAATACCACCTTCATTCGTACAGAAAGAAGTACTAAGTGGTAAAGAAAAATACACCTTCATTTGTACAGAAAGAAGTACTAAGTGGTAAACAAAAATACCACCTTTATTTGTACAGAAGTACTAAGTGGTAAAGAAAAATACCACCTTAATTTGTACAGAAGTACTAAGTGGTAAAGAAAAATACCACCTTCATTTGTACAGAAGTACTAAGTGGTAAAGAAAAATACCATCTTCATTTGTACAGAAGTACTAAGTGGTAAAGAAAAATACCACCTTCATTCGTACAGAAAAAAGTACTAAGTGGTAAAGAAAAATACCACCTTCATTTGTACAGAAGTACTAAGTGGTAAAGAAAAATACATTCATTTGTACAGAAGTACAAAGTGGTGAAGAAAAATACATGTACCTTCATTTGTACAGAAGTACTAAGTGGTAAAGAAAAATACTACCTTCATTTGTACAGAATTACTACGGGGTAAAGAACAAGACTACCTTCATTTGTACAGAAGTACTAAGTGGTAAAGAAAAATCCCATCATTTGTACAGAAGTACTAGTAGGAAAAGAAAAATACCTTCATTTGTACAGAAGTACTGAGTGGTAAAGAAAAATACTACCTTCATTTGTACAGAATTACTACGGGGTAAAGAACAAGACTACCTTCATTTGTACAGAAGTACTAAGTGGTAAAGAAAAATCCCATCATTTGTACAGAAGTACTAGTAGGAAAAGAAAAATACCTTCATTTGTACAGAAGTACTAAGTGGTAAAGAAAAATACCTTCATTTGTACAGAAGTACTAAGTGGTAAAGAAAATACCTTCTTTGTCCCGTAGAGGTGAAACTTTAACAATGAGATTATCGACAACCACAGTTCATGCCAATGGACCCACGTCTTCTACAGATGGGTCCCCACGGAACAACTAGTAATCCAAGATACCTTCTTCACAAAGTAAAGTGGTGGCAGGACAAGAACGGTCTTTGCAGCAGCGACATTTTCTCCAACTACAAAGCTGAATCAGTAGCACTACTCAGAGTCATAATAACACTCAAAAACAAATTAACCCCCCCCCCCCCCCCATCCATACGTCTTCTCCACAAGCTGCAAGTCATCCTGGAATCCCTGACATCATCAAAACATCCTCTTGCTGCCACACATGACATCTGTTCAGAATTATATCATCTCTCACACTTTATAAAAATACCCCTGTGGTGCATGTGTACTCACGGCGGAGCTGCTGGGGACGAGGTAAACTGATACGTAGTCCAGAGCCTGCAGCAGGGGAGATCAATGCAAGCACAATGTGAATTAAAGACAAGGCCAAGGGCTTTCACAAGAACAATCTTAAGCTGTAGCTAAAGTCTACAGATAAACGACAAACAGAACCCATTGCCCCGCTGGATAGATTATTTCATAGGGCGGTGGTAAAATCCTATCTACCAGCTACCAAGATACGCCAACACCATCACCCTTCTCAGAACGGGCAACCTCCATCATCATCATCGAGTGCCGTCTCCGCAGCGAAGGTTGGCTACCATGGAGCACCATTCTGCTCTGTCTCTTGCTTTGATGGTGCTGGTTGTCATAGGCTGATTTGTCCATCTTTTGATATTACTCGTCCATGTTAGTCTTGGTCTGCCTCTGCCTCGTTTACCTTGTATTTTCCCCTCCAGGATTACTTTTAGTAGGCTGATGTGTCTTTTAACATGGCCCAACAATGGCATTTGTCTTGTTTGAATTGTGCTTAGTAGTTCTCTTTCATTTTTAGTTGTTTTAAGACTTCATCGTTTGTTTTCTTTTCCTTCCATCCAATTCTACCTATTCTTCTATATATCCACATTTCAAAGGCTTCAATTCTCTGTTCTATTTTATTGTCTAATGTCCATGTTTCTGCGCCATAAAGGAATATTGACAAGATGTAACATTTTGCTATTCTTAGTTTTAGCCCTGGTGTTATTTGTTTTGATATTAGTATGTTCTTCATGGCATTAAGATTACTTTTTGCCATTCCTATTCTTTTGTTTATTTCAGTTGTACATTTTCCATCATTAATTATAGTATGTCCAAGGTAGTTGGCCACCTCCACCACCTAAAAATATAGTTTGTGAGTGAAGGTCGCAGATGTTGTCTTCTTGTGTGTTGTTTGTTCTAGTGAGTGTATTGATGTCATGGCTTACCTGCTAAATATATACTTCCCTGTTCCTGTATATTATTTCTTTGTTTTTAATAATTAAAATTTTTTTTAAAAATTAGCACCGGATAGATAACCGATTTAGCGTCTTATTTTCTACATTCATTTTTTTTTTTTGGCAACACATTGTCCGTTATGTTCTCATTTATAACCGGTAAAGCTAATCTGGACTATTTTTACAAGCTTCTTTGCTTGTGTGTCACTTTTAATATTTGACTCTAATCGATATATTCACAATTTCAAGTACATCTGAATTATACTAACTGTACTTTTGGTTAATTTCAGGCTCACACATTGGCATGTGCGAGGGCCGTTTCAGGGAGTGTATATTAGCGGTGTTTCATAGTTGTAATCCCATTGTATTATTGTAGATTGTTAACGTGCCCGTGATGCCGAAGTCTTATTTTCATCTTGTTTTTTGTTATTATAATTGTCACTGTTCCTTACTTGTTTTTTTCTTGTCTTTGGCCGCAGACTACGCTCTATCGATGACCCAAGCTGATAAAAAGTTTCTTGTATCTTAACAACAAAGTTTTCCACTTCAGACGATCAGTGATCATCCTTCGCTGTGTGCCACAAGTCTGGCATGCACTGCTCATCAATGATTCTATTGTTCTCCACTAGGTTGTTCTTGCCTCTTTTACTAAGTCACTGATGTTCTCTTTAATCCGTTTTGAGTTACTTCATAAATTCATCTCCATGGTATATCTGTTGTCACTTTGCACATGTTAATAGTGCATTTATCCGTGGTTCGGTATTTTTATTTTAATCGATGACATTTGATCAAATTGTGACAAGAAATATTGTCACAAGTTATGTGACATCGCGACCGGTTTCCCTGTCTTGTGATGCTGCGCCTCACGGGTGTAGTAATGTCCCGTGACATGTTCATGTCATAAGAGAAGACATCATATTTCACCAACTAAGCTCAATCATTCTGAAGTGAGGGTGCCAGTGCTTTCCTCTTGTTACTTCCCCCCCCCCCAACCTGTGTGTCATGACCCTTTCATTATCAGCTGGGTCGACAAGAGAGCACCAATCTGCGTTTGAGCTCACCTTCGATTAATCGTTTAGTGCTTTAGCACTACGTTCTTGATGTTTCACGGGTATCAGAAGATATTTACCGAAACTTCTCAATTTGTGTGTGTGTTGGTTAGTGCATGGTTTCAAGATTTTAGCAACTTTATTTCTGCACTTTTGTGGTTGATGTTTAATCCAGCCAACTTTCTGTAGTGGTACAGTCCGTTGTGTTTGTTTTAGTGTTTTGCCTGGAATGAGTTGGTGTCATCTGTGTATTTAAACTCCTCAAGGGTTGATACAACTCTGTTTTGTAATTCACTTCGGTTATTGTCTCCCTAGTGCAGTATAATTTGAGCGTGTGAGAGTTCTTCTTCTTCCTCTTCTTCTTCTTCTTCCTCCTCTTCTTCTTATTCCTCCTCTTCTTCCTCTTCTTCTTCTTCTTCTTCTTCTTCTTCTTCCTCTTCCTCTTCTTCTTCTTCCTCCTCTTCCTCTTCTTCCTCTTCCTCTTCCTCTTCCTCTTCTTCTTCCTCTTCCTCTTCTTCTTCCTCTTCCTCTTCTTCTTCTTCTTCTTCTTCTTCCTCATCTGCCTTTCAGCGTCGAGGGCAGACATAATTTGCGGTCTTTTGCTCTTCTGTTCGCATCTGTTGCTGTTATGTTTCCTACTGCTTCTAATATTCCATCGATCCATCTTTTCGTGGTCGACCCTGTGTGTGAGAGATGAAAGAAACGTATTGTCTGTAGTCATTGTGGGCATCCTCAAAAGACTTGTTTTTTTATTTCAAACGTTCCGCAACTCTGACTGACATTTCATGTGAATTTTGCACACCAACTTTTAATAATAGTTACTGTTTTATTTCAAACTCTACAGATGACATTATTTACAAAACATGTCTCCATGTATGCTGTCGACATATAACACATTGTTAAAAGAGTCCAGAAAGTAGTTCATGTCAATTTTAGATTTTAATATCTTATACAATCTGTGGACATTATAGAGTAATTGTGAGAATTTCTTATATAGAAAATTTCACGACTGGTGTGTTCTGGGTAGAATTCATTGAGCAATTGAAACGCTTGATGACTTTCCCACTACCTGTGAAGGTGCAAATTGAGATCGTGCGTCAACATACCGCCTCACTCATAGCTTGCTAAAGAGGTAACGTGTTTAGTTTAGTTCACGGATTATCCTCATCGCGCATCCCACAATTCTTTTGTAAAAAAAAAAGAGGGGGGGGGGTGCGGAAGGGGTTGGTCGTGAAGGGACGAAGAAAGAACGACAGACAAATGCGAGAATTCATCTTCGTTGAATGGGTAGTTTCATCAACTCTCAGACGGCAACGGTATGTTATTTAGAGAGAGAGAGAGAGAGAGAGAGGGGGGATTACTGCTTGCATTTATTGGTCTCCCATTGACCTCGATCAGATGATAGACAAATAAATATAATGACTGTCTTACTGTAGCAGCGTTACGACTGTCTTAATGTAGCAGCGTGACGACTGTCTTACTGTAGCAGCGTGACGACTGTCTTACTGTAGCAGCGTGACGACTGTCTTACTGTAGCAGCGTGACGACTGTCTTACTGTAGCAGCGTGACGACTTACTGTAGCAGCGTGACGACTGTCTTCAGCTCTCTGAGATCAGAACTCTAACCTCTGACCCCTCATAGCGTGGCAGATTAGTTGATAACAGACTTGCCTGGTGTTGTCAACTCTCAGAGTTATTGTTCTCATCCATCTACAACATCCACGTGACCTGCTATCCCCGCTTTTATAACAGACAAATGACCTACTGTCCCCACCTTTATAACAGCCAAATGACCTACTGTCCCCACCTTTATAATAGCCAAATGACCAACTGTCCCCACCTTTATAACAGCCAAATGACCTACTGTCCCCACCTTTATAACAGCCAAATGACTTACTGTCCCCACCTTTATAACAGCCAAATGACCTACTGTCTCCACCTTAATAACACCTAAGTAACCCGCGGCTCTCATGTAAAATTAATGATGTCCTCTGCAAAACGCTTTTATAATAACCATAATAATAAAAAAAATTGTATTTAAACATTCGTGGCTTAGTTTCATATTAAACAAGCAAAACCAAAAAAAAACAAAAAACGTAATTACAAATAACCTTAGCGGCAACAAAGAAAACACTGAATAACCCATGGGAGTGGGGGGTCGCGACCCACATGCCGAAGACCGGGCTGGGTGATGACGAGTTTCCAGATCCTTCTTTCATCAGTCGCTGGATATCTTTAATTTAGCCGACGTTTGTCCCAATTGTTTATAACCGTGTATGTGTTTTGTTATTGTTGCACATCCTGTGTTTCTTCAGGGCTTATTCCAAGATTTCCAGATCCCGCCCACAAATCATAGCGCGAGGCCTCTCCTCCCTGCCGCCGTCTGGCATCTGTGATGTGTTTAGTAGATGAACGTCCGCCAGGTGTAGCGGGTGCTAAGTCTGCACCAGACTTGCTTATTTCAGTGATGAATAATTAGTCTGTACTGGAGTTCACGAGACACTAGATTCCATAGTTTGTGATGTTGTTGAAAGAAGAATCATATTTATTTATCGCTGTTCTATAAGTTCAATGCAGTCTTAACATATGGATGTGAATCATGGACAATAGGACAACAGACAAGAAAATCACTGGAGTCTGTAGAAATGTGGTTTTACATAACAATGTTGAGAATACCATGGACAGCTAAGAAGAGTAATGAAAACGATCTGAAAAAGGCCAAAGCAAAAAGAGAGCTAAATTCCAATATAGGAAGAAACAATCATCATTTTTTTGGCCATGTAATGAGAAGAGAACAACTTGAATATATTGTAACTACTGGGAAAATCTAGGGACAAAGAGACAGAGGTAAGGAAAGAGAAAAGATACCAGACAGCTTAAGAGAATGGCTTGGCAGAAGGTCAACAACGGAAATGATAAATAACTGTCCATATCGAAAAATGTGGAGAGACATGATCACCTACGCCAGCAGGCCCGGTACTTGATGATGATGATAATGATGATGATTTAATAATAATAATAACAATAAAACCCATGATAATAATAAATGGGTGATTTAACAAAACGTGTTGATACGCGCGGGTCATATGTAAGAAATAGAACTCAATTATCAAACACTTTACAAGATGCGATATCAAACTCATCACACGATATCATATTAAATTCAGTGGTTGTAAGCCTGTTTGGACAGGGACGAAATGTTTTGCTTGTTACCTCCTTTTCTTAACCTGTATTTCCCCCGTAATGTTTTTTCTTCTTTACACTTTTATTACATATGTTAGCAATATCGACCGACAGAGGCAGATTGGATCATCGTCCCTATAAGAAGAATCAACAAACGAATACACAGCTTTAAGGGAGGGGCCTGCCAGCGCAACTCCGCATGTACACTCTTTTGTATTAAAAAAAAAAATCTATAGCAAAGAAGGGGGGGGGGGGAGGAACAGGCAAGTCTATCGCCGCCCTCTCAAAGTGTGCATGAGTCACTGTAAACTCGACCTCAAGTGCAGCGAGCCGGGTGTGGGTATTTCTTTGTGTGCTCTATGGGTGTCGCTGGCTCCCTTGGTTTGTGTTTATGCTTATGTTCTATGTACTTTCCATTTTTAGTTATTTATGCATTTTATGATCCCTTCAAGTGCTGGTCTGACATAGTAAAGAACCTTTTGTACATAATCTCTGTCCAGTGGCACGAAATAAAGTTTCTACGTAATCTCTGTACACTGTCACAAAATAAAGAACGTTTCCTACGTAATCTCTGTACAGTGGCACAAAATAAAGAACGTTTCCTACGTAATCTCTGTCCAGTGGCACAAAAAAAAGTTTCCTACATAATCTCTGTCCAGTGGCACAAAATAAAGAATGTTTCCTACATAATCTCTGTCCAGTGGCACAAAATAAAGTTTCCTACATAATCTCTGTCCAGTGGCACAAAATAAAGAATGTTTCCTACATAATCTCTGTCCAGTGGCACAAAATAAAGAATGTTTCCTACATAATCTCTGTCCAATAGCACAAAATAAAGAATGTTTCCTACATAATCTCTGTCCAGTGGCACAAAATAAAGAATGTTTCCTACATAATCTCTGTCCAGTGGCACAAAATAAAGATTGTTTCCTACATAATCTCTGTCCAATAGCACAAAATAAAGAATGTTTCCTACATAATCTCTGTCCAGTGGCACAAAATAAAGAATGTTTCCTACATAATCTCTGTCCAGTGGCACAAAATAAAGATTGTTTCCTACATAATCTCTGTCCAATAGCACAAAATAAAGAATGTTTCCTACATAATCTCTGTCCAGTGGCACAAAATAAAGAATGTTTCCTACATAATCTCTGTCCAGTGGCACAAAATAAAGAACGTTTCCTACATAATCTATGTCCAGTGGCACAAAAGAAAGAACGTTCCTACTTAATCTCTGTCCTGTGGCACAAAATAAAGAATGTTTCCTACATAATCTCTGTCCAGTGGCACAAAATAAAGGTTTCCTACATAATCTCTGTCCAGTGGCACAAAATAAAGAACGTTTCCTACATAATCTCTGTCCAGTGGCACAAAAGAAAGAACGTTTCCTACATAATCTCTGTCCAGTGGCACAAAATAAAGAACGTTTCCTACATAATCTCTGTCCAGTGGCACAAAATAAAGAACGTTTCCTACTTAATCTCTGTACAGTGGCACAAAATAAAGAATGTTTCCTAGATAATCTCTGTCCAGTGGCACAAAATAAAGAACGTTTCCTACATAATCTCTGTCCAGTGGCACAAAAGAAAGAACGTTTCCTACATAATCTCTGTCCAATAGCACAAAATAAAGAATGTTTCCTACATAATCTCTGTCCACTGGCACAAAATAAAGAATGTTTCCTACATAATCTCTGTCCAGTGGCACAAAATAAAGAATGTTTCCTACATAATCTCTGTCCAATAGCACAAAATAAAGAACGTTTCCTACATAATCTCTGTCCAATAGCACAAAATAAAGAATGTTTCCTACATAATCTCTGTCCAATAGCACAAAATAAAGAATGTTTCCTACATAATCTCTGTCCAGTGGCACAAAATAAAGAATGTTTCCTACATAATCTCTGTCCAATAGCACAAAATAAAGAACGTTTCCTACATAATCTCTGTCCAATAGCAGAAAATAAAGAATGTTTCCTACATAATCTCTGTCCAGTGTTGCACAAAATAAAGAATGTTTCCTACATAATCTCTGTCCAGTGTTGCACAAAATAAAGAATGTTCCCTACATTATACTTGCCCTATGGCATATAATAAAGAATGTTCCCTACATTATACTTGCCCTATGGCACATAATAAAGAATGTTCCCTACATTATATTTGCCCTATGGCACAAAATAAAGAATGTTCCCTACATTATACTTGCCCTATGGCACAAAATAAAGAATGTTCCCTACATTATACTTGCCCTATGGCACATATTGAAGAACGTTGTAATCGCAGAACAAGAAATGTTTCCCTCTGATTTGCTGCTGTCTCTCACTGGAGCTCAACAAGTGGCGGCTTCCTCTATATTAACACGTGATCTGTCTGTGAAAGTAGCAATAAATATATTTCAGTTTCACGATAACGCTTGAAATGTTGCTGTTTTTGATGACTAGTTTTAAAGGACGAGGTTTGTCATTGTTATATTTACTCTCTCTCTCTCTCTCTCTCTCTCTCTCTGCGATCAAGACTCAATCAGAGTAGGATTCCAGACACTCTCATGAAGTCAGCTGTCTGTTTAAGCGAATCGATTGCCCCATATAGTTTTTCTTCCAGGGATGTGGATGTGGACCACATTGCTCTTCTCAAGACTGTGTACTGGGGGTAATCCTGTAGAACATGTTTTGTAGTCATATTGTCCAGTATACAGTGGCATAGGCTGGTTGTACCTATTTTGAATTTAGTGAACATGTGATTTCTCATTCTATTGTGGCCAGTGCGTAGGCGAAGTATGATGACTTTATCCCTCCTTGATAGTTGGTGGTATCCTTCACTCTCGTTATGCTTTGGGTGTTCTCGTTTCCATTTTTCATCATAACTGATCGGATGGTTCTCTTGTGGTAATCTCCCTCCCTCCTTAGCTAATTTGTCTGCGCGTTCGTTCCCATGTACGTAGGGAGGTCAAAAAGTAATGCACACCAATTTTTTTCTCGGAAACTATTCGGGCAAAATGTGTGAAATTTTCACAGATTGTAGCTGAACATTCCCTTTATACTACCTATTTTTCAACATAATCTCCGTCCAAGCGTATTGCCTTACGCCAACGCGAAACTAGGTCATGAATGCCTCGTTTGTACCAAGTTTTGTCCTGCTCGCGTAGCCATTTTTTAACTGCACGGATCACATCCTCATCATTGTCAAAGTGTGTCCCACGCAGGAATTTTTGAGTGGTCCAAACAGATGGAAATCTGAGGAGCCAGATCAGGGCTGTAAGGAGGATGGGGCAGTACAGTCCAACCAAATTTGTTGATTGCTTCCCGTGTTACCAGACTTGTGTGAGGGCATGCATTGTCATGTTGAAGCAACACATCTGCAGATGGCTTATTAGGCCGAACTCTGTGGAACCGATTTTTGAGTTTTGTCAGTGTATTGATGTAAGCTGTCGAGTTGATTGTCTCACCTCTTGTCATTACATCAACAAGAATCACACCATCAATGTCCCAGAAGACAGTGATCATCACCTTTCCGGCTGATGGAGATGTTTTGAATTTTTTTCTTTTTGGTGACTGCGGATGATGCCATTCCATTGACTGCATTTTTGTTTCAGGCTCATAATAATGTGCCCACGTTTCGTCACCGGTAACAATTTTTGACAAAAACATTTCTCATTCAACACCGAAACGCTCCAACAATTCAGAATAGAATGTTTTCCTTTGAACTCTGTGATTATTTGTTAGGCACCGAGGAACCCATCGAGCGCAAATCTTTGAATATCCGAGAGTTTTAAAAATTGCGATTGCACTTCCCTTGCTGACTGTAAGCTGCAATGCCAATTGCTGACTAGTGATACGCCTATCCTTACGAATAATGGCATCAGCCCGGTTTAACATGTCTGTGCTGGTAGCCGAGTCAACACGTCCAGAACGTGGTAAATCATGCAGCTCCACTCGTACACTTTCTGCAGCTTTAATTCTCTGAACCAGCGACTAACTGTGCTCCTATCGACTGCAGAATATTTGTACACTGCACACAGTCGTTTATGAATGTTTGCCACAGTTTCTTTTTCCGCAACCAGAAATTCTATGACAATTCGCTGTTTGTAACGGACATTGTTGACAAGCTCCATTTTAACGGTTCATAGATTGCGTGATATTTATCAGAATGCTGTGCAATTTGGTACACATAATTGGAACATGTCATATTCCAAGTGTGCAAAATTTCATATTCCTATCTTTATTATTAGCCGAGAAAAAAAATTGGTGTGCATTACTTTTTGACCTCCCGTATTATATTACAGTGTGATGGTATCCACTGAATGACTACTTTCTGGAAGTTATTGCATAGATGGTCCAGGGTTGTTCTCAAGTCATCTAGTTCATTGTTCTTGGGGCAATCATCATCATCATCGAGTGCCATCTCCGCAATGAAGGTTGGCTACCATGGAGTGCCATTCTGCTCTGTCTCTTGCTTTGATGGTGCAGGTTTTCATAGGCTTATTTGTCCATCGTTTGGTGTTACTCGTCCATGTTAGTCTTGGTCTACCTCTGCCTCTTTTACCTTGTATTTTCCCCTCCAGGATTACTTTTAATAGACTGTTGTGTCATTTAAAATGACCCATAGATCGCATTTGTCTTGTTTGAATTGTGTTAGTAGCTCTCTTTTCATTTTTAGTTGTTTAAGACTTCATCGTTTGTTTTCTTTTCCTTCCATCCAATTCTACCTATTCTTCTATATATCCACATTTCAAAGGCTTCAATTCGGGCAGATAATAATAAATGAAAGAATATGAAAATTAACACAGCAAAAACAGAGGCTATGAGAATAAGTAAATTAAGACACCCATTAAACATTAAGATCAAAGATGCAGAAATAAAACAAGTAGAAGAATTCAAGTATTTGGGCACAATGTTCACAGAAGATGGAAAACTAGACAGAGAAATTGACATGAGAATACAAAAAGCAAATGTTGTCACATACCAGCTTTCACCATTGCTAAAACATCCAAACATTTCTATGCCAGCTAAACAACAAATGATAAATAACATTTTCATACCAACCTTGTGCTATGAAAGTCAAACATGGACCCTTTCTAAATCACAATTAAGAAAGATAAATACATGTAAGATGCGATGCTTGAGAAAAGTAACAAACAACACAAGAAGAGATAGAATACCAAATGAAACCATGAGAAAAATGGTAGGAACAAAACCCTGCCAAGAATATATAGAACAACAACTTAAATGGTTTGGCCACCTGGTTAGAATGAATCCTCAACAATCACCATCAAGGGTGTTCTTCTCGAGAATGCATGGAAAAAGACCAAGAGGAAGACCCAGAAGAAGATGGATAGATGCGGTGACAGAGACATGTAACAACAAAGGAAAATCACTAATTCAGACAATTCGAGCAGCTCAAGAACGACAAATGATATAAACCACGACACCCTTATGTATCATTGAAAAGAGAAAAGAAGAAGAAGAATAAATGAATATTATTATAGAGGGAAACTTCCGCGGCGATAGATCAGCGAATCATTTCAGGAGAATAGGTATGTTTACAACCCTCGGAAAACAAATATATATTTCCGATATTTATAGTGAGGGACAATTATCATTGGGGGTGACGGTAGATATATTTATGTCACAAACAGCAGTTTTGTCCCTTTGATAAACCACCACTCTTGTCCCTTACTAAGCAGTTTTATACATGATTTCACTTGCAAAAAGGGGCGTGAAGTCGGATGTTTTGGGCCGAAAGGCGCAGATGCAACAGCTTGCTTCAACCGCAGTTTAAACACATTCAGATTAAGTGTATTATTTTTATGTTGCTTAGTAGGCGTAGGCTGTCGTGACAAGGCGCTGTGTCGAGGAGTACGGGTTCGATTCTGCTTCCAGCTGTGTATTGTTCTTTTTTTTCTGTTGTTGATTAATTAGTGTAATATTTTAATGTAAACATAACTTTGTTATGTATTGATTCGTTGACTTGCCACGCAAAGTTTCCTCTCAGAATAAAATTAATTGATTATTGTTTGTCTCACATCTAAATCACGTGACGTGTCCTTTTGTTTTAGATGAAAATGAGTTGTCGCTAGGCGAACACAAAAGAAAGAATAAGATGCTAACATCGGCCTGAAATGTAACAACCGCTGATACACGCAAGACTAAGTGTGCTAAAAAAAACAACAACTAAAAGAATGGGAATAAATCACAGTCCGCCCCAAAGCTAATGTTCTAATAAAGACACAATTATAAATCACGTGAGAGAGTACAAGTACATAAACAATATTTTTTTACCGACGACGAAAAATTAGATAAGGGAGATTGAAAGCAGAATGCAAAAACTAAATTAATGTAAGCTACCAAATTACATCGATATTGAAACATCCAAAAGTAACTTTGCAAAAAAAAAAAAAAACATAAATAAATAAAAATCATGTTTATGTCCACTTTGTACTGCCGGTGTCAGACGCGAAATATTCTGGATAGAGACAATCATCAAATAAGAACACGCGGAATGAATTGTACAAGGAATGCTGTAAACAAAACTGGAAGAGATAAGATTAGAAATGAGGCCTTGGGAAAAAATGGTGGTTGTAGTACTAGACAGTGACCATATTGAACATGCATCATCATCATCGTCATGTGCCATACCGGTTGACGTAGGCCAGCATGTCCTTCCATGCAATTTTCTATCTACAGTGCATCGTATCAGTTCTGTTGTTGACTGTTTTCCATGCCATGACACCAAGCTATCCAGTATTTTCTCTCTTTGTCGTCCGCGATCTCTCTTTCCTTTAATTTATGTATACCTAATTCCTTATATTGAACATTAGTGGGCCTATAAGAAGACTTTTCAACCAACACACAGTCATCAGTCACCTGACACAACGAGACTTGCTGAGGAAGGGATCTGAGCACAATGAACATGTTCAGAGTGCAATGACGACCCGCAAATAACTCAGTGTATTGAACAACAAAGAATTAAATGCTTTAACCTCCGACCCGAGTGCAATCCAACCAACCGACAGCTCGGGCGTATTACATGAAAACATCCGGCTACAGGGCAAAAAGAAAAGCCATAAAGAGATGAATAGATGGGATCAAAGACATATTTTAGGTCTTCGCTGTTTCTTTTTCCCTGTGAAGTCCATGTGAGAGCTTGTTTGACAGTACTTGTTTTTGGCTTTTTGCAGTGCGTGTCCTATCCATCCCCACCGTCCTTTTCTTATTATTCCTCCAACGGCACTGACATTAATACATATTTAAGTGAACAGGTAATTTGTAAACACTAAGGCATTTTAAAAAACAGTTATTGTTGACTGTTTTTATACAACCCGATATATGTGCAATTGCGATGGCATTTGACGTGAAATAGTTTTGCCTCATTGTTGTGGTGAATGCAATTTTGAATCCGGGTCGGTTTATATATCTTTGAGATAACGACGTGGAAATGGTGACAATACATTAGCGTTGGACTGCTACCTTGTTCTGGACTGTTGAGATCCAATAAATGATACAGGTGTAAGGTTTGCTATATCTATCTATCTATTATTTATTAGAATGCAGTCATGTCTCTTTGCTTTGAGCTTATCTGACGATGAATTATCAGAACAGAGAAATATAAAATATTTGGCAATTTTGATTTGTAAGATAATTTGACAGAGCCATGCTAATTTAATTTGTGATGGAATAGTCATTAATTATAGTGGATCATTTTATTTATGAAGTTTGAAAGTGGCCTTTATTGTTGTAATATTATATATATATGATAACTGAAACATGATAATCTATGTATTTACTAATCATTACAGTATTAAACTGCAGGCTTAGCTGGACCGTGTTGTTGTGATGTAAGAGATCCAGTATGGTAGTAAGTCAGTCTTGAGAGTTGACATTTGTGAACAATCAACCCATGCACGATAATCAGTAACTATTTCTTCTTATTCCTTTCAGCTCCCCGTGGAGCATAGGTCTTCAACTAACACTTTCCAAGCCGTCCTGTTTCTTGCCATTCTTGTAAGATCGTGCCATGTCTTCCCCATCTTCTTCATTTCTGATTCCATCTGTCAACCCCAAGTATATTTTGGTTTTTCACTTTGTCTTCTTCCCTGGGGATTCCCCCAAAAAAGTGTCTACAGTGTTATACCCTCATTTTACTTCATCAACGTACGTCCAGCTCCATCGACTTCGTCGTTTTTCTTTGTTCACTGGTATTGTTTTACTGGTACTTTCCATAATTCTATTTTAGTTATTGTTCTGCCAGCTCCGTTATTTTTTTACGATGCGCAATAATCCAATAATGAGCGACTGTATCTTTATGATTGTCGTTTTTGTTGGTCTCCATGTTTCACATACGACTGGATTTGACATTGCAGGTGGAAATATTTATTTTTGTATTTAATATAATTTCGCTGGATTTCTATGTTTCCTAGTGCAGTCAGTAAATACGCCTTTTGCATTTTGTATCCCTGTTTTGGTATTATTTTCTGTTCCTCCTTCTTTATCTATATTATTGCCTCTCTCTCTCTCTCTCTCTCTCTCTCTCTCTCTCTCTATATATATATATATATATATATATATATATATATATATATATATATATATATGCAATCAAAATGATTTATTTATCACCAACACATTCTTCAAGCACAGAGAGTCGCAAGTATACACCTGGTACAAATGGAATGACACAATATGCAGAAGCCAGATAGATTTTATACTAACAAGAAAGCAGAACAAGAAAAGAGTAACCGACAGTAGAGCAATCCAAAATATTACAGACGACACGGATCACAAGATGGTTATGATCACACTAAGACAACCAAAAATAAAGAGAATATACGAAAACAAACAAAAGAAGCGAAAAGAACAGACAATAAAAATAAAACAATTAAAAGATCAAGAAACAAGGAAAACCCTAGAAGAAAAACTAACAGAGGAATTCAAGAAACACCCTAACGAAGTATGCACAGTAGAAGAAGAGTGGAAACAATTTTAAGGAAACAGTAACCATCATCTCTAAAACAGTTTGTGGAACGAAGCTAAGAACAAGAGAAGGAAAAAAGAGCACCCCGTAGTGGAACGAAACAATCAGAGAATCAATTAAAGAAAAGAAGAAACTGTTTAAAAATTGGAGGGAGAACAAGAACCAAGAAAAATATGAAAAATATGCCTCAGTTCGAAAAATAGTTAAAATGTTGATCAAAGAAGCTAAGCAAAAGAATTGGACAGAATTCGGACAAAACATGAACATGGACTTCAAGACAGCCACAAGAGATTTCTACAAAGCAGTAAAAGCCATAGGAGCGAGAAAAGAAAACCATGATCCTACTGAGCTGATAAATGACAAAGACGGACAGCCAATATCAAATAACCAATGTATGCAACTGAGATGGAGAGAATATTTTGAAGACCTGTTAAACATACCAACTACCAATAAGACAACAAAAACCACGCTAGAACTCACAAATACTGAACCCAACATCATGAAAGAGGAAATCGAAGAAGTAATCAAATATGCACCAAGAAATAAAGCACCGGGGATAGATAACATACCAATTTAAATAATAGCAGCAGCAGGAGAAACAGGAATACAATGGCTGCACAGAATATTTAATGCAGCATGGCACCAACAACAAACCCCAGAAGACTGGCAACAGGCTATCATCATACCAATATGGAAAAAAGAAAGGTAGCAAAAGAGACTGCAATCAATATAGAGGTATATCTCTTCTCAGCCATGTAGGAAAGCTATACGCCAAAATCTTGGAAAAAAGGCTGAGACCAATAATATAACTACAGTTAAACGATTCTCAAATGGGGTTAAAAAAAACAGTGGATGTACCGACGCACTATTCACATTAAAACAGCTTGCAGAAAAAACGACATAACACAATCAAAACTTATACATAGCCTTCATTGACCAGGAAAAAGCATTGGACAGAGTAAACAGAGAACAACTGTGGGAAGTTGTTAACCACTTCGAAGTTAGGTCAGGTGTAAGACAGGGGTGCGTACTATCCCCCTGCTGTTTATTACATACATGGACTATATATGCAAGCTAGCCAACCCATCAGAGACAGAGGAGATCAACGAGCTTATATTTGCAGACGACCAGGCACTAATACATGAAACAATAGCAGACCTACAAGAACACTTAAACAAACTCAACATCTCAGGCACAAAATACAACATGAAAATCAACATCAACAAAACAGAAGTCATGAATGTTGCCAAAAATAAACAAAACATCAACATAACTATAGAAGGCTGACAACTAAAACAAGTAGAGGAATTCAAATACCTAGGAAGTCTAATGACAAACGATAATTCTCAAACGGTAGAGGTAAAATCAAGATGCAACAAAGCTTGTCAAATCATCGGACAGTTATCACCACTATTGTCCAACAAGGAAATAACTCTGGAGGCAAAACGAGCACTATACAATACAGTCTTCATCCCAACGTTGTGCCACCAATGCCAGACCTGGACCCTAGATGCAAGAACAATAAGAAAAATAACCTCTACAGTGATGACATCTGTTAGACGATAGACAGGAAACAGTCTGAGAGATAAGATCAGAAATGAAGAACTGAGAAAAAAGCTAGGAATAGCGACTACCATAGAATATATAAGGAAACAACAGATAAAATGGTTTGGCCACGTGACAAGGCAGAAAGAACAAAACACAACACAACGAGCCTACAACAAACGTTGTGAGAACACTAGACCCAAGGGTCGACCACGAAAAAGATGGGTCGATGGAATATTAGAAGCACTAGGAAACATAACAGCAGCAGAGGCGAACAAAAGAGCAAAATACCGCAAATTATATCTCCCCTCGACGCTGAAAGGCAGATGAGGAAGGAAAGAAGAAGAAGAAGATATATATATATATATATATATATATATATATATATATATATATATATATATATATATATATATATATATATATATATATATATAAAGTTTTTACGTTTAGTGGAGGTATTTCTCCTATAATCAATATCTATGCCATTATAAGTTATTATAGCTGACAAGTTATTGCTGCATTTATATATTTCATTATTATATCATGACAGTTCCCAACTATGTGATATTACTGTATCACTATAGTTTATATGTTGGTGTATAACTTGTTATTATTTATAATTGTCATAATTTATTCCATAAGGAGCTTTATAACCGTGTCAATTTAGTTTATAAACGTTGAAGAATAGCTTGCAACCACGTTATGAATAGTTTATAACAGCGTCATTTATAGTTTGAAACACTATTTCACACCATGTGTGGATCAGCATAAAAAAAAATATATTCACGTGATGTGCAGAATTACGTGCCCGTTGCATTCTTGGTACACACAAACTCCCACTAGCCTATCCTAACATCCTCATCTATGTCGCCATTTTCCACTAATTCGCCTGTCTATCCTTGCCTTTTGTTTAAATATAAACATTGTTTCAAGTCTCCAACTCTGCTCTCAAATTAGTTTATATCTTTTTTAAACTTGTCTTAGTATTTGCGGTCTCCTTTCTAATTTTTAATAGTACTTTATTTATTTGTTTTTCTTTGTTTGTAATTTGTTCCAAAGGAATTGAAGTCAACGGTCACAACATAAATAATTTGCGATATGAGGATGACACAATCTTAATAGCAGAGACATAGAATGAGCAACAAGAAATGATAGACATAATAGTAAAAGAAAGCAACAACAAAGGTCTATGTCTGAATAGTAAGAAAACAGAAGTAATGGTCATGTCGAAGAAACAATCATCACCAACATGCAGCATAAAAATAAGCAGGACAAATCTGTAACAGGTGAATGTTTCAAATACTTGGGCACAATAATAACATCAGATTGAAGATGCACCACGGAAATAAAAAGCAGAATAGCTCAGGCCAAAATAGCATTTAAGAACATGAAAAATATCTTATGCAACAAACCTATCTATGTCAATAAAAGTGAGAAAGAGAGTTCATCGGTGCTATATAGAACCAATTCTGACCTGTGGAAGCGAATCATAGACAGTAGACAAAGAAATGAAAAGACGATTAGAGGCCACAGAGATGGGATTTCTCAGAAGAATGTTGAAAGTTTCCTGGACAGCTAAGAAGACCAATGAGAAAATTCTCAAAGAGGGCAATGCAAAAAGGGAGCTACTAAAAACATCAGAAAGAAACAATCAACATTTTTCGGGCATGTCATGAGAAGAGGAAAGTTGGAATACTTGGCTACAACTGGCAAATAAAAGGAAAGAGAGATCGCGGACGACAAAGAGAAAAAATACTTGATAGCTTAATGTCATGGCATAAAGAACAGTCAACAACAGAAATGATAGGATTCGCTGCAGATATAAGATTGTGGATGGACATGATCGCCTACGCCAACTGGTATGACACATGATGATGATGAAATTGTTCCAGGACTCGGTCGCCTCCGCTTGAGTCTCGATTCTGTTCCCTCAGATTTGTCCAGCGCTGTAGACCAGTCAAATGAGTTTTGTAGATGTTTTGAAAGTAGCCGAATCTAAAATAGTACTAGATACTAACATCAGAAGGAAACTTACCGTTTTTGTTTTTACCGTTAAATAACAAAGTGATAACTGGAATATATTGTGACAACAGGAAACATTGAGTGTAGAAGATATAAGGTGAAACCATTGCCATCTTTACCTCATGACATTTGTCAGTTTAAGAGAATATTTAGTTGGAATAGTTATGCGCTGTCATTGAGGACGGGCAACCAATGGATCGGGAGGACATCATCAATGCCCTCCGAGATTTGGGAAGAGCACATGACGTCGACAAACACAGATCCACGTCACTTCTTCGGATGATGGAAATGGGAGTTAAGATGGGCACAGCCAGAAATGAGAAACTTAGTGGGCGTGTAAGAAGACTTATCAACCAACATAGAACTGGAGTCGTCAGTCGCTGGACACTGAGGGAATTGCTGAGGAGGGGATCTAAGCACCTGTGGACATGTTCGGAGTGCAATGATGATGACCCGCAAATAACTCAATAACTCAATTTAGTTGAAAGTCTACAGCGCGATTCTTTCTCAGTCTTTGTGGCGTTGACCTCTTGGCTACTAAAGGAATTGTTAGTCATCTTAGGCATCCGTCCTTAAAAGGACGTTAAGTGAACGTAAATGCGTTGTGTTGTAATTTATTTGCGACATTCGGTTCAATACATCCGACTTCAGCACACTTTTGGTAACCGGGTTGCCTTTCCTCTTCGATCCCTCATCACTTGGCCAGACAAGACTGGTTAGTCTTTTACTAGAGGCACCGCGAAGAGGTGGAGTAGAGTTTGGGTGGTTCTGGTTCCACTGAAAGCCATCAGCTGTAAATCGCTGGCATCATCCAGATCTGTTGATGGCAATCACCTTGCCTCCTACAGCTGATTTGATAAACGATGGTAGACATCATCATCATCAAGTACCGTGCCTGCTGGCGTAGTGGTCATGTCTCTCTACAACGTTCGGTCTTGACAGTTATTTATCATTTCTATTATTGATCTTCCGCCAAGCCGTTCTCTTAAGCTGTCTTGTATCTTTGTGTGCATGTTTATGTTAGTCATATCTCATATCTTTGTGTGTGCATGTCTGTGTTTGTCACATCTCATATCCTTGTGTGTGCATGGCTATGTTAGTCCCATCTCATATCTTTGTGTGTGCATATCTATGTTAGTCATATTTCTTATCTTTGTGTGCGTGTCTATGTTAGGCATGTGTCATATCTTTGTGTGTGCATGTCTATGTCAGTTTTATCTCATATCTTTATGTGCATGTTTATGTTAGTCATGTGTCATATATCTTGATGTGTGTCAGTGTTAGTCATGCCTCGTATCGCTGTGTGCATGTCTGTGTTAGTCATATCTCACATCTTTGTGTGTGCATGTCTGTGTTAGTCACCTCTAGTGACTCGGGCAGATGGTGCTCGTAAACCTGGGAGGGCCGACCATCTAAGGGCAGAATCCCCCTACAGAAAAGACAACCTGCTGCCTTGCAGGAAGATTGGGGACAATCAAAGGCTAGGGAAAGCAAACCCGAATAAAATGCTGGCTGAAATCGGATGCACTGGGCCAATGGCGCAGAACACAGTGCAACGTATTAACGGGTGTTCAATCAGAGTGGATCTGGCGAACTCTACTTGTGATGTTCTGTCAGTAGGGGCGATCAACACACTTAGCCTGACAGCTGACTTCATGTGGGAGTCTGGAATCCTACTCAGATTGAGTCCTGATCGCAGAGAGAGAGAGAGAGAGAGAGAGATATTTTCTTCTTGCTTCTCTCTATACTTTCATCCATCAACTTTCCCAGTATGTAAAAAGTAAAGTACCCCCGTAAGTGGCGTATAGGGAAATATGGTGTTAGTGACCCTATATTTTACAGACCTTCAGCACATGATTTTTGGGGTAATGTGGTCAGTATTACGCCCGTGCTGCTTTACTTTCCCAGAAAAAATCCGGTACCCATTTAAGGCTGGGTGAACCCGGAAGCCGTCGGTTGGGATCGAACCCTACCCCTTGTCCGTGGTAGTCCAGTTCACTAACCACTGAGCTATCGCGGCTCCATTTCAGCTGTTTCCGCCTTCTCATTACATGGCCAAAAAATGATGATTATTTCTTCCTAATATTGGAAATTAGATCTCTCTTTGCCTTGGCCTCTTTCAGAACATTTTTGTTACTCCTCTTAGCTGACCATGGTATTCTCAACATTCTGCTGTAAAACCATATTTCTACAGCCTCCACTGATTTTCTTGTCCGTTGTCCTGTTATCCATGATTCACATCCACATTTTAAGACTGGCTCTACATAACATTTAAGAAGACATAGAAAGTTGTAGAAATACGCGGTCAACCTAACCAGCCAGACATATGGTGATGATACCTCTTTTTTTTTTAAATCGCTTTTTATTTCAAATTGATTATTCATGAAACATGAGTTTGCCTATAACTCTCTCTCTCTCTCTCTCTCTCTCTCTCTCTCTCTCTCTCTCTTTCTTTCTCTGTCTGTGTGTGTGAGGGAGAGAGGAGAGAGGGTGGGAGGAGCTAGTCTGGCACTAACACCCGTGTGACCTTGGTGATGTCATTTAAGGAGAAAATATAAAAGTAGTTAACATCTTTCCAAGTTGCTGAACCACAAGGACTGATCTGTAAAATTAACGAACGGAATCAAACAGCGATTCCAGGTTTGATCTGCAGAATTTAAAGGGAAAGGGGGAAAACACGTAACAAGGAAGATCTGAAAATAATACACGCGTTTGAATAGAAGCACGTTTTATCAGCAGTCAAGGAGGATGCTAAAGCGACGCAACCCCGCTACAAGCAGGGAAATCTCCCTGAACTAGGTCACACACCTGCGCTGTGAAGCCACCGACGAACCCGTGAATAGACACGCAGATAGAACGCCCAGTCTATTGAAGCAGTCCGCTAGTCTGTGGTACCCCGTCCGAGACCAGGCCTGATAGCAAGGTGAGGAGCCGTGGAAGGAAAAAAAAAGAAACGTTAAGTGCAAACCAACCCCTGTTTTCTTATTTTATCTCCCACCCGCCCCTCTTAGGATGAAGGTCACCCTAGTTTTGCTGTTCTCAATTCAGATTGCGGTAGACTGTTGATGTGTGACTCTTTAATTCCTGAATGATTTCTGATTGCTGTAGACTGTTGATGTATGACTCTTTAATTCCTTAATGATTTCTGATTGCTGTAGACTGTTGATGTGTGACTCTTTAATTCCTGAATGATTTCTGATTGCTGTAGACTGTTGATGTGTGACTCTTTAATTCCTGAATGATTTCTGATTGCTGTAGACTGTTGATGTGTAACTCTTTAATTCCTTAATGATTTCTGATTGCTGTAGACTTGATGTGTGACTCTTTAATTCCTGAATGATTTCTGATTGCTGTTGACTGTTGATGTATGACTCTTTAATTCCAAAACTATTTCTGATTGCTGCAGACTGTTGATGTATGACTCTTTAATTCCTGAATGATTTCTGATTGCTGTAGACTGTTGATGTATGACTCTTTAATTCCAAAACTATTTCTGATTGCTGCAGACTGTTGATGTATGACTCTTTAATTCCAAAACTATTTCTGATTGCTGCAGACTGTTGATGTATGACTCTTTTAATTCCTGAATGATTTCTGATTGCTGCAGACTGTAGATGTATGACTCTTTAATTCCTGAATGATTTCTGATTGCTGCAGACTGTTGATGTATGACTCTTTAATTCCTGAATGATTTTTAATTGCTGCAGACTGTTGGTGTATTAAAAAAAAAAAGTAAAGTACCACCGTCACCCCAAGTGGCGTATAGGGAATATGGTGTTAGTGACCATAAATTTTACAGACCTTCGGCACAAGATTTTTGGGGCTATGTGGTCGGTATTACGCCCGTGTCGCTTTAATTTCCCAGAAAAAAAAATCCGGTACCCATTTAAGGCTGAGTGAACCCGGAATCCGTCGGTTGGGATCGAACCCTACCTCTTGTCCTTTGCAGTCCAGTTCACTAACCACTGAGCTATCGCGGCTCCCAGTAGAAATGGGTACCAGGGTAGTACTCTGGGAAGGTGAGGAATGCCGCCTCTCATCGTGAGTTTCGATGCTTGAAGCTACACTGTCCAGAAGTCTCCGAACTCTTCTGGATAGGCGGCTGAACACATTTGGGTGAAAACTCGCATGCTAAGTCGCCGATTCAAGTCTCGTGCTTTGTTATCTTTACCTGTTGTCTGTTTGGCTATCTTTACCTCCAGAAGACACTTCTGACGGCTAAAATTTGCTCCTCATAAAGCAGTGATCAGGAGGTGAAAAAGTCAGTGTTTGGGATTAATGTAATGTCGTGTCATTTAAAACGTGGTTATACTTTAGCCATTATATACCTTCCATTTATAACCCTGTCTTACTACAATGACGTGTCATTCTAGTAGTTATAATTGTTATATACACTTCCCGTTTGAACCCACGCCTCACCACAATGACGTGTCATCCTAGTAGTTATAATTGTTAAATACATTCCCCGTTTGAACCCACGCCTCACCATAATGACGTGTCATCATAGTGGTTATAATTGTTACATACATTCCCCGTTTGAACCCAGGCCTCACAACAATGACGTGTCATCATAGTGGTTATAATTGTTACATACACTCCCCGTTTGAACCCACGCCTCACCACAATGACGTGTCATCCTAGTGGTTATAATTGTTACATACATTCCCCGTTTGAACCCACGCCTCACCACAATGACGTGTCATCCTATTGGTTATAATTGTTACATACATTCCCCGTTTGAACCCACGCCTCACCACAATGACGTGTCATCCTAGTGGTTATAATTGTTACATACACCCCCGTTTGAAACCCTGCCTCGCCACAAGGACGTGGCATCCAACATTATAATAATTTGGTCCACTACATACTCCTCATTTGAAGCCACCTGAGCGTTTAGTGTGTGCGACACCAGACCGTGGAGTCCGTGTTCATTTCTAAATTTTTACAGTCGATGAAACGACATTCCTCCTCATCTTTGTACCACATATCCACATCTTTGTCCCACCTATCCTCCTCATCTTTGTCCCATCTATCCTCATCTTTGTCCCACCTATCTTCGTCATCTTTGTCCCATCTATCCTCATCTTTGTCCCATCTATCTTCCTCATCTTTGTCCCACATATCTTCCTCATCTTTGTCCCACCTATCTTCCTCATCTTTGTCCCATCTATCCACATCTTTGTCCCACCTATCTTCCTCATCTTTGTCCCACCTATCTTCCTCATCTTTGTCCCATCTATCCTCAACTTTGTCCCATCTATCTTCCTCATCTTTGTCCCACATATCTTCCTCATCTTTATCCCACATATCTTCTTCATCTTTGTCCCATCTATCTTCCTCATCTTTATCCCACATATCTTCTTCATCTTTGTCCCATCTGTCTTCCTCATCTTTGTCCCACATATCTTCCTCATCTTTGTCCCACATATCTTCCTCATCTTTGTCCCATCTATCTTCTTCATCTTTGTCCCACCTATCTTCCTCATCTTTGTCCCATCTATCCTCAACTTTGTCCCATCTATCTTCCTCATCTTTATCCCACATATCTTCTTCATCTTTGTCCCATCTATCTTCCTCATCGTTGTCCCACATATCTTCCTCATCTTTGTACCACCTATCTTCCTCATCTTTGTCCCATCTATCCTCAACTTTGTCCCATCTATCTTCTTCATCTTTGTCCCATCTATCTTCCTCATCTTTATCCCACATATCTTCTTCATCTTTGTCCCATCTATCTTCCTCATCTTTGTCCCACATATCTTCCTCATCTTTGTACCACCTATCTTCCTCATCTTTGTCCCATCTATCTTCCTCATCTTTGTCCCATCTATCTCCCTCATCTTTGTCCCATCTATCTTCCTCATCTTTGTCCCACCTATCTTCCTCATCTTTGTCCCATCTATCTTCCTCATCTTTGTCCCATCTATCTCCCTCATCTTTGTCCCACCTATCCTCCTCATCCTTTCCCCACCTATCCTCCTCATATGTGTCCCACCTATCATCATCTTTGTCCCACCTATCATCATCTTTGTCCCACCTATCCTCTTCTTTGTCCCACCTATCCTCATCTTTTTCCCACCTATCCTCCTCATCTTTGTCCCACATATATTCCTCATCTTTGTCCCACCTATCTTCCTCATCTTTATCCCAACTATGCTCATCTTTGTCCCACACATCCTCCTCATCTTTATCCCAACTGTCCTCCTCATCTTTGTCCCACCTATCCTCATCTTTGTCCAACCTATCCTCCTCATCTTTGTCCCACCTGTCCTCCTCATCTTTGTCCCACCTATCCTCCACTTCTTTGTCCCACCTATCCTCCTCATCTTTGTCCCACCTGTCCTCCTCATCTTTGTTCCACACATCCTCTTCATCTTTGTCCCACCTGTCCTCCTCATCTTTATCCCACCTATCCTCCTCATCTTTGTCCCACCTATCTTCATCTTTGTCCCACCTGTCCTGCTCATCTTTATCCCACCTGTCCTCCTCATCTTTATCCCACCTATCCTCCTCATCTTTGTCCCACCTATCTTCATCTTTGTCCCACCTGTCCTCCTCAACTTTATCCCACCTGTCCTCCTCATCTTTATCCCACCTATCCTCCTCATCATTGTTCCACACATCCTCCTCATCTTTGTCCCACTTATCATCCTCATCTTTGCCCCACCTATCCTCCTCATCATTGTTCCACACGTCCTCATCATTGTTCCACACATCCTCCTCATCACTGTTCCACACATCCTCCTCATCTTTGTCCTACCTATCCTACTCTTTATCCCACATATCCTCCTCATCACTGTTCCACACATCCTCCTCATCTTTGTCCTACCTATCCTAATCTTTATCCCACCTATCCTCCTCATCATTGTTCCACACATCCTCCTCATCTTTGTCCTACCTATCCTAATCTTTATCCCACCTATCCTCCTCATCATTGTTCCACACATCCTCCTCATCTTTGTCCTACCTATCCTAATCTTTATCCCACCTACCCTCCTCATCATTGTTCCACACGTCCTCTTCATCTTTGCCCCACCTATCCTCCTCATCATTGTTCCACACGTCCTCATCTTTGCCCCACCTATCCTCCTCATCATTGTTCCACACGTCCTCATCTTTGCCCCACCTATCCTCCTCATCACTGTTCCACACATCCTCCTCATCTTTGTCCTACCTATCTTAATCTTTATCCCACCTATCCTCCTCATCATTGTTCCACACATCCTCCTCATCTTTGTCCTACCGATCCTAATCTTTATCCCACCTATCCTCCTCATCATTGTTCCACACATCCTCCTCATCTTTGTCCCACCTATCATCCTCATCTTTGCCCCACCTATCCTCCTCATCATTGTTCCACACGTCCTCATCTTTGCCCCACCTATCCTCCTCATCATTGTTCCACACGTCCTCATCTTTGCCCCACCTATCCTCCTCATCATTGTTCCACACGTCCTCATCTTTGCCCCACCTATCCTCCTCATCATTGTTCCACACATCCTCCTCATCTTTGTCCCACCTATCATCCTCATCTTTGCCCCACCTATTCTCCTCATCATTGTTCCACACATCCTCCTCATCTTTGTCCCACCTATCATTCTCATCTTTGCCCCACCTATCCTCCTCATCTTTGCCCCACCTATCCTCATCTTTGTCCCACCTATCATCCTCATCTTTGCCCCACCTATCCTCCTCATCATTGTTCCACACATCCTCCTCATCTTTGTCCCACCTATCATCCTCATCGTTGCCCCACCTATCCTCCTCATTGTTCCACACGTCCTCATCTTTGCCCCACCTATCCTCCTCATCATTGTTCCACACGTCCTCATCTTTGCCCTACCTATCCTCCTCATCATTGTTCCACACATCCTCCTCATCTTTGCCCCACCTATCATCCTCATCTTTGCCCCACCTATCCTCCTCATCATTGTTCCACACATCCTCCTCATCTTTGTCCCACCTATCATCCTCATCTTTGCCCCACCTATCCTCCTCATCATTGTTCCACACGTCCTCCTCATCTTTGTCCCACCTATCATCCTCATCTTTGCCCCACCTATCCTCCTCATCATTGTTCCACACATCCTCCTCATCTTTGTCCCACCTATCATCCTCATCTTTGTCCCACCTATCATCCTCATCTTTGCCCCACCTATCATCCTCATCTTTGCCCCACCTATCCTCCTCATCATTGTTCCACACGTCCTCCTCATCTTTATTCCACCTATCCTCCTCATCATTGTCCCACACATCCTCCTCATCTTTTCTTAAAAAATGAAGAATCAACTTGGTGATCTCCTCTTTGTCCAGTATCAGTCAACTCTCATTGCCAGAGCTTCAGTGAGCTATACCTTTATTTCATTATTTACATCAAATAAGGCACATTTTATTACTTTAATATATTAATATTCATTGGCGCCTTTATTTTAGGATAATAGAATCATAATTCTTTTCTTTGTACAGCACCCGATTTCTTTGGTAGGGATATGAATATTGATTTGATCATGTCGTCTGGTATGTATCCGTTGTTGTAGATATCATTCAATATTTTTGTTATTATTTCTATTCCAAAATCACTCATGGCTTCAATCTCTTCTTTAGTTATTATTATATTGTCGGAGCTTTGGCAGCTTTCATATCGCGCAAGCGTCTTCCACTTCTTCTCTGAGTATTTCTGGTCCTTCTCCATTATCCTTAATATTTACTTCCGTTCGTTCATCATTATAAAGATCTTTAATGTATTCTGTCTATCATTCCCTTATGTTTTCTTGATCAATCAACAGTTCTCCATCCTTTGATCTTAAGACATCAGTTTTTTATTGCGTTTTTCTTTCTGTTAATTCCTCAATTTGTTTGTATATAGCTTTAGCATCTCCTTTTTGTTGCATTTCAATCTCTTTGCATCTCTCTTTTAGCCATGCTTCTTTTGCTTCATTGCATTTTACTACAATTTCTTTATTTAATCTCTTATACTCATCTTTATTTTCTATATTTCTTCTTCTTGTATCCATTAGCTGCAAAATGTCATCTGTCATCCATTTCTTTCTTGAATTTGTCCTCACTGGTGGTATGAACTCTTTTGATGTTTGTTGCATTGATTCTTTTAGCATTCCGCACTGTTCATCAATGCTTTGTATCTTCTCTATTGCATTATACCGGTTCTGAATTGTAATTTTATATTTGTCTTGCAGCTTCTTGTCTGATTTTAGTAAATCTAAATTTAACTTGATGTTAACCGAGGCTCGTTTTGTTGTTTTTAATTTTACTCTAAGTTTTCCCACAACTGGTACATGGTCACTATTGCAATCTGCCCAGGTCTAGTTTTCACACACACCAGGCTGTTTATAAATCTATTGCTTATCATTATATAATCAATTTTATTACGTGCGTTGTGTCGTGGGCTCTTCCATGTCCACAGACATCTTGGATGTTGCTTAAACCAGGTGTTTCCTATCATCATGTTGTGTGTTCTTGCCCAGTCAATAAGTTTCTCACCTCTTTCATTACTCTCGCCTAAGCCATAATGACCAACTACTTCCTCAACTCTTTCCTTTCCTACTTTTGCGTTAAAATCCCATAGAACTATGGTGTTTTCATGTGGTTTGCATTTATGAAGTGCCCCATTTAACTCGTTGTACAAATTATCTGTTTGCTGTTGGTGCATAAACTTGTATAAGATTTATGTCTATTGGCTTTCCATTCAATTTCACTAAAACGACTCTGTCAGATATTGGGTAAAAGCCTTTCACTGTTCTTGCTCTTTCTGCATCCAAGATGATACCTACTCCTCTTTGGTGTTCAGTACCTCCAGAATAGATTATTTTATTTTTAAATACATCTCCCCTGATCCGGTGTATCTCATTTCGCAAAGTCCCAGTAATTGTAAACACATTCTTTTCATTTCTTGTATGATGTTTTCTAGTTTACCCTTCTGCATGAGTGTTCTCACATTCCAAGTACCTATCTTTAGAGTTTGTTTTATCTTTATTTTGCTTACAGTATCTTGATGACGATCGGGTATCACCTGTAGCACATGATGTCCCCTCCCGAACGAGGGTTTTCCCATTGGAATCCCCCTTAACGCTGTTGTCGTTATTTCTATTGTTGTGGCGATTCATGATTGTACAAAGAAGTTACGACGGTGGTTTTCTGTAGGAGGTATATACGGGTTGCTAATTGTTGGAAGCCAGCGCATGCGAAGTAATTTATATTTGTAGTTTACTTGAAACATGTGGAACATGCGAGCACTCTGTTCTTCCTCCTCTACTTCTTGTTAATAGTTCTCCAGCTCGTTTTCTTTTTCTTCTTCTTCCTCTCCTACTCCATCTCCTCGTTCCTCTTCCATCTCCTCTTATTCTTCTTCCTCCCCCTCATTCTTCCTCCACCACCTCTTCTTCCTCCTCCTTCATATCATCTTCTTCCTCTTCCTCCTCCTTCATATCATCTTCTTCCACTTCCTCCTCCTCTTCTTTTTCCTTCACCTCCTCTTCTTCTTAGTCGTCGTCAGTGTCCATGTATTTTGATCATGCAAACTTGAATCCTTGTCCAGTTCATAATGGAGGGGTAGGAATAAGTTCATGAAATAAGATGACCTGGTCGCATGATCAATGCTCATATATTGGTGTGCGCACTGCCGGACTTACACATCAACTATATCACAGGATCAAACAATCCGAGAAGCCTCACAAAATGTTCAGAATTTGATTTGGGATTACACTTTTTTTTCCTGACCAGTATATGATCTGAAATATTGTGAGATAATCTGGTTTAGTTTTTAAGGGAGTGGTTTCATTTACCTTAGGGCCTCTGTAATTCTAAATCCGCCACTGAATGAATATCTGTCCCAGTTTTCAAATAAACCTGCGTCGTGGCTGACATATTCAGTCTTTGACAGGTTGGATCTATTCTATTCTATTCTATTCTATTCTATTCTATTCATGGGATCAGTTTCATTGTAGCCAGGGCATCCCCATATCCAGTCCACCGCTTTACCCAACATTTCTCGAAGCGTATGCAGACTGATTGTTCCTGTAAGGTGTTGACTATCACTAAATCACATTCATTTCTCTTTTCTCTCTTTTCTTATTTCTGCATCCTACTTTCCTCGCCCTCCACTTGATCATCTAACATGTAGTAATTGTGCTTCACCTTTTGTTGTCGTTGTCCCTGTATTCTGAAGAAGGCCACAGGCCGAAACGTCAGTATTATGTTGTGTTCTTTATTTGTAAAGCTGTCACCATACCTTGGAGTATTTAGCACACCCCACCACTGGCTCCCTATCACTAAATCTGCTTTCCCCACAGAGTACTCAGTATCGAACAGATGCGTTTTCCACCTCTAGACCCACCGGTCTCTCAATCCATGCCCTGCCCATCCTCCTCCTCCTCCTCCTCCTCCTCTGTGTTATCGTTTATAGCAAACTGCTTCTGTGGAACCGATGTCTTCTACGGTGATTGTTTCTGGCCAGTTCGAGGTACTAAACTTTGGCATTGAGGGTTGATGTGGCTTGTGATCTTATTCTTCTTCGCTTCTATTGATTTATTTACACATTTGGCGTTAAGTACACATTTGGCGGAGCTTTTTAACGATTTTCCTTCCTTCTTCCTTCCTTCCTTCCTTCCTTCCTTCCTTCCTTCCTTCCTTCCTTCCTTCCTTCCTTCCTTCCTTCCTTCCTTCCTTCCTTCCTTCCTTCCTTCCTTCCTTCCTTCCTTCCTTCCTTCCTTCCTTCCTTCCTTCCTTCCTTCCTTCCTTCCTTCCTTCCTTCCTTCCTTCCTTCCTTCCTTCCTTCCTTCCTTCCTTCCTTCCTTCCTTCCTTCCTTCCTTCCTCCTTCCTTCCTTCCTCCTTCCTTCCTTCCTTCCTTCCTTCCTTCCTTCCTTCCTTCCTTCCTTCCTTCCTTCCTTCCTTCCTTCCTTCCTTCCTTCCTTCCTTCCTTCCTTCCTTCCTTCCTTCCTTCCTTCCTTCCTTCCTTCCTTCCTTCCTTCCTTCCTTCCTTCCTTCCTTCCTTCCTTCCTTCCTTCCTTCCTTCCTTCCTTCCTTCCTTCTTCCTTCCTTCCTTCCTTCCTTCCTTCCTTCCTTCCTTCCTTCCTTCCTTCCTTCCTTCCTTCCTTCCTTCCTTCCTTCCTTCCTTCCTTCTTCCTTCCTTCCTTCCTTCCTTTCCTTCCTTCCTTCCTTCCTTCCTTTCCTTCTTCCTTCCTTCCTTCCTTCCTTCCTTCCTTCCTTCCTTCCTTCCTTCCTTCCTTCCTTCCTTCCTTCCTTCCTTCCTTCCTTCCTTCCTTCCTTCTTCCTTCCTTCCTTCCTTCCTTCCTTCCTTCCTTCCTTCCTTCCTTCCTTCTTCCTTCCTTCCTTCCTTCCTTCCTTCCTTCCTTCCTTCCTTCCTTCCTTCCTTCCTTCCTTCCTTCCTTCCTTCCTTCCTTCCTTCCTTCCTTCCTTCCTTCCTTCCTTCCTTCCTTCCTTCCTTCCTTCCTTCTTCCTTCCTTCCTTCCTTCCTTCCTTCCTTCCTTCCTTCCTTCCTTCCTTCCTTCCTTCCTTTCCTTCCTTCCTTCCTTCCTTCCTTCCTTCCTTCCTTCCTTCCTTCCTTCCTTCCTTCCTTCCTTCCTTCCTTCCTTCCTTCCTTCCTTCCTTCCTTCCTTCCTTCCTTCCTTCCTTCCTTCCTTCCTTCCTTCCTTCCTTCCTTCCTTCCTTCCTTCCTTCCTTCCTTCCTTCCTTCCTTCCTTCCTTCCTTCCTTCCTTCCTTCCTTCCTTCCTTCCTTCCTTCCTTCCTTCCTTCCTTCCTTCCTTCCTTCCTTCCTTCCTTCCTTCCTTCCTTCCTTCCTTCCGTCCTATTCTTCTTTTCCTTCTGCTAATGATGTTGTTTTTTTTTTTACGTGTAGCAAGGGGAGATAGTTACTATTCGTCTTTGGTTTGATACATCCGCTCCATCATAACATTTTTGGAACGTGGTTCCCATTTCGGTTCTTGCTAACTTGTGACCTTGATGTGGCGATATTTTAGGAGACTGTCATATCTTAAGGATTCACGCAGCCTCTGAAAATGCGTACCAGAGATTTTTGTCTTGGAAAGTAGCGCGACCTGGCGTGGTACTGACACATCGCTCATAAAATGTGCCTTTGGTCTTTGTAAAATATGGACATTTACAATATATTTAACATATACGTATCATATGTACAGATCGATTTGTTACTTATTTTACAGAAAACATATTTAGAAGCAAGTAACGTTTCCTAGTAGTGGTAGTTGAGATAATGGTAGTGGTAGTTTGGATAATGGTAGTGGTAGTTGAAATAATGGTAATGGTAGTTGTAGTTGGGAGAATGGTAGTGGTAGTTGTAGTTGAGATACTATTAGTGGTAGTTGAGATAATGGTAGTGGTAGTTGAGATAATGGTAGTGGTAGTTGAGATAATGGTAGTGGTAGTTGAGATAATGGCAGTGGTAGTTGATAATGGTAGTGGTAGTTGAGATAATGGTAGTGGTAGTTGAGATAATGGCAGTGGTAGTTGAGATAATGGCAGTGGTAGTTGATAATGGTAGTGGTAGTTGAGATAATGGTAGTGGTAGTTGAGATAATGGCAGTGGTAGTTGAATAATGGCAGTGGTAGTTGAGATAATGGTAGTGGTAGTTGTAGTTGAAATAATGGTAGTGGTAGTTAGTAAAGGTAAAGTACGAGACTTGAATCAACGTCTTAGCACGCAGTTTCCATCCATATGTGCTCGGCCGCCTACCCAGAAGTGTTCGGAGACTTCTGGATAGTGTCGCTTCAAGCATCGAAACTCACGATACGAGTCGACATTCCTCACCTTCCCAGAGTACTACCCTGGTACCCATTTCTGCCAGAGACTGGGTCGACCGCGGTGGTATTTTTTGTTTCCAACCACGAGTACAGTTCACACTGCTTCCAGCGGGAATCGAATACACGTTGTCCGAACGTCGGTAGTCCAGTCGGGTGGTTTGTCCACCTAGGCTACCGAGGCCCCCAGTGGTAGTTAGTACTATAGTCCGTTTAGAAATTCATAATCACACCTGAATTAGTATTGCGTGATAACCGCTTGTTATTTTGGTTTCAACATTTTCATGCAGTCTTAGAATATTGATGACGTTATAGAATTATTTTTTGCTCTGAGAAATTTGACCTAGTTTAAAAGTTTTCTTCTTTAGGCTATATTAAATTCACCCTGTTCGAATTTGACACCATTTTAGGATATATACATTAATTTGGTGCGGTCGTTGACGTAAAATAGTTTGGCTATTGCAGAAACACTAACTTCAGGAAAATCCCGTGCACAAAACTGAATTGTTATTGAACGACATGACGCACCACGGCCTTGCCATTAATTACAGAAGGGAAGGCGTATTTTTATTAATTTTGTGAAGACTCAGTAGACAATTTGTTGACTTTAAATACCAACATTTATATCTAAATTACAATGAGTTTGAAATGCAAATTTATAACTATGCAAAAGGTTACTTTTTTTTTTACTATATCAGCAATTGTAACCAATTGAATTCATTTTTGCAAATACACATAACGAACAACACCCACAATTAAGCACTATGTAGATACGCCTCTGACAAGAATTGCCGTAAACTGGAAAATTTAACACGATTACTGTAAACTCTAAAATTTGAATCAACTTGTGTGATATCGTCATAAAAGATCAAAGGAATTCGCTGAGTGCAAAATCTGTTGTGTTTGTGGAATAAAAAATACCAAAATCTTTGCGTCATCAATATTCTAAGATTGCATGCAACATTTTGAAACCAAAATAACAAGCGGTTATCACGCAAAACTAATTCAGGTGTGATTATGAATTTCTGAACGGACTATATAGCAGTACCTTTAGTCGTTGTACCAGAGTTGGTTGCGGTATTTTCTCACCTCCTGTCTGGACGTGGCTTGACAGTTCTTGCTCAGGCTTCTTAAATTGTCAGCTTGTGTTGTTGCAATGGATCTTTTTTTCCCTTTTGTCACCCTCAAGGTCTATATCTACTTATTAACTCGGTTTATGTCCTGAATGGTAGGGCATTGTCAGGCATTTTTTTTTTGGAGGTGACCAACCTATTTCACTTATTGTCTCTGTGTTTAACGCAAGATCGGCTCAATGCCCGAACTTGTCCCAATTTCCGGACTTCATTATCTATCTCTTAATGACACTCCTGCCGCTCTTCTCTGACATCTAATTTCTGTAGTGATTAATGGACACTTGTGATTCGCCGTAGGTGTTCATATTTGACACCGATACCACAGGATAAGTATAAGCATACTCTACATCAGGTCTTTCTAAGTGTTCCTCTTCACTTGCTTCATGCCGAAAGATAGGTCATAATTGTTGAAAACACGCAATACAATTGAACATTATGCACACTCGCGTATACGGTATCCACGCATCGTTGCCATTTTGCGCAGTTGAAAGTCATCATTATCATGTACCGTGCCTGCTGACGTAGGTGATCATGTCCGTCCACAACTTTCGATCTCGACAGTTATTTATCATGTCTGTTGTTGACCTCTCCCAAACCTTTCTCGATGTCTGGTATCTTTTCTCTTTGCATCTCTCTAACTCTTCGTCCCTGGATTTTTCCCAGTTGTTACAATATATTCCAGCTGTTCCTTTATATTGCACGGCCAAGAAAAATGATGATTGTTTCTTCCTAATATTGAAAATTAGCTCTCTTTTTGCTTTGGCCTCTTTCAGAACGTTTCCATTACTCTTCTTAGCCTGTCCATGGTATTCTCAACATTCTTCTGTAAAACCACATTTCTACAGACTCCAGTGATTTTCTTGTCTGTTGTCCTATTGTCCTTTATTCATATCCATATGCTAGATGGTTTACCATAGTTACAAGTATGTATCGTAATTACATCTTCTTGTAACCTGTTTCATTATTACTCTTATTTTTGCGCCTTTTCCCATAATTTATTCACTAATTGTGGTAAAATACCACATACACCCAGCAGCATGCATATCCTTTAACATCTGCTGAATTATACTAAGTCACCTTTGTGACTACCTCTAGTGCATTGAGGTCGGTTCCGCTTACTAATCCTACCATCTGAATTCATATATTTATAGAAGCGCCCTACCTTTTGATCGTCTGTTTGCGTGCGTTGTTCCATGTGCTATTACTGGTATTTTCTTTCTGCGCTTCACTAGTCACAAGTCAGAAATGAAGTCATAACAAATAAGTGCTTTTGAAGTAGTTCGTTTCAAAGGCGGCTACAACTGGCAGCTAATGTCAATGATCACCTGCGAGAAGGACGAATAATACCAGCCGGCAATAATCATTTCTGCTTGTTATAGTTTTTTCTTTAAAACCTTTTTTCATTTATTAACTTCACAATTAAGTATATTTCTTAGGGCGTTTTAACAAAATCTCTCTCTCTCTCTCTCTCTCTCTCTCTCTCTGTCACACACACACACACACACACACACATACACTTCCTCTCTCTCTCCCTCTCTCTCTCTCTCTCTCTCTCTCTCTCTCGATAAGTAGAGGGAATATGGTGTTAGTGACCATAATTTTTACAGACCTTTGGGACATGATTTTTGGGGTAATGTGGCCTGTATTACGCCCGTGCCGCTTTACTTTCCCAGAACAAATCTGGTACCCATTTAAGGCTGGGTGAACCTGGAAGCCGTCGGTCAGGATCGAACTCGGCCTCTTATCCTTTGTAGTCCAGTTCACTAACCACTGAGCTATCGCGGATCCCTCTCACTCTCTCTCTCTCTCTCTCTCTCTCTCTCTCTCTCTCTCTCCCTCTCTCATGCTGTCTGTTATTTTTTCAATCTCACTTTTTTGCAAATTTCAGCCACTCACTAGCACCTATTATTTTTAATTTTCTTTTAGTCTTTTATTTTCATTACAAATAATTTAAGTTTCTCACTTTAATCTCTCTCATTCTACCTCCTTCCCGTTGACTCTCTTTCTTTTACACTCACTAATTTTGTCCATCCGTTAGTATTCTTCTTTTATTTTATGCTCTTGCTCCTCCGTTTTCGCCGTTTTATTTTGTTTTTCTCTTTTACTCTCATTCTCTTTTGCTCTTTCTTTATCTTTCACTTTGTATATTATGGTACATTGACCTTTTTTTCTATTTCTCTGTCTTTCACTTCGTATTTTATAGTACATTGACCTTTTTTCTCCTTCTTTACTTACCCCCAGCTCTGTACTGGCATCCCCCCTCCTTGTTGCCGTTCACGTCATCAATAACTAAATATATTGATTACATCTTTAGAGATCCTGCTCCATTTATTTGAAAGCCAACAGCTGATGACTCTACCTTTCCGTAACTCTCCTCCTTCTCCCACTTGTTGTGCATTCATTTCTATTGATGCAATTTCTCTTATTCTTCAAGAAGTGGGCAGCTTTATAATTTCTTGTATTAAAAAAAAGTGTTCCAACGTTATGCACCGACTCTTAGAACTCTAGTTTACAACTGGCAAAGGAGCACGGGATTACGTTAGCCAAAAGGAGTTAGTCAGTCTAATACACCATTACACGTTATAGGGTTAGTCCCAGACACCATTACTCGTTATAGGGTCAGTCTACTACATCATTACACGTAATAGGATTAGTCCCAGACACCATTACACGTAATAGGATTAGTCCCAGACACCATTACACGTAATAGGGTTAGTCCCAGACACCATTACACATAATATTTTTAGTCCCAGACACCGTTACACGTAATAAAGTTAGTCTCATACACCATTACACGTAATAAAGTTAGTCCCATACACCATTACACGTAATAAAGTTAGTCCCATACACCATTACACGTAATAAAGTTAGTCTCATACACCATTACACGTAATAAAGTTAGTCACATACACCAATACACGTAATAGGGTTAGTCCCAGACACCATTACATGTAATAAAGTTAGTCTCATACACCATTACACGTAATAAAGTTAGTCTATTACACCATAAGACGTAGTAAGGGTAGTGACAAGCCGTATCATTAGTAAATGAGGACAGTTGAGACCCTCACATTTTTGTATATTTTGCCATCGTTGTTGTGCTCGGTTCGTGACTCTCAACTGTCTCTAAGGATGACAACATTCTCACCACGGGAACAAGTGATGAGCTTTTTAAAATAATAATAATAATAATAATACAGATTTGGATGATACTTGTCATATGTATGTGAATTAATTTGGTTGTTGAGTTTCATTTTGTTTGCGTTCACTCGATGACTAAAGGTGGGACTTTTGATCATCCGCCCTTAGATGGCTGTTAAGTCAGCGTAGATGCGTTGTGTTGTGGTTTGCAGGAAAACTGTATTTGCGCCTTTCGGCCCAACACATCCGACTTCAGCATGTTATTTTTGAGTACCGGGTTATCTTCCCTCCTCGGTCAATACTCTCATGGCCAGACTAGACATAGTAGTATGTTTCTGAAGGCACCACGGAGATGTGAAGTACAGTCTGGATGGTTCTGGTTCACTGATCCTGGTGCAAGCCATCAACTATGGGTCGCTGAAAGCTTCTTGTGAGACTCCTGTACCTCCGGTTGTTTAGTTTATTTGCTGTTTCTTTTATTCATTTCTGTCATTGTTATTTCCGGAAGATCGCCTGTACATCACACAGAACACAAACTCTGTAGTAGCAACAAGGGTCTCGTTTTAAAACCCTTGACAATTCTGGCGTCATCCGACACGGCTCATGATGGCAGTAATGGTGTTTCCCTCCTGCATTTTTTTTAACCTTGTCGTTTGTAAATTGTAGTCCCGTCTGGAGTGGTTATTTATTTATCTAAAAAAAAATGTTTAGACATCCACACCTGTGCTCACTGGAGCAATCTGAAATTACAGATCTGTGAAGGCGTACAAGACGGCTGGGGTGTACATCCAGGTACCTGGCCTGTTTTACCATCCAGCCTTTTAGTATTTAAAATGTCAGCTCACCTGCGCCCACTTACGACTTCATTAACGAGTCGGTTATAGACTTTTTGCGATCAGGTTGAATCAGCAATCAGGTAAACAAAATAACAACAAAAATGCCTAAAAAAATGAGCACACAAATTAGCTCTCTGTGGCAACAGTGAAATAACCTTCATCTATTATTCACCCATTGATTATTCTTTCTCTTTTATTCACCCTTATATACTCTTCCTCTGTTATTCATCATTTGATTACTGTTATTATGTTATTAAACATGGCAAGCAAAAAATATAGACAAGATATGAATATCAAAAAGACATTACAAAGAAAATACTCAAATCCCATAAGTGGATATCAAAATTGAAGGAATAGACCTGGAGACAGTTTAGAACTACAGCTACCTTGGACATACTATAACCAGTGATGGAAAATGTACAACTGAAATAAACAAAAGAATAGGAATGGCAACAAGTAATTTTAATGTCATGAAGAACATACTAACATCAAAACAAATAACCCCAGGGCTAAAACTAAGGATAGCAAAATGTTACATCTTCTCAATATTTCTATATGGTGCAGAAACTTGGACATTAGACAAGAAAACAGAACAGAGAATTAAAGCCTTTGAACTGTGGATATATAGAAGAATAGGTAGAATTGGATGGAAGGAAAAGAAAACAAACGATGAAGCATTAAAACAACTAAAAATGAAAAGAGAACTACTAAACACAATTCAAACAAGACAAATCCGATTTTTGGGTCATGTTAAAAGACACAACAGGTTATTTACCCGTTAACTACTCTCCTTCTGTTATTCACTCATTAACTACCCTCCTTCTGTTATTCACCCGTTAACTACTCTCCTTCTGTTATTCACCCGTTAACTACCCTCCTTCTGTTATTCACTCGTTAACTACTCTCCTTCTGTTATTCACTCGTTAACTATTCTCCTTCTATTATGCACCCGTTATCTATTCTCCTTCAGTTATTCATCCGTTAACTATTCTCCTTCTGTTATTCAGTCATCAACTATTCTCCTTCTGTTATTCACCCGTTAATAATTCTCCTTCTGTTATTCACTCGTTAACTTTTCTCCTTCTGTTATTCACTCGTTAACTATTCTCCTTCTGTTATTCACCCGTTAATAATTCTCCTTCTGTTAGTCACTCGTTAACTACTCTCCTTCTGTTATTCACTCATTAACTACCCTCCTTCTGTTATTCACCCGTTAACTACTCTCCTTCTGTTATTCACCCGTTAACTACTCTCCTTCTGTTATTCACCCGTTAACTACTCTCCTTCTGTTATTCACTCGTTAACTGCTCTTTTCCATCTACTTTTAAATCGACGTGAATGCGTTGTGCTGTTATTGACAACATACTATGATATCTTCACATTTGGGTCCAGAATATCAAACTGTCATCGATATTTTTGTAGACCGAAATTATCTTCTTTCCTGGAGCCTTAGAACCTTTGAGAGTGTATTGACTACTTGGTGTATAATATTAAGCAGTTAATTATGAGTCATTGATCATATGTCTAATAATAAATTCGGATTCAGAAAAGGCAAAAGCTGTACTGATTCCATATTTACATTGAGACAACTATGTGAAAAAAACAATATATGTCAGAAACCTAAGTATAGTGTTTATAGATCAGGAAAAATAATTTGATCGTGTGGACATGAACAAACTTTGGCAAACTCTAGAAACCTACGGTGTAGCAGGACAACTACTAAATAATATAATGGCATTATTTAAAGACAGTCAAAGTGCCGTTAGAACATCGGAAGGTCTGTCAGAATGGTTTCAGGCTACAACAGGAGGTAGACAAGGATGTTTCCTCTCACTACTCCTCTTCATCATATATATGGACAAAATAAATCAGGAAACAACCGACAATAATGACAAATCAAATAATAACATAGAGGTAGAAAACTCCAATATCAACGAGCTACTATTCGCAGATGACCAATGCCTAATATATGAGGATGAAAACCTGCTACAACAGCATATAACATCTCTAGATAAAAGCTGCACAAACTACAGTATGAAAATTAACACGGCAAAAACAGAGTCTATGAGAATAAGCACAAGACACCCATTAAACATTAAGATCAAAGATAAAGAAATAAAACAAGTAGAGGAATTCAAGTATTTGGACACAATGTTCACAGAATATGGAAAACTAGACAGAGCAATTGACATCAGAATACAAAAAAAGCAAATGCTGTCACATACCAGCTTTCACCATTGTTAAGACATCCAAACATTTCTATGCCAAGTAAACAGCAAATGATAAATAACATTTTCATGCCAACTTTGTGCTATGAAAGTCAAACATGGACACTTTCTAAATCACAATTAAAAAAGATCAATACATGTGAGATGCGATGCTTGAGAAAAGTAACACAACACAAGAAGAGATAGAATACTAAATGAAACCATAAGAAAAATGGTAGGAACAAAACCCCGCCAAGAATATATAGAACAACAACAACTTAAATGGTTTGGCCACCTGGTCAGAATGAATCCTCAACAATCACCATCAAGGGCGTTCTTCTCGAGAATGCATGGAAAAAGACCAAGAGGAAGACCCAGAAGAAGGATAGATGCAGTGACAGAGACATGTAACAACAAAGGAAAATCACTAATTCAGACAGTTCGAGCAGCTCAAGAACGACAAATGATATAAACCACGATACCTTTTAGGTATCAGTGAAAGAGAAAAGAAGAAGAAGAAGATCATATGTCGCGTTGATGCTGTTGAGCTTCCTTTGCCCAGAAGTATTCAGCTAACATGAAGATAGAGATAAGCTTTGCAAACAGCAGGTGGAATTCTTTTCTTGGAGGACACCGAATGTCGAATTATGCACGGTTGCACTGTCAATCAGCAGTTACAAGATATAGAAATGAAAAGAGATTGTCATATATTTATATAGTAAAAATAGACGCGTGTGTACATTTTTTACTAATCACACGTCGTGTTCCTTTCTAAACGTGATAAGTTAATTTTCTACAAATAATTTGTTTGCGTTCGCCAGCTTTATACCTCTAGCGAAGTTCAGAGGGACTGATTTTTGCTTGAATCTCTCTTCTTTCTGTTTTTCACACCGGCAGCCGTGTTGTCAGGTGTCCCCCGCCAAACAGGCAGATATCCTCCGACTTCAGAGGTACTTTAATAATTTTTATCATCGAAAGTTTTTGGGTGGATTCTTTCCTATTAATTTAGCCCGGACAGCGGCCATTTTTGGCCTACTCTTTTCGATGTTCAGCTTCCTGGGTTTTTTTTTAACGTTCGCAGAATGCACCTGGGGCCTGCTGTCTTTTTGGATTTAATTCGAGAGGGCTAAACATCGGATCTCACTACCCAGAGAGGGCTAGACATCGGATCTCACTACCCAGAGAGGGCTAGACATCGGATCTCACTACCCAGAGAGGGCTAGACATTGGATCTCACTACCCAGAGAGGGCTAGACATCGGATATCACTACCCAGAGAGGGCTAGACATCGGATCTCACTACCCAGAGAGGGCTAGACATCGAATCTCACTACCCAAAGAGGGCTAGACATCGGATCTCACTACACAGAGAGGACTAAACATCGGATCTCATTACCCAGAGAGGACTAAACATCGGATCTCATTACCCAGAGAGGACTAAACATCGGATCTCACTACACAGAGAGGACTAAACATCGGATCTCACTACACAGAGAGGACTAAACATCGGATCTCATTACCCAGAGAGGACTAAACATCGGATCTCATTACCCAGAGACCAGGGCGAGGTAAAAGCCTCCGAGATACCACCGATTCGATTTTCTAATATTTCACTGCCTGTGGTGGGAATCGAATCCAGACCTTTTTGTCCAGAGGTCATCCAGTCTTCCCCCCTCCCCTCCCCTTCCGTTCCATAAAAATATTTTTAAAAACCCAGCTTCTGTTTATATGATAGGTTACTGTGTAGCATTTTATTTTGTGAGTATTTTCATTGTGTTAAATCGAGCTATCATTTTGAATTCTTTCTTTTTTTTTTTTCAAACTGTTTTTTCTCACATTTGTACAATGTTTTGTTGATGTATCTCCCAAGTTGAAGACCATTTAGAGCTGGTTTAATTCTCTTATGTGAACAATTACTTAATCTATTTCCCTCCCCCCCCCCCCCATATTTTGGGTAGCACCTTTTCTTGACGAGTCGGTAAAGACAAGAGTTCCTCCTCTTGTGTGCGCTGTAAAGACCATCTTCTAGTACTAACAGTGACCTTGAAGTATTGAGGGTTGTTATTAGGAACATCACTACTGCACACCGAGCCAATCCATAGGTGCTTCGATATAACGCGAGAATCTCGAGAAAATCCGAGTAGGCCCGTGATCCACGTGCACGAACTCCGTAGCACGGCATTGGATCCATGTCTGGAAGTGATTAACCAAAAAAAAAAAAAAAGTAAATAAATTAAAAAAAAAATTCATTTACTTACGTATATGGTGAAGTATCGACGGGATCAAAACAAATGCATTCTTTTACAGGAGGTTGTTGCTCAGTTTGTGTATTCTTGTGTTCCACTGCTTGCTACATCTCATGTTTGTATTTTCTTCTTCTGTCTGCGTTCGTCCTATCAGTCCAATTTGTGATCGTCTTCGTAACCTACGTTTAGTATGTTTGGCCTTATTCAACGGCAACAATTACTTCAGAGGGTCTCTAACCCTTACCTATGTAAGGTGGCGATTTAAAAGTTAAACACTCTAAGGTATAATGACAGCTTTACAAGGAAGGAACACAACACAATACTGATGTTTCGGCCTGTGGCCTTATTCAGAGTACAAGGACAACGACAACAAACGGTGAAGCACAATTATCTATAACTACATGTTAGATGATCAGATGAATGGAGAGGTGAACAGAAAATAAGAAAGAAGGTGTTAAAAATAAAAAAAAAGGAAGCTACATGAGGGGAGGTAGGATGCGTGTACAGATGTATAAAATAGAACAGTAGTAGAATAGTTTAACACTCGCCACCACTGGCTCCTTACCTATGTAAAACAGTGTTGATGGAGGTACGGGTGGGAACGAGATAACAAAATTTTCTGAATAGCACACATCGTTGTGAACTTCTCCGAGAAGGGAAATGGAGCTTGAGATACCGTTTCGGGAAGTAATTGTGTAATCGATTATGATGAAATAACTGCATGCCGAGAATACCGGTATTAATTGACGTGTTGCCGCTACTAGTGAAATATCGGGCAATATTTCTGCACTGCCGGCACTTTGCTCAATGGAGGGCTGTTTCTCTGTTGTTTATTGAGCTCGCCCTTGTTTGTATCGCATGGAGAGCTCTTCTGGCCCTTTTATTACCGACTCGTAAAGAATTTGTTGAATGAAGATTAAAGATAAGGACCGCCCGTATCGTCGAGAGTGGCTGGTTAGTTGTGGCCTACCCTTCAGTAGGTTATCAACGTGCGAGATAATATTTACATGAAAGTGGTGACTGGAGATACTTTTTGTTGTTGTTGATGTTATTATTATTCAGGTGGCATGTCGATGCTATTTAAGTTGGTTTAAGTAAATAAAGTCAAGGTTCTCACCTCCCTTTGCTAGGCGAAATGGGGGAATACGGTGTTAATGACCATATATTTATGTCACCACGGCTCATTTTTGGATGATGAGGTCGGTATCACGCCATGCAGCCTTTGCTTCAAAGAAAAGTCTTTTTTTTTTAACCCATTTTTAGAGGCTGGGTGAACCCTGGAGCCTTGTCGGTCCGAAAAAAAATCCACGACTTCTGGGGATCGAACCCGGACCCTTTTGGTCCGGAAACGAGTACACTAACCACTCAGCCTCAGCAACATCAATGAAACAACAGAGCAACATCTATTAGCAGTGGTTGAAGCTGCAAAACGGGCTATCAGAGCTGTGTATCTCCTGACATCCGAATGGGTATAAGAGGAAGTGAAGAAGAAGAATTTGAAGAAGAAGAAGAAAAAAAGAAGAAGAATTTGAAGAAGAAGAAGAAGAAGAAGAAGAAGAAAAAAGACGAAGAAGAAGAAGAAACGGATGAGGTCAATTTTAAAAGGTCCTCGGCTAATTACAAACACAAGCAAAGCAGACTACACATTTTTAAAAGCCACAATGAAAGGAAGAACTCAGAATTGTAGCGATATTAATTTATGTTACTGTGTGTAGCTATACACAACATGAGACGTTGCATTTATGATATGAATAATATCGATTCTATAACTGTTTATAGAATTGTGTCTGAAAATTGTTAGTGAATGCTTAGATACTAACATCATGTATCATACTGGAAAAGGGAGGCAACGTCGCCTCGCAGGAGCAGAGTTGAAACGTGTCAGTTATCGCTTAAATAATAACATGATATATCCTACTGAAAAAGAAAACCACCCGACTAAGTTACGGACGCTCGGACAACTTGTGTCTGATTCCCGCTGGAAACAGTGTGAATTGTACTCGTGGTTGGAAAATAATACCCTCGCGGTCGACCCAGCCACTGGTAGTAATGGGTACCAGGGTAGTACTCTGGGAAGGTGAGGAATGCCGCCTTGCATCGTGGGTTTCGATACTTGAAGCGACGCTATCCAGAAGTCTCCGAACATTTCTGGATAAGCGACCTAGCACATATGGGTGAAAACTCGAGTGCTAAGACGCCGATTCAGGTCTCGTACTTTACCTCTACTGGAAAAGATTGAAAAAAAAAATCCATAGGATTAAGGAAGTGAACGATTGTCAACAACTGTTTGAACCAAATGCTGTCGTTGGAGGGGTATGCGATAATGTAACATTCTGATGTTTGTGGATAAATATGGTCAGTAGGATTGATGTGGCTTGCCACCGGAGTACTCTAGCTCGAGAGATGTCATGGTTATGGAAGCGATCATTCAAACATCCACACAATCCATCAATACAATCCATCAATCTTACAATTGACATCAACTTTAGTGGATGATCATGAATATGTTGGTAAACACAGACGAGGTCCTTCACAATCTTAAAGTAGCCTTTAGAGAGGGTGACCTTGTTAGTCTCTAGTTAATCCTGTCCTGATTCTATCCAACTCTTTCACCTTCTGTGTCTCCGTCAGATTTGTGCTCGAGATGATGACTCGCGTCTGGTGTACAATTTCTTTCTTTGAATTCTCTTGTATTGATCTTCATTTCTATCATGATGCACTGAAGCTGGAATTTTGGGTTCTCTTGTGAGGTCTCAATTTCTTGGTTTCATTTCCGTCATACAATCTGCTTTGCAAAGTATTGGTTGTGGACTATGTTTTCCCTCTGAAGTCTTAATGTAACAGCTGAAAAACATAATTGAAGTGGCCACGACTGTCATCATCCAATACAAGCCTACATGAGGAATATTCTTGTTACATCAGACATCACCAACCAAGAAAAGCTAAGATGACCATCCGAGAAGCAATGCACACAATATTGGCGTTGCCGATGTTAGAATAAGCTCAGGCCCTCAGAAGTGACTCAGTAGCAATCACTAAAACATTCGACAGTAGACAATAATGGCACACAAAGTGCGGAATAGTGTGTGCCAGACATGGGTAACTCTTGCAGATCATTGATTGCTGTGACTGTCTGTAGACGAGAAATGAAGAACAGGAAGATACGGGAGTTGGTGAAATTATAATCAAGAGACTTGATATTAAATCTAATTAGAGGAAACAGATTGTTTGGAGGGAACATATAAAAGCTGCGTTTAAATAAATAAGAGCTGCGTTTAAATAAATAAGAGCTCCGTTTAAAGAAATAAGAACTGCGTTTAAACAAATAAGAGCTCCGTTTAAATAAATAAGAGCTCCGTTTAAATAAATAAGAGCTGCGTTTAAATAAATAAGAGCTCCGTTTAAATAAATAAGAGCTGCGTTTAAAGAAATAAGAGCTCCGTTTAAAGAAATAAGAACTGTGTTTAAACAAATAAGAGCTGTGTTTAAATAAATAAGAGCTCCGTTTAAATAAATAAGAGCTCCGTTTAAAGAAATAAGAACTGCGTTTAAACAAATAAGAGCTGTGTTTAAATAAATAAGAGCTCCGTTTAAATAAATAAGAGCTGCGTTTAAATAAATAAGAGCTCCGTTTAAATAAATAAGAGCTGCGTTTAAAGAAATAAGAGCTCCGTTTAAAGAAATAAGAACTGTGTTTAAACAAATAAGAGCTCCGTTTAAATAAATAAGAGCTCCGTTTAAATAAATAAGAGCTCCGTTTAAAGAAATAAGAGCTGTGTTTAAACAAATATTAACTGCGTTTAAACAAAGTTGCACGCTGCTAGCGACTCATAGCTGGCACCACGAAGAGGTGGATTTGGGTCTGGATAGTTCTAGTTCACCGATCCTGGCACAAGCCATCAGCTATGAGTCGCTAGCAGCGTACAACTTTGTTTAATGAGGTGTGCGTGGCCGTGTGGCTAAAACCACTGTTCCGCTGGCTGAAAAGCTGACGTACGGTGTTCGAAGCCCGCGGTAGATAGAAAGGATTTTTTCTATGGGGGGTGAAATAAAAATCCCGAGTCTCACACGTCGTGGCAACTGCTTGACCAAGCGGCCTGTATCCCTCTGGTTCTATCGTTGCTCCCCCCCCCCCCCCCGACATACACCAGCAATGGTACTATGTGTCGTAAAGATAGTTTAAACAAATAATAGCTGCGTTTAAATAAATAATAGCTGCGTTTAAACAAATAAGAGCTACGTTTAAACAAATAAGAGCTACGTTTAAACAAATAAGAGCTGCCTTTAACTAACTTGCTTGCGTTGACGCTATGACTGAAGGAATAATTAGACCTTTCGTCATCCGCCCTTAAAAGGACGTTACGTTGGCGTGTATGCGTTGTGTTGTGGTTTGCTATGAAATTTGCGACTTTCCACCAAACGCATCGGTTTTCAGTACGGAATTTGTTAGTATCGGGTTGCCTTTCCCCATCGATCTAGACTCACTTGGTCAGACTAGACTAGTTAGTCTGTTTCTAGGGCACCACGAAGAGGTGGATTTGGGTCTGGATAGTTCTAGTTCACCGATCCTGGCACAAGCTATCAGCTATGAGTCGCTAGCAGCGTGCAAGTTTGTTTTATCGGACGCCTCTGTCCCCCGTTAAACTAGCGAGCTCCTGTAACCATCGATGCTTTCAATCATCAGCTCCAGGAACAGTCATGCCGGTTCTCTTCAATAATCAGGCAATGATTTTCCTGTCATGTCTCGCGTAATCGTATACTGTCTAGCCTCATTTGTTTAAAGTGCGCGCTTTTATAAGCAAATACTTCTAGTTTGTTCATTTCGCACCAAATGCGACCAGTTGGAGTTGTTTACAATTGTATATGTAGCTGAGGACAAGTGGGCATGGGAAGGTAAATAGTCACGATGGAGCAGAATGAACTTCAGTCAAAAAAGGCTGTTATCGAGGAGAAAAGAAAAAAAGGTGGTCGTGTTAATTATAATTAATTAGTCTTCAAGAGGGGCATTGGGGGAGGGGGGGGTGTGACTTGGTGATAAAAGGGTAAGATGTCGGCTTCTGCCCACGGGAGTCGTAGGTTCTGCTGCGGATGGTGGGAAGTTTTCTCTTTTGCGGCTGTACCCTGCAATGTCTGGGTTGTGAAATCCGATGTCTAGCACTCTCGAATAACAATGGAAAACAGTTCCGTGTGCACTCTGCACATGTCAGAGTGCCGTTGGCACCTAAATGTCGGAAAGAGTACACCAAGATGGTCTCTGCTTGGGCAGAATTGATAAATCAATAAATCAATTAATATATATATATATACACACACACATACCCATGTCGAAGTCGGATGCACCGAACAGAAAGGCGCAGATATCGCCGTTTATGATAACTAGCGACACATCGCACCAAAGCTCATTTAACGGGTAAATGCTGAAGAAGGTGTCCTTAGGAAGGAAACTGGAGGACAGAGCAGAGCAAGAAGTTCGGCAAGACTGCTTGTTGTCGTCATCATCAATAAATGAAGCAAGTCTTGGCTTTAAACACATCTTCCGTCCCCACGTCTTTGTCTTGTTTCTACACGTTTTTTTCACCAAGAAGTCAAGTGAGACCGTCGCTGGAAGTGATCAACGACTCATAACTGACTGTGTCAGAATGTAATGAAGCAAAACCTATCGATATTCTGCATTACCTCCCCTTGGTAGACTTGAGAATTGAGAAACGAAAGTCTCGCCAGGAACAGCCGTCGAGTGAACAAAGATTGAAGGTAACTACCCACTTAAACACAAAAAAAGTAATAAAAATAAAGCATCCTTTCCATGCACCTGAATTTTTCAAATAGTATCTCAATACAAAGTCTTGTTAGTAGTGTTCTGTATTTACCATCACAATATTTTCTGTCAAATTCTCTCATTATTATAAGTTTCATTTGATTATTATCGTTAATAATATTCTTTCTCTTGTTCTTCACGACTACTAGATGATTTTATAGACCTCTTCGTTAAGTGGGCAACGATACGGTGCCTTGTGTTTTATTTGCGCCTTTCGACCCAACATGTCCGACTTCAGCACAGCATTTATGTGTACCGGGTTGTCTTTCCTCTTCGACCCAAACTCGTTTAACCAACCAGACAAGACTGGTTAATCTGCTACTAGAGGCATTGCGAAGAGGTGGATATGGTCTGGGTGGTTCTGGTTCACTAATCCTGGCGCAAGCTATCAGCTGTGAATCGCTGGCAGCTTCGATTGCTGTTGCTGTCAGGCGCCGTTAATATAAGATAAGATTTGTTTTGATTATAAATGTTAAACAATTACTCGTAAGTATGACAATTTCCAGTTTCTACAATGTTTCAAATCACTTCCCGTTTCGCCCCGCGAGAAGACTCGATTCTTCATGTTATCTTCAACTGGCCGTGCGGCTAAAACCACTTCTCCTCTGGCTGAAAAGCCGGGCGTACGGTGTTCGAAGCCAGCGGTAGACAGAAAGGATTTTTTTCTATCGGTGGTGAAATAAAAATCCTGGGTCTCACACGTCATGGCAACTGCTTGGCCAAGCGGCCTTTATCCCTCTGGTTCTATCGTTGCTCTCCCCCGCCCCCGACGTACACCAGCAATGGTAGTACTATGTGTGTCGTAAAGATAGTTGCACAGAGATGTCTGCTACTGTTTGGGAGAAGTTATCTATCTTCTGGAGTACATAGTTTTATGTTTATATTTTATATTTTTTTATTTATTTATTTTTATTTTTTTCGTTCGCCAGGTAAAACTGACGAAGCCCCTAGAGACTAGGAACTCAATTTTTGCCTGTTAATCCATTTTTCCCTAGCAGCCGCGTGCACAGGGGTCCCTCGCCGGACAGGCAGATAACTCCGACTTCGGCGGTACTCATATTTTTTTCACTCGATGAGTAACTGACCTTTCAAGTCGGGCATCGCTGTTGACCCCCTGGTGTGGTTGCCCGAGAGAGAAATCACAAATAAAAATCCCAACCGGTGCAGCCGGGATTTGAACCCACAACCTCTCCACAACCACTGAGCTATCGCGGCTCCCATGCATTCTTAGTAGCTGGCCATATCTGGGCCAGTTTTGTTGCCTAGTGCTACTCCTTAGCTCAATACATCTTTTATTGAAGTGATAACTCTTTTTAGTCAATGCATTCTTAGTAGCTGGCCATATCTGGAGCAGTTTTGTTGTTTACTTTTCTACGCCAGCTTTATATCTCAAGCGAAGTTTCGAAAAGCTTGATTTTGCCTTAAAAACACTTTTTCCTATTTTTCACATCGGCAGCCGTGCGGCCCCCGCCATACAGGCAAATATTCTCAGACTTCATAGAATTGTCCCCGGGCAGCGGCTATTTTTGATCTACTCTTTTCGATTTCCAACTCCTATGGGTTATTTAACGTGCGCAGAACGCACACGGAACATTCCTCTTTTTTTCACTGGAGAGAGTTAGACATTGGAGTGGGAGGGTAAAGCCACGAGGAAAGGTCGGATCTGAAGTGAGAAAACCTCAACCAGCGACAGTGGGGAAACCTCAACCAGCGATAGTGGGGAAACCTCAACCAGCGACAGTGGGGAAAACTCAACCAGCGACAGTGGGGAAACCTCAACCAGCGACAGTGGGGAAACCTCAACCAGCGACAGTGGGGAAAACTCAACCAGCGACAGTGGGGAAACCTCAACCAGCGACAGTGGGGAAACCTCAACCAGCGACAGTGAGGAAACCTCAACCAGCGATAGTGGGGAAACCTCAACCAGCGACAGTGAGGAAACCTCAACCAGTGATGGTGGGTAAACCTCAACCAGCGATGGTGGGTAAACCTCAACCAGCGATAGTGGGTAAACCTCAACCAGCGACAGTGAGGAAACCTCAACCAGCGACAGTGGGTAAACCTCAACCAGCGACGGTGGGTAAACCTCAACCAGCGATAGTGGGTAAACCTCAACCAGCGAAAGTGGGTAAACCTCAACCAGCGACGGTGGGTAAACCTCAACCAGCGACGGTGGGTAAACCTCAACCAGCGACGGTGGGTAAACCTCAACCAGCGACGGTGGGTAAACCTCAACCAGTGACGGTGGGTAAACCTCAACCAGCGATAGTGGGTAAACCTCAACCAGCGACGGTGGGTAAACCTCAACCAGCGATAGTGGGTAAACCTCAACCAGCGATAGTGGGTAAACCTCAACCAGCGACGGTGGGTAAACCTCAACCAGCGACAGTGGGGAAACCTCAACCAGCGACGGTGGGTAAACCTCAACCAGCGACAGTGGGTAAACCTCGACCAGCGACAGTGGGGAAACCTCAACCAGCGACAGTGGGGAAACCTCAACCAGCGACAGTGGGGAAACCTCAACCAGCGACAGTGGGGAAACCTCAACCAGCGACGGTGGGTAAACCTCAACCAGCGACGGTGGGTAAACCTCAACCAGCGATAGTGGGTTAACCTCAACCAGCGATAGTGGGTAAACCTCAACCAGCGATAGTGGGTAAACCTCAACCAGCGATAGTGGGTAAACCTCAACCAGCGACAGTGGGTAAACCTCAACCAGCGACGGTGGGTAAACGTCAACCAGCGACGGTGGGTAAACCTCAACCAGCGATAGTGGGTAAACCTCAACCAGCGATAGTGGGTAAACCTCAACCAGCGACAGTGGGTAAACCTCAACCAACGACAGTGGGTAAACCTCAACCAGCGACAGTGGGTAAACCTCAACCAGCGACAGTGGGTAAACCTCAACCAGCGATAGTGGGTAAACCTCAACCAGCGAAAGTGGGTAAACCTCAACCAGCGATAGTGGGTAAACCTCAACCAGCGATAGTGGGTAAACCTCAACCAGCGATAGTGGGTAAACCTCAACCAGCGACAGTGGGTAAACCTCAACCAGCGACAGTGGGTAAACCTCAACGAGCGATAGTGGGTAAACCTCAACCAGCGACAGTGGGATTGGAAGCCAGGATCTTCTAGTCAAGAATCTAATGCGTGATCCCTTGATTACTCTAGAACACCCAGCGTCCTCCCTCCCCTGGGATAGTTCTGTAGTTATTGTCGTCTCGGTGTCTGATTGGTTAATGCGTGTGGAAGGAAGCTGTACTTTTCTGAAGTAATTAGAGAAGTCTGAGACCAACCGTTAACTGTTTGAGAGAAATTGATATGTTTATTATGAGAGAAATGAATGAAACCATAACCATTGTGTGGTTAACACTGTTGCCACCGACCTCCAGAAAATTCTGAGTTCAAATCCTTGATGTGGCGGGTTTTTTTTTCAAACCTAAATAAGGTTGGAGACAATAATAAAAGAAGATCATTGAATCATTTCAGAGGAGGGGGTATGTTTACAGCACTCGGGGAAAGAAATCACAAATAATCAACTAAGAAAACAGAACAATATATAGTCCGAAGAAGAATCGAACTCGTACTTCTTGGTACAGCGCCTTGCCACGCGAAACCAAACGCTAGAGCACACGGCCAACTAAGCTACCTAAAAAAAAAATATTGCGCTGCGCCAAAGAGTACGGGTTCGATCCTGCTTCGGACCATATATTGTTCTTTGTTGTTGATTTTTCGGTTGATTATTTATTTGCATCCGAGTGCTGTAAACAAACCTCCTCCTCTGAAATGTTTTCCCCAAATGCAGTAGCTTGCTCGTAGCCTGAACGTAGTATGTCGGTTATAATTATAATAATGTTGCGCATTGAAGATGTCCTGCGGAAAATACATTCCACTTATTCCTGATATTGAAATGTTATTGGAGTGATTCTAATTTGTGACACTGTCAAAATATGAATGTTCTAGAGTAGTTCATATCTATATTATTGATATTTCATGCTAATAACGTTTATGAGAATAGAAGTGTCAACATTTAATACATTTAACATTTGTGCAAAATAATATTGTGATCACAAATGTTTCAAATATGTGCGTTATATCGTCTCTTATGATCATTTGTTAACCCTTAGTAGACGATCGGCCACTGGCAGTGTTCAGCGCCCGAGTAACGTTTTAACAATCTGTCACTGGCAGTGGCCGGTGTGTTTGTTTCATGAAAAATTTCCGCTGTTTCGATTTAAATAAATTCGTATTTTTAAATTCACTAGATGGTCATTTTCGCTTCCCAGTCCTTGAAAGTATGGTGTAGTGTTTTGTCATTTCTTTACTATAATGTTGAGAATACGTATTTGAAAATCGACGATATCTGATCGTTTTGTGTCGATCTGTGTAATTAGTATCTATTAGTATCTGTGTCATTAATTTCCTAATTTCCTGATATGAGAACATCCTAACGTTGTAAACGAACTCCGTACCATTGGCGAGGAGAATATAAAGTTGCCATGTATGAGATGTCGATAGTAATATGTTGAATAAGAGAATTAAGAAAATGGTCCGATCCATAACGACTACTTTTTGAAAATGTGTACTTTCCTGATCGCCAAATTTATTTTCTGCTAGAGAGAGAGAGGGGGGGGGGGGGGAAGAGAGAGAGGGGGGAAGAGAGAGGGGGGGGAAGAGAGAGAGAGGGGAAGAGAGAGAGAGGGGGGGGAAGAGAGAGAGGGGGAAGAGAGAGAGGGGGGGGGAAGAGAGAGAGAGAGAGAGAGAGAGAGGGGGAAGAGAGAGAGAGAGAAAAAAAACTGATTTGCAGTAGGGAGTGATAAGATATCTCACGTTAGGAGTAGCGGTATAGTTTTAGGACATGCACCTTTGTTGTTTGCTGGTTGTAGTAAAATGGATCTTCAATCTAAATGTGTCACTTGGAAGAGTGACAATGTCATCAAGGTACAGGTACATAATTATGGAACTGTTGGTGAGTTATTTCGAGGGAGTGTGTTGAGGATAACCTGTACATTCATGTTCCAGCTTGCTGCAGGAGCTACTGAGTAGTCTGTGCACACCGTGAGCTGTGCCTTTCTTCCGTCTTGATCGTGTTTCGATATTCCGATTGATTACGATGAATAATAATATCGTATGACGGGGAACAGATGACTGTGCTCACTTTCTGTGCGGTTTCGCCTTATGTCTTTTGGCGTGTGCTGAGACTGCTATGATGGGGACTGCAGCTACCTTTCTTTGTTTGGATGATGAGATAGTAATTCGGATGATTCCACTGGCACGGGCGGTTGAGCAATTATGGATTTTAATTCGTTTGTAGTGATACCGGGGCCTTCCATAACCATATCAATAACCATAACCTGTAGACGGCGTGTTGAACTTCGTGTCAAGTAGCCAATTGGTTGGCTTCAGGAAAGCAGATTTAGACTTGTAATTCCTCGACAGGTTATTACTAGTTATTGTCACAACATGCCGTGTGATGTGATTGTAATCACCTGATTTGAACATTGAAAGAATATAGAAACTCTAGACTATCAGTGTCCGATTATCTTTGTTTTCAAGTGTCAGACCTTGCACAGGGCTCTAATTGCAACTCCACACGTTCCTGTTCTGGTCGAGTCACTCGATCTAGGCAATGGAGCCGATTCCTGCTGTTGTTGCCTTTCTCCTCAGTGTTCGTTTTAGTGTTGCTCTAAATTGAACATGAGCCGCGATAGCTCAGTGGTTAGTGAACTGGACTACAAAGGACAAGGGGTAGGGTTCAATCCCAACCGACGGCTTCCAGGTTCACCCAGCCTTAAATAGGTACTGGATTTTTTTTTTCTGGGAAAGTAAAGCGGCACGGGCGTAACACCGACCACATTACCCCAAAAATCACGTGCTGAAGGTCTGTAAAATGTATGGTCACTAACACCATATTTCCTATACTTCACTTGGCGTGATGGGGGCTATTTTCTGTTACTTTTACTCTAGATTGAACATAGTAGACTGAAGAAAACCCAATGTCTCATAGATACAACACAACAGGTACAACTATATGCACCTGTATAAGAAGTAAGATAAACAGCACAATTTATTCACGATATTGAAAATATTTCAGGCGAACGAAAAATAGAAGAATATGGCACGGAGAAAACAGACATGTAACCAAGCAGTCGGTGTAGCTAGGCCTAAAGGATCGTCACGGTGTAGTACAATAGGTATTGGAAGCAGTCATGCGGAGCAGATGTTTTAAACTTAGACCAATTGTCTTGTTTACAGCAGGGAACATTTCTATTTGTAATGTTGGATTTTCGATCTATTTTAACTCTTTCAGTACGGACGGTCTTTATCAATTTAGCGGTAGAGATTTCAGAGACAGTTTTACAAAAAAACTGTCATTAAATATTAATCTACATATTTATTTATTAAGATGATAAAAGATTAAAACGAATATCGTTTGATGACAGTTTACACTAATCAAAGTGAGAGTGACGCACTGTCCGGCTAAACGTACGGAAAGAGAAAATGATAACATTAATGTGAGAAACATACGCACAGAAACACTGGCAGATATAATGTCACCACTTTCTTCTCGTGTTTATTGTTTAGCTATTTTCTTTTCTGTTTTATAAAGCGCGTGTCTGTACAGCGGCATACAGGCCTGATTATTTTTCTTCTGTGTTTGGCTGAGGGCTATTTCCTTCTGCCCTTCCCAGAGAACGTTGCGTTGGCGTTGTAGCGCTGTGTAAGCTGCAACATCTACCTCTGCCGACATATAGCACGTCATTTAGAGGTATTATGTTGCCTTTTCTCTTTTCCTACTTGCTTGGTGAGAGTGGCGCAAGTGCGGAAGATGGAGTTAAATATTGATCAGTTAATTGTTCCTGGTCCTGTCGCACGCGGTCATCTATGAGTTGCTAATCACTTTCCGCGTAATTGCCGCTGGTATCTTCGCCAAGTCCTAATGTTAACCATCCTACAATAAGTGGGAAGTAGAATTGAGGTTTAGCCAAATCACACCTGCAAGTTCTAGAAATGGACACACTCGGTTTACTTAATCCACCAGACATGGACAGGAGACACATTATACTAAAAGTATTTTATTATGAAAGGAACGTTTCAGAGGCGGCGGATCAATGAATTATATCAATGTCTTTTGACTGCTCATTTCGTCGTGTTCTATAACATCTTTGGTGACGTTTTTATCAAACAAATATTTCCGACATTCATTCAAAGGTCTCCATAGGAAAAACTCGTTACAGTTTTTTTGAAATTGTGTTGCAGCATTTGCTTGTATGCCGTATACAGGTTCAGATATTTGTTTGGTTATGGTTGGTTGCTCCTTGTTGTGCCTGTATATGTGCATTTCATTTTCTGTCTTTACTTCCTTGTCTTGTCATTTACTTTGTAGCGACATCATAATATACAACTTTAGCATTCTGTCAACTGTTTCTTTCACTGAGTTAGTTTATTCTTGTCTTATTTGTTATGTCCTCTGGAAGGTTGACTTAACAATGATTGTATTGTCGACATGAGTCAGTGAAAAGGTTAACGTCAAAGTAAAATAAGATAAAAAAAAATAAAATCACCGTCTATGTTGCTGATATTGATTGTTGTGATGTCTGTATGTGATAATTATTGCACAATTATCGGCATATTTCATGCGATCTTCTATGGCTCCATTTTGATATTTTATGTTCTTTCTAAACCTTGTCTTTATGATTATCTACAGAGTGGAACTGTACATGTTGCAGTGTAGTGCTGTGTGTCCGGTTGTTGTCTGTAGTTCCAAGGACGGAAATCTTTTTTTGTTTTATTGTGGTGATGTCCCCTTCGTTGTGTGCTGTCCGGATTGGTGATTGGTATTGTTATTATGTTTAACTCTCTGACTCATGGAGTTAGAAAAGGTGATAACAGCGAGTAAAAGGATTGGTTTAAATATGTTGCGAATTAGAACCACAGAGTTAAATCATTTCACAAAACGACTGCATAAATTATCATCACCATTGAGTTACGTCTCATCATTGAAGTTTGGCTACCTTGGAGCATCATTCCCCTCTGTCTATTGCTTTGATAGTGCTGGTTACCAAAGGGCTGACTTGTCCTTCTTTTGATGTTACTCATCCATGCTAGTCTTGGTCTGCTTCTGTCTATTTTACCGTGTATATTCCTTCTAAGATTACTTTGAATAGGCTGTTGTGTCTTTTAACATACCCCCAAAAGTCTCTTTGACTTGTTTAAATTGTGTTAGTAGTTCTCTTTTCATTTTTAGTTGTTTTAAGAATTCATCGTTTGTTTTCTTTTCTATCCATTTCTTCCTATCCTTTTATAAATCCAAATTTCAAAGGCTTCAACTTTCTGTTCTATTTTGCTATTCTTAGTTTTAGCCCCGGTGTTGTTTTGATGTTATTACATTTTTCATGGCATTAACATTACTTTTGCCATTCCTATTCTTTTGTTTATTTCAGTTTTACTTGTCCATCTCTAGTTTATAGTATGTCCAAAGTAGCTGTAGGTCTGAACTGTCTCCATGTCCATTTCTTTAACTTTGATATTCATGCGTAAATTTTGAGTATTATCTTTGATAATAATCATAGTTTTCGTGTACATAAATGATAGAACTACCTGTATCTACCTTTATCTATTCTCACCCAGTATTATTAAAAGTAAAGTAAAGAGCCCCCTTCATGCCAAGTGGCGTATAGGGAATATGGTGTTAGTGACCATACATTTTACAGACCTTCGGCATATTATTTTTCTGGTAATGTGGTCGGTATTACGCCCGCGCCGCTATACTTTCCCAGGAAAAAAATGAGGTACCCATTTAGGGCTGGGTGAACCCGGAAGCCGTCGGTTGGGTCGAACCCTACCTCTTGTCCTTTGTAGTCCAGTTCACTAACCACTGAGCTATCGCGGCTCCAGTATTATTAAGCATTTATTAATTAATTGCACTCCATGGTGAAGCTTATTGTATGTAGCATCTCTCTCCTATTGTTTTATTTCACAAGTAATGCGAGTCTGACATATTATTCTCACAGATCTTGTAAGATGTGTTTAGCTACTAAATCTAGTTTATGATATGACACGTATCATGAATCTAAAGTACATTTGATGTCTGTTTTGTATCTAGCATGGAGGCGGAGTATGATAACATGGCCTCTTCTGGACCATTGGTATTATACATCAGATTAAATCGTTGTGTCTTGATGCATTGCTCTTGGATGATCTATTTTTTCATCGTTTACTTGAGTAACTAGTCTCGTGGTATACATCCGTTGAAATCAACACGTCCCAAACAAAGAAATTACCAGATCACACATTAGCTATATCAATCAAGACGTGCGAAGATGGCGTTGGAAATGGTTAGACCATGCTCTACGAATGGAACAAACCAGGCATCCGCACCTAGCATCAACATGGACACCACCTGGCAACCGAAGGGGAGGGAGACTGAACCATACATGATGAAATGAAAGACACGCGAGAGTTGCCCATGCTTGCTCCAGACCGGATTGGGTGGAGATTTCTTGTGAGTGCCCTGTGCCGGAGTTCACATAATTAAGAAGAAGACAAAGTGTCGTCGTGTGACGAAATGTCCCACCTATTTTGACCAGTCCATCAGCATTATCATTTCTTCTTATGTAGCCGTTTGTGAATATCTACTGGGTACTTCCTGAAATATGGTAGAGCCGCACTGTGGCCGGACCGGAACTAGACTTGGTGATGCACTGTAGAGCTACACTGCTTGTTAATAACTCCATAAATAACAATACTAATAATTAGGACGGGGGAGACGTGGTACGTCGAAATTGGCCTTAACTTTTGAGCCAGGTAAATAAACTTTTTAAAATAAAAACTGGACCCGGATTGCAGTTTTTAGACCCTTCTGTGCGTATAGAGTTAACAGGTGGCACTTCAGTCAAAGCTGGTATAGCGGATACCTTCTGACACATTCCGTGCTTCTTCAAGTATGGCCGGTCTTATTATCGTTTCGTTCGTTACCTGCCGGGTTACTGGTTAAAAATAGAACCCACTTTAGAGTTATGCTTTCCTCCGTCTTTCTAAATTAAAAAAAAATAATAAAAAAAGCACGCGATGTTAATTTGATGTTATTTTTTAAATTTCTCTCTTTTATTGCAGTGGTCGTGAATAGACCAGCGCCTTCTGTAGATTGGATACACGTCCTGTTATTAGGCAAGTCTTTTTGTGTGGTCTGCGCTGTCTATTGACCAACACATCTGTTGGAAAATACTTGACTAGTCCGCGCTAGAAGTTCTACAACGAAGAGGGGAGATTGATTATTTGAACTGCATCGATTATAAAAAAAAATTGTAACACCACCAGAGAGCGGAGTGCAAATTTCCATCTCTGGTGGTGAAATAAAAGCGTTGACCCTGAACATACTTTCACCTGAATATACACTCATAGACACAGCAGTGATAGGCGGAACGGTACTTACATACAGTCATAGACACCGACAGTCATAGACACCGCAATGATAGGCGGGGGGGACGGTACTTACATACAGTCATAGATACCGCAATGATAGGCGGGGGACGGTACTTACATACACTCATAGATACCGCAATGATAGGCGGGGGACGGTACTTACATACACTCATAGATACCGCAATGATAGGCGGGACGGTACTTACATACACTCATAGATACCGCAATGATAGACAAGATAATACTACAAAATTCCGCAATGATATGTATGGTAGAACATATTTTTCTTGTGATCACGGCTCATTTTTGGCTGATATGGTCAGTATCACGCCAAGCCGCGTTTTCTTCCCGGAAAAAATTCTGGTATCCATTTATAGAGTTTAGGTAAAAGCCGGAAACTTGTCGTTCCGAAAAAAATGCGCCACTTGTGGTAATCCCACCCGGACCCTTCTGATCTTGCAGCAAACACATTTAACCACTCAGCCACCGATGTTCTGTTTTAATGGATAAATCTATGGTTTTTTTTAACCATATTTCTGTGGCTATTTGGCTGTTCTGGTATTGCAATTAATTAATGAAACGGGTGTTACAGTTTATAACAATTTGAGTTGAATAATTTCTTGAAATCATTTCAATGTCACTGAATCCGAAATTGTACGGCTTTAGTACAATCATTGCCATCTATATAGAATAACTGCCCACTGAAGGAGGACCGCACAAGAGTTGTGACGTCCACTGAGAGCAGGAGCGGTTGTGGGTGAAATGACGTCAGCTGCCTATAAATAACATAGTTGAAGACGTCACACGCTTTGGGTGCTTTCGTGGAAAATCCTTTCAGCCTTTCGGCTTTCAATATAGGTGGTAATGTCTTCAGTAACATCAGAATGCAAATATTATATTTTGCAGATTGTCCTTATGTGCTGTTTTTGTATTTACTTATTGTATTCTACAAATGGGGAGCAGCGATAGCTCAGTGGTTAGTGAACTGGACTACAAAGGACAAGATCTTGGTAGGGTTCGATCCCAACCGACGGCTTCCTGTTCACCCAGCCTTAGATGGGTACTGGTTTTTTTTCTGGGAAAGTAAAGCGGCACGGGCGTAATACCGACCACATTACCCCACAAAGCATGTGCCAAAGGTCTGTACAATTTATGGTCACTAACACCATATTCCTATACGCCACTTGGCGTGACGGGGGTACTTTACTTTTTTTTTTTAATGCTACAAATAGGACTTGAGTGTGTCGCAGTTCGCATTGCATCATTTGCTGTACAAGTAGTTTATTTGAGATCTCGCAAACCATGTGTTCATCATCATCGACTGCCATCTCCGCAACGAAGGTTGGCTACCATGGAGCGCCATTCCGCTCTGTCTCTTGCTTTGATGGTGCAGGTTGTCATAGGCTGGTTTGTCCATCTTTTGATGTTACTCGTCCATGTTAGTCTTGGTCTGCCTCTACCTCTTTTACCTTGTATTTTCCCTTCCAGGATTATTTTTAGCATGCTGTTGTGTCTTTTAACATGGCCCAGAAATCTTATTTGTCTAGTTTGAATTGTGTTTAGTAGTTCTCTTTTGATTTTTAGTTGTTTTAAGACTTCATCGTTTGTTTTCTTTTCCTTCCATCCAATTCTACCTATTCTTTTATAAATCCACATTTCAAAGGCTTCAATTCTCTGTTCTGTTTTCTTGTCTAATGTCCATGTTTCAGCACCATAAAAACCATGTGTTACAGACCCTTATAACATGTTACAGACTTCCGAATTCTCTCTCTCTCTCTCTCTCTCTCTCTCTCTCTCTCTCTCTCTCTCTGTCTCGTTTTGCCATATGCTTGCTGCGCCGAACTAATTTTCTTGGGCCCCTCCAATTTACTGTATGTAACAAGTGCCGCATTTGTTTAGTCTAGCACTGTCCGCAACTATTTATTATTTTCTCCCTGTCTTCTGGATACGGACATTTGCACACTGTTATCGGTGAAATTATTCCGTGGGGTAATCTCTTTATGGTCATGCGCAAAAGCGAGGAGTATAAGTACTTGTTAGCGAGCACTTAAAATGTCAACATAATGAGTCTGTTCGTTAGGTCCTTTAACCAGAGATGCTTTATTGGCAAGAATTAAGAAAAACATGCTTGACAGTTTTAGTAGCCCGATTAAACGTTCACTACCTCTGAATTTTGGAATTCTTTCGTTCGCCGGAGGGGGGAAGTTTGACAAAATCGTGTGGTGTAGTCTACCGACCGACCAGACCAGCATAGCTCTGCACACCTGGGCTAATAGCTTCAAGGTGCTAACACTGGCGGCTTATCTCCCCCCCTCAGACTCGTTCACACCGTTTCCGTTGGCTCTGTGGGACTTTGAGGGCCAGAAACGTGGGCTAACTTGGGACATTTTTTGTTTCTGATTTTTTCCCCCCTCCCCTTTCAGCGAGCGGGTTATTCCATAGTGTGAACGTTACCTGGGTTGACATTGTTGTCCACATTCAACAGAAGAGAATCGTTGTGGTTATATTCGTTGTCGTTAGTTTGTACTGTGCAGGTTTTCATCATGATGGGATATGTTAATATTCAACTACCATTCAATTTCCTGTGTATGGGATCATCACATATTGTCAAAGATAACTAGCCTCCATTAGTGCTTCAATCTGTGTTCTGAAAACGCAGAAATGTATCAGCAGAGTGCGCGAACTTCGTAACACCGGCGGGAGTACCTCATTACATGGCTGCTCTTATATTTTGGTCATTCTGTGGTGTAGATTGCAGTTATAGAGATGTGGCTCATAGCTTTTGTTGTAGGGACCGATTTTTTAGATACAATTTAGAGATGTGGCTTATAGCTTTTGTTGTAGGGACCGATTTTATAGATACGATTTAGAGATGTGGCTTATAGCTGTTGTTGTAGGGACCGATTTTATAGATACGATTTAGAGATGTGGCTTATAGCTGTTGTTGTAGGGACTGATTTTATAGATACGATTTAGAGATATGGCTTATAGCTGTTGTTGTAGGGACCGATTTTGTATGTACATTTTAGAGATATGGCTTACAGCTTCTGTTGTAGGGACCGATTTTATAGATACGATTTAGAGATGTGGCTTATAGCTGTTGTTGTAGGGACCGATTTTATAGATACGATTTAGAGATGTGGCTTATAGCTGTTGTTGTAGGGACTGATTTTATAGATACGATTTAGAGATATGGCTTATAGATGTTGTTGTAGGGACCGATTTTGTATGTACATTTTAGAGATATGGCTTACAGCTATTGTTGTAGGGACCGATTTTATAGATACAATTTAGAGATGTGGCTTATAGCTTCTGTTGTAGGGACAGATTTTATAGATACGATTTAGAGATGTGGCTTATAGCTGTTGTTGTAGGGACCGATTTTATAGATACGATTTAGAGATGTGGCTTATAGCTGTTGTTGTAGGGACTGATTTTATAGATACGATTTAGAGATATGGCTTATAGCTGTTGTTGTAGGGACCGATTTTGTATGTACATTTTAGAGATATGGCTTACAGCTATTGTTGTAGGGACCGATTTTATAGATACAATTTAGAGATGTGGCTTATAGCTTCTGTTGTAGGGACCGACTTTATAGATACAATTTAGAGATGTGGCTTATAGCTTCTGTTGTAGGGACCGATTTTATAGATACAATTTAGAGATATGGCTTATAGTTGTTGTTGTAGGGACCGATTTTTTAGATACAATTTAGAAAAATGGCTTACAGCTTTTGTTGTAGGGACCGATTTTATAGATACAATTTAGAGATGTGGCTTATAGCTTCCGTTGTAGGGACCGATTTTATAGATACAATTTAGAGATATGGCTTATAGTTGTTGTTGTAGGGACCGATTTTATAGATACAATTTAGAGATGTGGCTTATAGCTTCTGTTGTAGGGACCGACTTTATAGATACAATTTAGAGATGTGGCTTATAGCTTCTGTTGTAGGGACCGATTTTATACATACAATTTAGAGATATGGCTTATAGTTGTTGTTGTAGGGACCGATTTTTTAGATACAATTTAGAGTTATGGCTTAAAGCTATTGTTGTAGGGACCGAATTATGGGTGGGCAGAACTTTGACGGTCCTGCAGCAATATATCGCATTACATACCTTGTGCTAGAAATAATAATTATCAAGCAGCTTGATCTTAACAAAGCAGCCATGCTTGACTGCAGTTAATGTAATATTATTTTTTTACAGAGTATATGTGTGTGTGTGTGTGCTTGCTGAAATAATATTATGTGCATTAAAATGTGTGCACGTGAAAGTGGTAATCCATAAACAGAACTAACACAGCATGTGGTTTTATTATTTAACTTTCTTTTATCCATGTATACCGTAAACATGTTTTGGTATGGCTGCATTTTATTTTAAATTCTGAACCAGGAATGTCGCACTGATCATACTATCTATCTATTGTCCTTTCGAGCCGAAAACGGCACATAGGGCAGAACCACAATCTCAAAAACAGAAACCTAGCGTGCCAAAATGGCACACATTGCAGAGATAACTGATCTAAAATCTATGGCGCTGTTTCCATAACAATACTTTTTACAATGACAGCTTGTCAAGCCATCGATCAACCTCCTTAGTCGCCTCTTACGACATGCCTGGAAGGTCACAGTGTCACTATTCTTTACCTCCCTCATAATGAGGCCCCGGTAACACACGGGATACTGATCATACTGCCACTACGTTATTTGTCTATGAGACTGTCTATATCACCCAGTCCTTGTTTTCCTCTTGCCTAAAAACCAGATCTTCTGCCTTTGTATTTGCATGAATTTGTAGCAGGTTCGGCCTAATTCTTATATAATCTCTGTTCTGTTTTGTTGTTGTCTTCTGTTTGTAAGCAGAATTCAATTCCAGTATTGTTCATGGTGTTATTATAGCAATATCTCTTTTGGTAGCATCAATGGTATCTGAATATCATCTCTTGTCATGTTTTATTGGAAATTGTGAGTATAAGGAACCCTAAGTCACGTGATTACAATACGTAGCAGCAGTTCAGTTATTGATATCATGACGTTATTACCACTACTCGATCTCGACTACTACGGCACAAATGGACAGAATGAGAAACTGCAAATGTTATATTTACATGTAATTAAAAAAGAAAAGGGGACCCATTTACGCCACGTGGTGTATAGGGAAGCTGGTGTTAGCGCCCATGTATTTTGTACAGTTCTTCAACTCATTATTTTTGGTGTAATGTTGTCAGCTTTACGCCTGTACCGCTTTTCCTTCCCTGAGTTTAAGGCATCTCATAAAGTCTCTCTTTACCCCATTTCTGTGAACCTGGAAGCAGGTAACACTTGCTTAATGTGATAAATATAACAAGCAAAAAATATGGACTTGAAATGAATATCAAAAAGACTAAAACTGTGATAATAAACACACAAAATTCTCAAGACCCACAAATAAATATCAAAGTTGAAGGAATACATTTGGAGACAGTCCAGAGCTACAACTACCTTGGACATATTATAACCAATGATGGAAAATTGAAATAAACAAAAGAATAGGTATGGCAAAAAGTAATTTTAATGCCATGAAAAATATACTAACAGCAGGGCTGAAACTAAGAATAGCAAAATGTTACATCTTCTCAATATTCCTGTATGGTGCAGAAACATGGACATTAGACAAGAAAACAGAAAAGAAAATTGAAGCCTTTGACATGTGGATTTACAGACCAGACGAATAGGTAGAATTGGATGGAAAGAAAAGAAAACAAACGAGGAAGTTTTAAAACAACTAAAAATGAAAAGAGAACTACTAAACACAATTCAAACTAGACAAATGCGATTTCTGTGCCATGCTAAAAGACACAACAGCCTACTAAAAATAATTTTAGACGAGAAAATACAAGGTAAAAGAGGCAGAGGTAGACCAAGGCTAACATGGACGAGTAACATCAAAAGATGGACAAGTCAGTCTATGACAACCTGCATCATCAAAGCAAGAAACAAGAGCAGAATGGCGATCCATGGTAGCCAACCCTCGTAGCGGAGACGGCACTCGATGATAATGATGAACCTGGAAGCCGTCGATCAGGATCGAACCCAATCTCTTGTCTCTGGTAGTCCACTTCAACAACCACTGAGCTATCAGAAAAAGGAGGCGGAAAAACACTCTCTTTATATCATTATTCCATTTCTGGATTGTGCGTGGAAAATGTACAACTGAAATAAACAAAAGAATAGGAATGGCAAAAAGTAATTTTAATGTTATGAAGGACATACTAACATCAAAACAAATAATACCAAAGCTAAAACTAAGAATAGCAAAATGTTACATCTTCTCAATATTCCTATATGGTGCTGAAACATGGACATTAGACAAGAAAACAGAACAGAGAATTGAAGCCTTCGAAATGTGGATTTATAGAAGAATAGGTAGAATTGGATGGAAGGAAAAGAAAACAAACGATGAAGTCTTAAAACAACTAAAAATGAATAGATTTACACAAAGATAAACACAATTAGAACAAGACAAATGCGATTCTTGGGCCATGTTAAAAGACACAATAGCCTACTGAAAGTAATCCTGGAGGGGAAAATACAAGGTAAAAGAGGCAGAGGCAGACCAAGATTAACATGGACGAGTAACATCAAAAGATGGACAAATCAACCGATGACAACCTGCACCATCAAAACAAGAGATAGAGCAGAATGGCGCTCCATGGTAGCCAACCTTCGTTGCGGAGACGGCACTCAATGATGATGATGATGATGCGTGGAGCCAGAAAATAAAGGTCGCTTGTCCAGCGCAGTCGCCACGAGGTGTTCAGGTCAGAGCTTTTATTTACACACCCCAATATTTTTGGGTGCCCTACTGTGATTGGAACCAGCGTTCTCCTGAGCTATCGCGGCTCCCTAAATGTAATGAAAGACAAAATGGCGTTTCTCCCTACCCCGTCTGGCTGACTACTCCTTGGTTGGGGAAGGAATTGCTCATCGAACGCTTCAAGGTGGTGTGTCACACGATGATGTTACTTAACGTCTACACAGTATGTGCTTCAGGCTACCAAACAGGATTACCTTGCTACAATTGGTGTCGAAGATAGACGGTCAGACAAGTCACATTGAGTCCTGCGCACAAACTATCCTCTCCAGCGACAAAGGTGTCCGTTTTGTACTAATCCTGGCTTAGTGAACGACACGTTATCGCGAATTACCTAGAAACGGGGTCAATATTTGTTGTACTAATAGAACAAGAGTTTCTTTCTTTCTTTCTTTCTTTCTTTCTTTCTTTCTTTCTTTCTTTCTTTCTTTCTTTCTTTCTTTCTTTCTTTCTTTCTTTCTTTCTTTCTTTCTTTCTTTCTTTCTCACTTTCTCACTTTCTTTCTTTCTTTCTCACTTTCTTTCTCTCTTTCTTTCTTTCTTTCTCACTTTCTTTCTTTTTTTCTTTTGTTGTTGTTTATGTTGTTGTTGAGTAGCTAATCTACCAATAAAATGTGTGTACTTGTACGTGCTAATGTGCAGTCATTGTCGCTGGGTAGGTCATGTACTCTCACTTTGGAAAGATTTTTTTTTTTTTTTGGGGGGGGGGGGGGGAAGACAATCTTTGTCATGCAGATAGAAAAGGGAAGCAATTAAAAACATCGAAGTAGAGAAAGGGAAGTGTGTCAGCTTTCGGCTGTTTGCGACAGATAAATATGTTCAAGTTAGTTTTTGTGATTTTGTTGTTGCATTGTAAGACAGCAAGGCATAAAATCCGTTCCGATTCTTGTGTCCGTCTGTTGCTGTTACCTGCTTTTTTTTTCTTCTCTTTTTTCATAAACTTGTGTATTACCAGGCAGTTACTGTTTTAGATTCTGCGTCAGAGACTCCAGGGTTTGAATCCATGAGAAATGAAAAAAAAAGTATGGTTAAAGCTTTACGTGATTAATGGGCGACACAAACTTGAACGACGTTTCGGCACAATAAGCCTTCAACAGGAACAACAAATAGCACACACTCTGATCTATGTAAGTGAATAAAATTAGCCCTACATAGCTAACTAATAATGAAGTATCTAAAACAAAATAATCTAGAACTAGAAAGAGAAATAAAAATAAAAGTCTTCCCTGCGTAATGCGCTGAGATCAGGAGAAAAATGAACGATGGCTAGTCCGCGCAGGATACCCGGTGTAGTTGACCAGCTAATGGGAGGGCCAAAACACAGGTGGAAGGGTTCTAAAAATATGGAAAAAGGTATTGTATAGGTTATCTCAACTATAGCGCAAGCGGAAATGTCTATACGTATCTACGTATATACAACCGTGCGAGAATACACAGACCTGTGCACATACACACACGCCCGCGCGCACACATTCACATACATATTAAATCTCGCTAGCTCATCTATAAATGTGTGCATTACTTCTCGAGTTAGAAATTATTGCTTTACCACCAAACAAAATCCTTCGATTAATCGATTTTAATGTGGATACTGCTGTCATTATTCTCTCGCTTTAAAGAGTGATCACATAGGACCAGTAGGAACCCTGAAGTGTTTCCTGTATGGAGGTAATGGGCGCATTGAATGTTGGCATGTCGCTGTGGGCAATCTTGTGTTCTCATCGCGGCAGGATAGCGTCATTAAATATGAAAAAAAAATTGTTTCTGACAAAATAGATTGCAGTGTCTTTAACACTGTCCTCTTATTTCACCCAGAGACATATGTTGAATTATACAACTAAACCAGACATTTATAGACAATATTTTTAGGGAAATTCTTAGTATCAGAGATTATGACAAGGTGAGAAAGGAACATATCTGGGAAAGAACAAAATAAAGGGTCAATCGAGCAAACATATTATGAATAGAAAATGGAGATGGATTGAGTGCGCGCGCGCGCACACACACACACACACACACACACGAGTAAGCCTGATATTGACAGAGCAAGACAAGTGCTGTATTGGAACATAACATGAAAGAGAAAGTCGAGAATATATGGAAACGAGAAGTCAGTGAAACCATCAAGAACATTGGCCTAGAGTGCAGAGAGGTAAGAGAAAATGTCCATTAGTAGGGATGGATGGAGAGCAATAATAATAAATGAATATTATTATTTGGGGAAACTTTCTAAGTTGATAGATCAGTGAATATTTACAGGGGAAGAGGTTATGTCCACAACTCTCGGAAGTAAATGACACATAATTAACAACAGAAAAAAAAAACAAAGAATAATGGACAATCCGAAGCAGGATCGAACCCGTACTCATCGGCCCAGCGCTTGACACGAGAGCAAAACTGTAGAGCACACGGCCAACCCTTCTTCTGTCTTTCAGGGTGGAGTATAGGTCTTCAACAAACACTTTCCAAGTCGTTCTGTTTCTTGCCATTCTTTTAAGATCATTCCATGTCTTCCCCATCATCTTCATTTCTGCTTCCATATGTCTTCTCCAAGAATTCCTTGGTCTTCCTCTTTGTCTTTTTCCCTGGGGATTCCAAAAAGGACCTGTTATGTAATACTCTCAGTCGGCTTCCGCATTGCGGGTCCTATCCAACGCCATCGTCTTCGTTGTATCTCTTTATCCAATGGTATTTGACTGGTACATTTCCGTAATTCTATGTTAGTGACTGCCCTGCCATTTTCACCCTTTTATTTTGCACCCATTAATTAAGGTCTGTATCTTTTCCATTGTCATTTTTACTGTTCTCCGTGTTTCACGGCCATATAAGGACTAACTTAACATTTAAGTTGGACATTTTTATTTTTGTATTTAACTTAATTTCTTTGTGTTTCCATATGTTTCCCAGTTCAACGAATGATCCTCTCGCATTTGATATCCTTATTTTGGTGTCATTCTGTCTTCCTCCCTGTTACTGCTCAGATATATGTAAGATTGTACGTCTTGTGGAATCGCGTTGAATCATGATCTTTATTGCATGTGCCCGCGCGGCACTATAACATTCGTTTAGGTGAATATTCTTAGTCATTAGACATGAAATGAGGTGTTAGTTTGAAATGGTTTATTTTCAACTGAAATGTAATTTTGGGAAGCAAGGAGGCCTCTGCATCGACCGTGTTGTATGTTTAACGACCTATAGCTAGTCACTGACTTCCGGTGCGTGACTGTGTTGGCAAAACGATGCAATTTTCGATGGGAGTCAAATTTAAGTTATAAATGAATTTCAAGTGTTCTTGTGTGTGATTTTGAACGGATTTATTTGTGATTTATTTCTGACATTTTGTGCGATATAAGTAGAATAGCCATCCATAGTGTTTATAACGATCACGAACGAAAATAAATAGCCTTTTCATACCAACTTTGTGCTATAAAAGTCAAACATGGACCCTTTCTAAATCGCATTTAAGAAAGATCAATACATGTGAGATGCGATGGTTGAGAAAACTAACAAACAACACAAGAAGAGGTAGAATACCAAATGAAACCATAAGGAAAATGGTAGGAACAAAACCCTACCAAAAATATATAGAACAACAACTTAATTGGTTTGGCCACCTGGTCAGAATGAACCCTCACCAATCACCATCAAGGGCGTTCTTCTCGAGAATGCAAGGAAAAAGAGGAAGACACAGAAAAGATGGATAGATGCAGTGATAGAGACCAACAAACAAGATAAACAAAGGAAAATCACTAATTCAGACAGTTCGAGCAGCTCAAGAATGACAAATGATATAACCACGACACCTTTTAGGTATCAGTGACAAGAGAAAAAAAGAAGCTAGCGTCATCACCAGTGGTAACAACAGCTGACAAAGATCCTAGTTTACCTTCACGTGGTTCTTTGTAACAACTCTAACCAAGTTTGGCCAAGCAAGTAGATCAAAAGCGAGAATGGTTCGCAAAATTGATTTTCCCAAGTCGGATGTGTCGGGCAAATGTAAAAGTTCACTGTAAGTTGCAACACAACGAGTTTACATCTACTCACTGCCATGGTAAGGACGGACGATAAAGATGAGTTATCGATGAGTGAATTAAAGAGAAAGTAAATCTATTCTTTTCTACTCGTTCATTATGGCATGTACCGTCAAGAAGACCTCTGCAACTGTTTTTGTCCTTTGATGTCTTTTTCATGTGTAATTTTTCTTTGTTATGTCGGCCACATCTTTCACAGTAGAGATGTGGACCTTTCTGGTGTTTTAGTTAACTCCACAAGTCTGCATGGACTTACTGCTGTGATTGTTTTAATTGAAGATTGATTATTCTCTTTCTTGTTTTTCACCTTCCATTTCCTCCTTTCATCATCATCATCGAGTGCCGTCTCCGCAACGAAGGTTGGCTACCATGGAGCGCCATTCTGCTCTGTCTCTTGCTTTGATGGTGCAGGTTGTCATAGGCTGATTTGTCCATCTTTTGATGTTACTCATCCATGTTAGTCTTGGTCTGCCTCTGCCTCTTTTACCTTGTATTTTTCCTTCCAGGATTACTTTTATTAGGCTGTTGTGTCTTTTAACATGGCCCAAAAATCGCATTTGTCTTGTTTGAATTGTACTTAGTAGTTCTCTTTTGATTTTTAGTTGTTTTAAGACTTCATCGTTTGTTTTCTTTTCCTTCCATCCAATTCTACCTATTCTATATATCCACATTTCAAAGGCTTCAATTCTCTGTTCTGTTTTCTTGTCTAATGTCCATGTTTCTGCACCATATAGGAATATTGAGAAGATGTAATATTTTGCTATTCTTAGTTTTAGACCTAGTCTTGTTTTGATGTTAGTATGTTCTTCATGACATTAAAATTACTTTTTGCCATTTCCTATTCTTTTGTTCATTTGTACATTTTCCATCACTGGTTATAGTATGTCCAAGGTAGTTGTAGTTCTGAACTGTCTCCATGTCTATTCCTTCAATTTTGATATCCACTTGTGGGTTTTGAGTATTTTCTTTGTTTATGATCGTAGTTTTAGTATTTTTGATATTCATATCTAGTCCATATTTTTTGCTTGTCATATTTATTTCATTGATTGTTGTAGATCTTTAGGATTTTCTGCTAGTAGTACAGTATCGCATATCTTAGGTTATTGATTATCTTTCCATTAATTTGTAGGTCTGACATCTCTATGATGTTTTTAAAGATTTGCTCAGTGTATAGATTGAATAAGCTTGGTGGTAGGATGCATCCCTGTCTTACTCCTCTTTTTCTATGAATAGGTATAGAATTCTCTTTGTTATATTTTATTATTCCTCCTTTCACTATTTATTAAATGTGTCTAACCCTGCTCAGAAATCAGCCCATATCTGTTTCCGGTTCAAGCTGATTCCGTCAATTTTCGCCTTACTATTTCTACCTACCACTGGTTCATATCCCGTGAACAGACCATTCCTAAGCACCCCTTACCTGCTTCGGGATATTGATGTTTTCAACAGGTGGTTAGCTTTGAGGGTAAAGAAAAAAGGATACGTTAACTCCTTATCACGCTTGACTGCTCTAGTCATATTCGATTGATACACCGGTTTTAACATCACAGCCTACTTAATATTGGCAGTACGTTGTTGATTTTTAAGCAATAGCAGTAATGATTATAATAATATAAGCTATGTAAACGCGTATTTGATAGCATATTTTTTTAGTAGCTTTATCCACTGGAGGGTCATCATCAGCATGTGCCATACAAGTTGGCGTAGGCGATCATGCACTTTCATAGCTATTTGTCCTCAGTCCAGAGTATGAATTATATCGTTGACCGTGCCACACCAAACTATCCAGTACCTTCTCTCTTTATTCGTCCACGATCTCCCTTTCCCCCTATTTTGTCAGTTGTAACCAAGTACTCGAGTTTTACTGCTCTCATGATGTACATAGAAAAGGTCGACCTTGTCTTTCTGATGTATTTTTAGGAGCTCTCTTTTTTGTGTTGGCCTTTGTGAGAAAATTAAATATCTTCTTCTTCGTCTTCTCTCTCACTCTCTCTCTCTCTCTCTCTCTCTCTCTCTTGTAACATTCGGTAATAATCATAATGTTATAGAGAATGCATAATTCGCAACCGAAGAAAATGATTATTAAGCAATTGCTACAAAAGAAAATGATTATTAAGCAATTGCTACAAAAGAAAATGATTATTAAGCAATTGTTACAAAAGAAAATGATTATTAAGCAATTGCTACAGAAGAAAATGATAATTAAGCAATTGCTACAAAAGAAAATGATTATTAAGCAATTGCTGCAGAAGAAAATGATTATTAAGCAATTGCTACATAAGAAAATGATTATTAAGCAATTGCTACAGAAGAAAATGATTATTAAGCAATTGCTACAGAAGAAAATGATTATTAAGCAATTGTTACAGAATAAACGGATTTAATAAAAAGTGAAATATTGTAACTGTTTGTTCCGTTGAGGTGTAATATAATCTGAATAATGTTGTATGAAATATAGAACAAATTAAACAGAACAAAGCAAAGCAAATAATTATACCAAATGCTAGTACTTTTAAGGATAGACACAAAATAAGCAATAAAATGTTTCCGCCAACATTGTGTTCTCGCTAAAAGATATATCATAGAACTGCTGCTCGGGAAAGCAGATTAGGACAAGTGGGCGTGGCACCAATTCTGAATATTACCTGGAAACAACAACTAAAATGGTTAGATCGCCTAAAAGGGTATGAGAACCAACAAGTAAATTAAATAGAAATAGACAAGAATAGAAAGTATTCTCCCTCTTCTTCTTCTTCTACTTTTCTTCCTCATCTGCCTTTCAGCGTCGAGGGGAGATATAATTTGCGGTCTTTTGCTCTTATGTTCGCCTCTGCTGCTGTTATGTTTCCTAGTGCTTCTAATATTCCATCGACCCATCTTTTACGTGGTCGACCCTTGGGTCTGGTGTTCTCACAACGTTTGTTGAAGGCTCGTTGTGTTGTGTTTTGTTCTTTCTGCCTTGTCACGTGGCCAAACCATTTTATCTGTTGTTTCCTTATATATTCTATGGCGGGGGCTATTCCTAGCTTTTTTCTCAGTTCTTCATTTCTGATCTTATCTCTCAGACTGTTTCCTGCCATTTGTCTAACACATTTAATCTGAGTAGAGGTTATTTTGCTTATTGTTCTTGCATCTAGGGTCCAGGTCATTGGTAGCACAACGTTGGGATGTAGATTAAATTGTAGAGTGCCCATTTTCCCTCTAGAGTTATTTCCTTGTTGGACAATAGTGGTGATAGCTGTCCAATGATTTGACAAGCTTTTCACCTTCAGCTTTGTGAAGGTATTCACAAGAGTGAATTAACGCACATTTACGCTCATTGTTAGGGTGGATTAGTGCATATTTCCGTTCTTTGTTATGGTGAATTGGCGCTATATTAATCATTGCACACATTGTTATGGTGAATTGGAGCTATATTAATGTTTACGCACATTGTTATGGTGAATTGGCGCTATATTGATCATTGCACACATTGTTATTGTGAATTGGCGCTATATTAATCTTTGCGCAGATTGTTAGTGTGGATTAGCGAGCGCAATATTAATCTTTACGCACATTGTTAGGGTGGATTAACGAGCACAATATTAATCTTTACGCACATTGTTAGGGTAGATTGGCGCAATATTAATCTTTACGCACATTGTTAGGGTAGATTGGCGCAATATTAATCTTTACGCACATTTTTGTGTACGGTGTCTTCTTCTACTTCTTCAACTGTGTGTGAATGTACTGTTGCTTGTTGACAACCCGCGATAACTGCACCTTTTGACCCAACACATCCGTTATCAACTTGGGTAGATGTTTAATTGTTTTTTTCCCTGAAGAATGCTACCCCTTCCCAATAACAACCGATTCCCCATTGGAATATTCGGAAACATATTAAAAAAAAAAATATGTATATTTTTGTGTAACTGGCTCGGTATTCTGACCCCTCGCAGACGCTAATTAATTGTCATTTATGTGAGAATTTCAGCGAGTTCTGAACGTATTGAAGTTAGTAAAGAACTCTGGACTAGACAAGATACATTTTGCGATGCCTATACACAATGATCTGCTAGTGAAGGAATAGGTTGTCAAACTAATTGGCGTCACCTGCAGAACGGTCGGCTACAAGAAAAAAAAAATAGTCCCAATTTTGAAAGGGAACAAATGTAAATAAAAATAAATGTATATAAAAAATAAAACAACAATTACCGTCCCACCTCATCGATGTCATGCCTGAAAAAAAAATTAATAAAAACACAAATTGACTGATTCCTAGAGAACGTTGAAAATATCTTTGTCTTGAACGAAAAGGTCTCAGGATAGGCAAAATTACACTGGCGACCAGCAATTTAGGCTGACGGAGAAAGCGAAATGTATTCTTGGCTGCACGCGTATAAAAGTACTAGAGTTTGGGGCAGAATTAACTGACATTCAAGAACTAAATAAATCAGGGATTGACACACCTGTAGGCATTGGTTTCCCGGGGGGGGGGGGGGGGGGGAAGAGGAGAGAGAGAGAGAGAGAGAGAGAGAAAATGTAGAAAATAAAATGCGTAATAAAAAATAGCCATGGTTTCAGACTTAATTACGGTATAACAATTTCGACATGACAAATTCCTACGTTGCGGACTAATAGCTGGCTTTGTACAGTAACTTAGACAAACACTTTGACACAGACAGGGGATTTAAACAATAGACACAAACAGGGGACAGAGACAATACACATAAACACAGCTAGACAGGGGACATAGGCAATACACATAAACACAGCTAGACAGGAAACATAGACAATACACATAAACACAGCTAGACAAGGACATAGACAATACACATAAACACAGGCATGACATAGACAGTACATATAAACACAGGCATGACACTTGGACAACTTATATAAATAGGCAGTTGACTTAATTAAACAATAAACATAAAATCTAAAAAGATCTAAACGCAAAAGTAGATAGAATCAGACAACAGAAGCTTCGAAGAGATCATAGAAAAATAAGGACTTTGGAGAAATGAATGAGAATGGAAAGATATGCGTGACATTCTGTGCTTTTAATCGAACGAGCATATGAGAACAATATCCCAACATAAAAGAATACATAAAGCTACATGGGTGTCACCAGATCATAGAACGGAGAATCAAATTGACCACACATGTATTAATAAAAAAAGTTTAAGTCATCCTTACAGTATGTAAAAGTATATAGAGGAGCAGATGTGGCTTCAGATCATCATCTGCTTGCCAAACTTAATCTTAAACTGAAAAGATATACTACAACACATAAGGATAGACAGTATTTTAATGTAGGGTTTCATAAAGAACAAAGAATTAAAGATAAATTTTCAGTCACAGTATCAAACAAATACCAAGTCCTCCAACAACTAGAAAATACTATTAATATAGGAGATCATTGGAAACATGTAAAGGATATGCGTGCTTGCTTGTGTTCGCCCGATGACTAAAGGAGTACACCTCTTCGTCACACGCCCTTAAAAGGACGTTAAGTGGGCGTGTCTGCGTTGTGTTGTGGTTTGCAGTTTAACTGATATTTGCGCCTTTCAGCCCAACACATCCGACTTCAGCACGACATTTTTGAATACCCGGTTGGCTTCCCTGTACGATCCCTACTCGCTTGGCCAGACTAGAAAGATTAGTTTCTTACTGGAGGCACCACTGAGAGGTGGAGCAAGGTCTGGATGGTTTTGGTTCACCGATCCTGGCGCAAGCCATCAACTCTACTGCTGTGAGGCGCGCCTTCGCCTCCGGTAAAGGATGTATGTAAGGAGACATGTGAAGGAACCCTGGGGAAAAGAGAACGTCAGAATAACACATGGATGACAGCAGAGACCCTGGAGAAAATTAAAGATAGAAAGAAAGAATAAGAAAGCACATATAAATAAAAGCAATACGAACAGTACTAAAGCCAAGACGCAGAAAACTTACACAGAAGTGAATAAAGAAATGAGAAGGTGTATTAAAAGAGATATAAGGAAATAAATACATGAACTAGCTAATGAGGCAGAGGAAGCGGCAAATGAAGGAAATATGAAAGAACTGTACAGCAGCACAATGACAATTAAGCGGAATATACAAACAGATCAATACTTTTATTAAAGATAAGAAAGTGAATCTGCTTATTAATATAAGAGAACTAATGGAGAGATGGAAAGAGCACTTTGAAAAACTTTTGAACAGACCCGGCTCAAATAACCATCCAGATACACACACTACCAGCAGAAGAAGCGTTACGCGGTAACTGTGGAAAACCAAGTAATGAAGAAATAATTACAGCCATGAAGCTATTAAGTCCCTTAGTATCATTATTGAATAAAGCTTAGAACTACAGTCCCCAATTTATGTCGGGTTCATAGATTGCGAAAAAGCATTTGATAGCTTAGACAGAGTAATGTTTTGGAAGTTACTGAGTCATTACGGAGACCCTATACAATTTATTAACCTGATAAGAACAATGTAGCTAGAAAAGACCAACAAGAAAATTCTCAAAGAGGTCAACACAAAAAGGGAACTCCTGAAAAACATCAGAAAGAAACAATCAGTATTTTTCGGGCACATCATAAGAAGAGGAAAGTTCGAATACTTGGTTACAACTGGCAAAATACAAGGAAAGAGGGATCGCGAACGATAAAGAGAGAAAAGACTAGATATCTTGGTGTTTTGGTATGAAAAAACAGTCAACAACAGAATTGATATGATGTACGGTGGATAGACTATTGTGGAAGGACATGATCGCCTACGCTAACCGGTATGGCACATGATGATGGATAATGTATGAATGAATGAAATTTAGTGTTGTGCATGCAGGGTAGTTTTTTGAATAATATCAGGAGTAAGGGAGAGATGCTTTCTATCTTCATTTCTCTTTATGCTAGCCGTAGATTGAATTATGAAAATAACTCAGAACAATAGAAATGGAATCCAGCAGTCACTGACGAATCAACTTAATGACTTTGTTGATGATGTAGCTCTCCTATCACATAATAATCAACAAATGCAAGATATAATGAGCGTATTTGATAAGAGATCACAACAACTGGGACTGAAAATGGAGATAAAACCAAAGTTATGAGAATTAATGCAGTTGGCAATAACCAAATAGCAATAGGCGAAATACCTCTACTAGATGTACACTCTTACATATATCTGGGCAGTAATGTAGACAAATAGGGAAGAGTGAATGATACCAAAATAAGGATGTCAAAAGCAAGAGGAGCATTCGTTGAACTTGGAAACATATGGAAATCTAAAGAAATTAGGTTAAATACAAAAATAAAAATGTTCAACTCTATTGTTGAGTCAGTCTTATTATATGGCTGTGAAACATGGAGAACAACAAAAGTGACAATCATGAAGATACAGATTCAGGGATAGGTGCATTAATGTATTCACTAATATATGCTTGTGCAGAATAAAGGGACGAAAATGGCAGGAGAAAATCACTAACATAAAATTATGTAAAAGTACCACTCAAATACCATTGGATAAAGAGATACAGCGAAGATAATGGCGTTGGATAGGACACACACTGTGGAAGCCAGCTGAGAGTATTACGCAACAGGTCTTTTTTTGGAATCTCCAAGGAAAATTGCGAAGAGGCAGACCAAAATATTCTTGGAGAAGACAGAGGATGCAGAGACGAAGATGACGGTGAAGACATAGGACATCTTTAAAGAATGGCAAGAAACAACGGCTTGGAAAGTGTTTGTTCAAGACCAATGCTCCACTGGGAGTTGAAAGTGTTTGTTGAAGACATGCTCCACAGGGAGCTGAAAGTCTTTGTTGGAGACTCATGTTCCACAGGGAGCTGAAATTGTTTGTTGCACATAATCACAGACAAAGGACAAACAATCCACATAGACACAGACAGAGGAAAAAGACAATACACATAAACACTGATGGGACATATACAATATACATAGACACAGGACTTATACAATACACAGAGTATTTTCCCTCTACACCCCTCGTGGTTCCACACAGCTTTCTTAGAATAGCTAACTTACTTATTGCTTTTTGGGTTGCCTTATTTATCTGTTGTTTCCAAGATAGTTTGTTGTCAAATGTAACTCTGAGATAAGTAGCGTGTATGTCTTCTTCCACAGGCTCTTTGTTTATGTAGATAGCTTCTGCTTTTTGTTTTGGGGAGAGAGTGAAAAAGTGTAGTACTGCATTTTTCTGCATTGATGTTGATACACTATCTTGCTTGCGTGCGTGCTTGCGTTCGCGATACACCATCTATTTGCCCATAAGTTCAGTGCATTCATAACTCTTTGCAACAATTTGGAGGCCACTGTTGCATACTCCTCTGTGCACGACATTACTAGGGTATCTACATACCATTTGGTATTTCAGTAACTAGGTCGTTGATGTAGACTAGAACAAGTGTTGGGGATAGTACCCCTCCCTGTAGGACACCCTGGCGCAGTAGGACCTTCTTACTTTTAAGACCACCCAGTTGCACTCTCTCTCTCTCTCTCTCTCTCTCTCTCTCTCTCTCCTGTAGCGCAGGTATGCTGTCACTCATCTGTACATCTTGGAGAGTAATGTGATCGTTACAACACGATAATCGCACACGAACTGGTGTGGCCTGCAAGTGATTTCTGTAACTCAATAATTGCCATTTAATACCTATAATGATTTCTTCCTGTTCTACTTATGGTTTCAGAATGAACAGTGAAAATGGTTAAAGAAAACATTGACCCGTTATGACTTCAGTGTTTGTTTTCATAGTTAAATGTGATGCTCATTTTGAGTGCGACGAAAGAACTGAAATATATTTGTATGTAGATTCATCCCACTTTTTCCTTTCGCTTGTTTCTGAGTTTGCCCGATGGCTGGTGCCCTTGATCGCAGCCTTCATTTGTTGAGGTCTATAATAGTATAGCGTTAAGTGTGTGAAAGGTCTTACTTCCTGGGACATACTTTATTGTATCAGTGTGGTGTTACAGATTATCATGTGACTTCGAAACGGTAGCCATGGCAGATTGAAATTTGTTTCTAATTTCTGGCTTGAAAGGGAAGTGTCTCCCATTTACTTCATCGGATAGTGCATTTTCTCTAGACCTTCTCTATAGCGCATGTTGCAAACATTGAGCAAACGTTCTCACAATCGGTAGCCAGTCTGAGGTCTTCATGAGCTTTAAGTTGCCGATCTTGCAGGCCGAACTGTGGTTGTCTTGCTTCTGTTTTATGGAACAAGAAGCCTTTCCCTGACTGCAATAAGGACACGATCATGTGAACTTACCTACACTCTAGATTTAATATTCCACAAGAACGATATCACTTTTTTTGAACGGCAGTATGAATATAATTCCCAATATTAGGAAGAAACAATCATCATTGTTTGACCATGTAATGAGAAGAAAACAGCTGGAATATATTGTAACAACTGGAAAACTTGAGGGACGAAGAGATACCAAAGATACCAACAGCTTAAGATGATGGCTTGGCAGAAGTGATATAACAGAAATGATAAATAAATGTCGAGATCGAAAGTTGTGGAGAAACATGATCACCTCCGCCAGCAGACCGGTACTGGATGATGATGAATATAATAACAGTATGAACTTTATTTACCGGTAATATGGATGATATTTTCCATAAGACAATATGGACAAAACATGGATATTCTCTAATAACGGCATTAACTTACATACGGGCAATATGTATATTATATTCCTTAACAACAGTGTGAATCATAATGGCTGTATAGTTATTGTATTACTTCAAAAATATGAATTTTCCATAAGGACAATATTGATATTATATAAGTTAGCAAAGCAAACTTTCAATAACTTAACATTAATGTAGAATCACTTTCCGTGAAAGGTTTATTAAAAGAAGCACCAGGAGAAGTTGGAAAATCAGTGCATTATAAATGACATATACGTGATACATTATTTATAGACAACTATTATATGCGTGCCTACATGCTTTGGTGAAGGGTTTCGCGAGGTTTTACTTTCTGCTCCTATTGGTCCGATCTAGTGAAGTGAGATAAAAATATATCCCCCAGTAGAAAACGTCAAATTGGCAAGAATTGGGCGCCAATTATCCAGGAATTCACACGTGTTCGGGCGGCGGGTGTACTGTTGCGGGGCTGGTTAAGTTTGTAAGGTGGTCCCGTGTTTGTGGTGAACACCTGTTGTCTAACGTGGTCTTGCCTTCAGTTCAACTACGGAGTTGTTTGGAGGAAGTTACCACGCTTACGGCGTGTCTATTCCCTTGCGAAACGTGTGGGTTTCTCTTCTTGTATATCAGGGATATATGTGGCCAGTGTGTTGTGTTCGAAATTGTGCGCCAGTTTTAATTAGTTTGTGATTTACTGACACATGTCAGCTAGCACAGTTGGATTTTTGTCCTAGTTGTCGAATATTTTATCCAAATATGTGAAGTAAAACAGTGTGTCGAAATAGCAGTTTTATTATTTACCTTACTTCCTCGTCTTAATCGATCAGCTGCTTGTTTGAACATGGATGTAGTCTTCCGTTAAGCCTACTAGCTGTTGGCTTTGTTGCTAGTTGTTACCTGGAAGAGAGCATACGGTGTTGTGCTAGGTTCAAGCTAAGACAGTCGTGCACGACCAGGTATAGACAGCAGATGCAATAAGAAATGTTGTGCAGAATAAGTGTAGTTATTATATGCCGAATAAATTGTAAGCCATCGAGTTCGATGCATCAGGAGGTCGACGCCTGGGAGTCATGACCCAGGCGGGCCTACGTCCCCTAGAGTGTCAAGAAGCGAAAGGGCCGAAATACTTGCTCGACTGGGCCTGTTTCCGATGATCAGATTACCTCCTGCTGCGAAGCTCTGTATACAAAGTTTCCTTTTACTGGATATTGTAAATTACCGTAGATTACCGTAAATTACCGTAAATGTGTGATCGTTCCATGCTCGTTGGTACAACGTGTTGCATTTTGAATTACTGAAACGTTCGTGAATAAGCCAATAGATGATACAATTAAGTGTCGTACTTTCACCTAAACAAGATAGTTTAATTAATTGTTGATGTAGAGCTCGCTATTTTATCTTTAACAATACTAACATGTATTTAATATGGACTTATAATAATCAGCTTTTTTGTCGCGAGCGATCACCGTCCGTTTAAGGTAGGTCACTATGAACAAGCGTCACAAATAGGTAGTCTTTAGTTCAGACTGGCATCACAGCAGTTGGGACATTCCTACATCCTGGTATCCGCTCAACAACGAGTTGGTAATCATTCCATAAACACACGGGGAACAAGGAATATGAAGATGTTGTTCACGTGTACAAATTGCCATTTCGGTCTTGTAGGTTAAATCGAACACAATTCCACACAACAGATGGTACCAATCTGACCGTAGGATATGCTGCATGGGAGGATTTCTATAGCCAAAGACTAGATCATTGAAACAGTTGAGAATTCGCGCGCACAACAATGTCCATTTAATAACGGATCGCAATTATGTGGCGTGACCACGGCGATCTATAGTAGTAAAACCAGCGGGAAAACATAAATAACCCTAATTTTTGTGACGTTTTCAGCTTTGCAAGTGGGAACGGTTTGGGTCAGAATGACACCAGCCGTCTCGCAAAGCTGAAAACGTCGACGTGGAGGTGGTTTAGCGGAATTCCCCTCTCTGCCTGCTCACTTGATTATTAAAGATTCTCGTGGACATGATATGTTTTACTTCCTGATTCTTCCTTGTTTGTCCATCTCGTATTTTTTTTGCAGAAAATGTAACGCATCCGTTGATTGTTAAATATAACCCATTACAGAATGTGAGATAATTGTCGATTGTTACCTTATGTCGAGAACTACCTTATATTAAAATGGATATGGATTCCCAACATTTGCTTCTGTGTTTAGTAATATTGCTCTATTTGGTCTGCAGTACAGATCTTGAAAATGGTGAATTAATGTGATATGATTACGAATCATGATGTTGGATTAATGTGACATGATTGGATGATACAGATCTTTAAGACGCTATATTAATTTGTCATATTGGATGATACAGATATTGAAGATGTTTAATTAATGTGACAGGCTTGGGTGATACCGAACTTTAAGACGTTTGATTAATGTGACATGATTAGATGATACAAATCTTTAAGACGTTGGATTAACGAAATAGACATCGCGATGCAGGAGACATACTACAGAGCATTGACCCAATGCAGGTGAACTACTACAGAGCACTGACCCAATGCAGGTGAACTACTACAGAGCACTGACCCAATGCAGGTGAACTACTACAGAGCACTGACCCAATGCAGGTGAACTACTACAGAGCACTGACCCAATGCAGGTGAACTACTACAGAGCACTGACCCAATGCAGGTGAACTACTACAGAGCACTGACCCAATGCAGGTGAACTACTACAGAGCATTGACCCAATGCAGGAGACATACTACAGAGCATTGACTCAATGCAGGAGACATACTACAGAGCATTGACCCAATGCAGGAGACATACTACAGAGCATAGACTCAATGCAGGAGACATACTACAGAGTATAGACTCAATGCAGGAGACATACTACAGAGCATTGACTCAATGCAGGAGACATACTACAGAGCATAGACCCAATGCAGGAGACATACACACAGAGCATTGACCCAATGTAGGAGACATACTACAGAGCGTTGACCCAATGTAGGAGACATACTACAGAGCGTTGACTCAATGCAGGAGACATACTACAGAGCATAGACCCAATGCAGGAGACATACTACAGAGCATAGACCCAATGCAGGAGACACACTACAGAGCATTGACCCAGTGCAGGAGACATACTACAGAGCATTGACCCAATGCAGGAGACATACTACAGAGCATAGACCCAATGCAGGAGACATACTACAGAGCATAGACCCAATGCAGGAGACATACTACAGAGCATAGACCCAATGCAGGAGACATACTACAGAGCATTGGCCCAATGCAGGAGACATACTACAGAGCATTGACACAATGCAGGAGACATACTACAGAGCATAGACCCAATGCAGGAGACATACAACAGAGCATTGGCCCAATGCAGGAGACACACTACAGAGCATTGACCCAGTGCAGGAGACATACTACAAAGCATTGACCCAATGCAGGAGACATACTACAGAGCATAGACCCAATGCAGGAGACATACTACAGAGCATAGACCCAATGCAGGAGACATACTACAGAGCATAGACCCAATGCAGGAGACATACTACAGAGCATTGGCCCAATGCAGGAGACATACTACAGAGCATTGACACAATGCAGGAGACATACTACAGAGCATAGACCCAATGCAGGAGACATACTACAGAGCATTGACACAAAACACTGGACTTCCCATCGGCGGTGAAAGCGATAGTGATGGAGAGAGAGGAAAGTAAAGATTAGTTGATTGACATCTGAAACATAGGTTTGGGGCGTGGCGATGGACTGACTCAATCATATGTATAGGTGTCTTAGTTATATGTCATGTGTAGTTGATTAGTTCATCTTCTAGTTGAAATATGATAGAAGTAACATGGAACTCGAATAACAGGTCTTGGGAGCCTTCGTGGCATATGTTGCTTATGTGGTAGATCCTATTTGTTGTGTCGTTTGCCATCTTTGACTTCTGAAGAAGTCCTTAGAGATTTGGAATTGAATTTTGCGTGTTAACCCGTTTTTCCATGGCAGCCGTGTGCACAGGGGTCCCTCGTCGCACAGGCAGATAATTCCATCTTCGGAGGTACTCATATTGTTCCCGTACATGAGTAATTGTTTCAAGCCGGGCCTCGCTGCTGAGACTAGGGGTGGTCGCAAGAGAGAAATCATAAATAAAAGTCCTAACTGGTGCAGCCGGGATTTGAACCCACAACCTCTCTGTCTCGAGTCCGGCGTCTTGCCTCGAGACCAACCAATACCCCAGAGAGATCCTATTCCACTACAAGCGGAACACTCCAATTTGCTCTTAGGTTCATCCTGCAGATGCGAAATAATTTCTTTATTTCCTTTTTGTTTCTGTAATTGCTGTGTAAACTGTTGCCTTATCTGTCGCCTCATTGTTCCATTCTTGTGACTTCCCCTCCCCTCCCCAGTATTGCCGCATTAACGTTACGTGCCACAGTTGCCACATAATATGTGTAGCGGTATTTATTGAAAATAGATTTTGAGACCCTATCTAGGGGACTTCGCTGTGCTTTTCCTTTTTTAAGTCGTTCTCTCCTTGGTACTATATTTGTCTGTCTCTCTCTGTGTATCTAACTTTCTATATCTCTCTATTTCTTTCAGATACTTTCTCCACATCTCCGACTTTCTATATCTCTATATTTCTCTCAGATGCTTTCTCCACATCTCTGACTTTCTATATCTCTTTCCAATACTTGCTCCACGTGTTTTCTGTTTGGAAGTGTTTATACGTTTTAACCTCTTCTTTTCTGTCTCTCACTCTCCGCTACTCTTTTGTCTTTATCAGCCTGTGTATCTTTGTCACGGTATCTAGCTTCTCTCTCATATATATCTATGTATATCTCTTATATCTTCCCCATCCCTCCCTAAACACTTACTTTCAAATCTGAACCTAGTCCTAAATTTCGCTCTACCAATATTACAAAAAGAAAGAAAAAAAAAAAAAAAGCAAACAAGGCAATACAATTATGAGGTTGCAAACTATTCATGTTTCTTTCTTATCTTGGGGTCTAGCTTACTACGAACAGGTTTTTTTTTTTTAATATTGCGTTTTTCATACTTTAATCGAAAACAATTAACGTGAAACTAGAAACATTAATGGCCAAGACGTGTACAGAACAGCGACGTTGGCAATGAGGTTTGTAGTCGCTTCTGCTGACTTGGTAGCCAAGATTTAACATCCAAGTGACAGGGGTCTGTGTCTTCATAGTTCTATAGCACATTTTGGCCGATTGTTGTTGTTTTTTATATAGGCTCCTGCATATAGTTGCTGTGAGAAACATATGACCGGAGATGACTGGCGTAAGCAGTAGACAACTGCAAGAATCTGGAGACATATAATAATAAATGAATATTATTATGGAGGGAAACTTCCGAGGCGATAGACAAGCGAATCATTTCACTTCCCCGTCTTCCCCTGAAATGATTCGCTGTAAGAATCTGGCTTGTTCCAGCTTTCACAAGATTTGTGATAATTTACTTTGGACAGAAATGCGCCGAAGTTAGTTTTTCTTCTTGTGCGAGTAATCGTCTCCCCCCCCCCCCCCCCTTTCCTTTGCACCAAGGTTAGTTTCCGCACTATCGCCACATTTATTACATTTCTTTCTTTCACTTTTAGTCATTGTTTAGCCATTGCTTTTAATTGGATATATTGAGATTTAGTTATTGAAGTGCGTATTATATAAAATACCGCGCATGCGCTGAGAGAGGCCAGAATTAATATTCTGCTGACTTCAGTGTTCAAGAACAGATGACAGTGATTCTCTTTCCCAAACGGATGAACTAAGTCTGGTCTGGTCTGGCCAGGCAAAGACGAAAGGCAATTCCGACACCAACATTGTAATACTAAAATCGGATGTGTAATGGCCATCAAGCGAGTTTGTGGCAGGCACATTGCTTGGAAACCACGACATAGCGCAAAATACGCCCACTTAGTTTTTTTTTTTTTTTAAATTTAAATTTAAAAAAAAATGACTTTGTTGGTCACAAAGCGGAGCCAAGTGAGCGAAGCGTTAGAAAAACTATCTATCTTTATGTTTACGACACATAGTACCATTTCTGGTGTATGTCGGGGGGCAACGATAGAACCAGAGGGATAAAGGCCGCTTGGTCAAGCAGTCGCCACGACGTGTGTGACTCACAATTTTTATTTCACCCCTAATAGAAAAAATCCTTTCTGTCTACCGCAGGCTTCGAACACCGTACGTCAGCTTTTCAGCCAGCGGAACAGTGGTTTTAGCCGCACGGCCACGCGCACCTGAAAGCGTTAGGAAAAGATCATTAAAGCAAGTAACAAAGTACAAACATCTGGAAGCCATGTTTTGGTCCATACCTTAGACATATAGAATCTCTTCTCTTAACCATGTTAACTCACCTCTGAAAGACTGTTGAATCTGAACATTTTAACACCCCCCCCCCCTCTCTCTCTCTCTCTCTCTCTCTCTCTCTCTGTCTCTGAATCTTAACATTCTCACTCCCCCTTTTTCTCATATATAGCCTGTTTGTGTATATATGCATTTTGTCTATAAACTCATGAGTTGTAGAAAAATTTCAAAACTGACTATATTTAAACCTAAGTTAGATTGCACTATAGTTTCTGTCTCGATTTTTCTATAACAGACTTTCCATCGTCATGATTTTAAACTGAATGATATGATTATTTCCCTTGATTCAAGCGCTACTTTTCGACGCCACCTAGCGACCAGCTCAGCTGAGATTGAGTCCAACGTTCTTAGTCGTATGTTTGTTTTGTTTAGATTTACTCAATCAGGTTACCATGTGAGCATACATTTCTTTGTGTTCTGTTCATGTTAGACTCTAGTGTATTTGTGTGTATATCTATCACAATATAACTACGTTAGGTTTTGGCGTACACCTTCAGGCTGTAGTCTTTTTGAAACGTTGATCATCTTCAAGCTGGATGGACTAAGATGCATCAAAGCTTGTCAAATCATTGGACAGCTATCACCACACTATTGTCCAACAAGGAAATAACGCTAGAGGCGAAACGGGCACTCTACAATACAATCTTCATCCCAACTTTGTGCTACCAATGCCAGTACGGGACCCTGGATGCAAGAACAATAAGAAAAATAATCTCTACTGAGATAAAATATGTTAGATAAATGACAGGAAACAGTCTGAGAGACAAGATCAGAAATGAAGAACTGAGAAAAAAAAGCTAGGAATAACCCCCAAAATAGAATATATAAATGAACAACAGATACAATGGTTTGGCCACGTGATAAGGCAGAGTAATCAAAACACAACACAACGAACCCTCAATAAACGTTGCGAGAACACCAGACCCAAGAGCCGACCACGAAAAAGATGGATTGACGGAATATCTCTCTCTGCGATCAAGACTCAATCAGAGTAGGATTCCAGACTCTCTCATGAAGTAAGCTGTCTGTTTAAGCGAATCGATTGCCCCATTATAGTTTTTCTTCCAGGGAGGTGGGCGTAGACCACATTGCTGTTCTCAGGTCTGTGTACTGGGGACAATCCTGTAGAACATGTTTTGTAGTCATATTGTCCAGTGTACAGTGGCATAGGCTGGTTGTACCTATTTTGAATTTGGTGAACATATGATTTCTCATTCTATTGAGGCCAGTGCGTAGGCGAAGTATGATGACCTGATCCCTCCTTGATAGTTGGTGGTATCCGTCACTCTCGTTATGCTTTGGGTGTTCTCGTTTCCATTTTTCATGGAACTGACCTTTGAGGATGGATTTGGCTTCATCATAACTGAGCGGATGGTTCTCTTGTGGTAATCTCCCTCCCCCTTTAGCTAATTTGTCTGCGCGTTCGTTCCCGTGTATATTACAGTGTGATGGTTTCCACTGAATGACTACTCTCTGGAAGTTATTGCATAGTTGGTCCAGGGTTGTTCTCAAGTCATCTAGTTCATTGTTCTTGGGCTTTTGAGAGCTGATAATAAATCACCAATTTATTATGCATGTTATTTTTATATTGAGTCGCCAGTGTTGCAGCATCTCTGATGGCCTCAGTTTCTGCTTTAAAGTTGTTTGAGAATTTTCCAGTAGCTGTTGACTTGGTGATCTCGTCCTGATTATTCAGCGTCAAGAACACACCTCCCCCTCCATTTCTGGTGGCATTTGTAGCAGAACCATCTGTGTGTATGTGGGACCAAGAGTCCTGTGGGTAGGTATCGTGTATGTGTTTTTCTGCTACGTATTTTCTTTCTGTGTCTGATTGGGTGCCTTTTTTCATGATTCCTGTTATATTTTCCTTAAGTTCTGGTATTTTATGCTTTCTATGAGGAGACATATCAGATGGGCCCAATGGTTTCGATATTGTTTGGGAAAGTACTGGATCTCCAGTAGTTAGTTCATTGGCAATTGCAGCGAAGTTGCTCATCTTTAGTCGTACAATTCCGGAACCAGTTATTCTTTGGTGCATGGGGTGGCTAAGGAGCTTTCTATATTTCTCCGCTTGTTGCAATACTTTAGTGGCCCGTCTGTTATCTAAGGGTTGTAAACCTGTTACTGTTTCTAGATTTCATAGCACCTGTGATAATACGGACAACTTGGTTCTGTGTGTCTGTTAATTTTGCTAAGGTGTGATTTGGAAGCCATAGCCCAGGCTGTGACTCCATACTCTAGAACTGGTCTGATTCTTCCTACGTATAGTCTTTTCAAAATATTGCATGTCTGCCCCCCAATTCGTTCCTGCCAATTTCTTCATAATATTTGTTTCTTTTTCTGGCTTTTTTCCTTGCTCTGTCTATCTGATTTTTCCAAGTAATTCTGCGATTCATTGTGACGCCAAGATATGTTGGGTTTTGGTCAATAGGGAGTGTATAGTCTTTTATCTTCAAGTTTGCAGAGAGTGTGTTTCTTGATAGGCTGAAAAGTGTATATGTAGTTTTTTTTTCGTTAATTGGTAAGAACCAGGTGTTCGTCCATTTTTCAAGTTCACCTAGGGCATCTTGCATCCTGGGTCCAGCCACCGACATACTTTCCTCGCGAGCCCATAACGCCAGATCATCTGCGTATATTGCTGAGTGCATTCTGGGTGGAATGTCCATTACGATGTCATTTATGAAAATTAAAAGAGTGTTGAGGACAAGACTCCGCCTTGTTGGACACCTTATTCGATAGAGACTTACTTAGTTGACCTTGAACTTGTACTCTGGCAGTTCTATCCTGAAGGTATTGAGAGACCCAACTGAATAAACGACCCTGGATGGCAAGTCTAAAAAGCTTGTTCTTTAAACCCTCTCGCTACACCCTAGTAAAAGCCTGCTCCATGTCGACCCACACTGCCAGCGTGTGTTTCTTTTCTTGTAGAGCATACTCTTTTTATTTCCTGTGCGATGTAGGTGACCAGGTCATCAGTTGATCTATGCTGTCGGACGGACTATTAGAAGCACTAGTGACATAACAGCAGCAGAGACAACAGAAGAGCAAAAGACCACAAATTATATCTCCCCTCGACGTTGAAAGGCAAATGAAGAAGGAAAGAAGAAGATCAGCTTGAAGCTTCTGACATATCCGTGTAGCTTATCCAGGTGCGACATTGGTTATTGTTATTGGTTATGGAAGGCCCCGGTATCACTGCAAACGAATTAAAATCCATAATTGCTCAACCGCCCGTGCCAGTGGAATCATCCGAATTACTAACTCATCTCCCAAACAAAGAAAGGTAACTGTAGTCCCCATCGTAGCAGTCTCAGCACACGCCAAAAGACATAAGGCGAAACCGCGCAGAAAGTGAACACAGCCAACTGTTCCCCGTCATACGATATCATCATTCATCGTAAACAAGCGGGATATCGAAGCAGGATCAAAACGGATGAGACACACAGCTCACGGTGTGCACAGAGCACTTAACTCAGTAGCTCCTGCAACAAGCCGGACTTGGAATATGAGGAAACTGCAAGAAGGAACACTTTTCAGACATAGCCTTCAATGGTTCCTGCCGCCTATCCACCATATACCATGGGAGTTTACGTCCTCCCGAAAATGATCGTCGTAGCACTTGATGATGTTAGGCCATCATTGATGACTCCAATTCCAAACATATAGACACACAGTGGTGGTAAGTTATCATTTCCAATCCAACAGAATTGGTAACAGTCACAAGTGCCTTTACTGTTCATATGTTGCGAACCTCTGTAGCAGATGTTTGGCACTCATTTTCATGTGTGGCACATTCACAAGGGACTCCAACCCTTAAGGAGTTCTAGTGATAATTTAATCTGTTATGGCCTCCTCACAAATAACAATTATTACTTCTCTTTTCTGCTGAGCTGGTAGTAGACATCCTGGTAAGCCTGGATTTATTCTTTTATTTGTTCATACATTTGTTCTTACTAATCTCTTGGACTCATACGTTATACTTGTGGCTGACTGGCGTAGTTTATATCCCTTTTTTTAATCAACTTCTCCGCCTCTTCATTTACATGAATATTCCCAAATGAGGTGTGACAGAACGTCCGTTAATGCGATGCTTTCTTTTTTGCTTCTATCCTTCAAGAGAATTTAAAAATTGCTTTAAATAGCTCCTGCCTTGTCTTTAAGTTAATTTAATACTTCTCGGTTGTCTCAGACTGGGGGGACTGGTTGGTCTCGAGGCAAGTCACCGGTCTTGAGACAAAGAGGTTGGGATTTCAAATCCCGGCTAAACCATTTGGGATTTTTATTTGTGGTTTATCTCTCTGACAACCACCCCCGTTCTCAGCAGCGAGTCCCGGCTTGAAACGTCAATATCTCATCGACGGAAAAAAAATATGAATACCTCCGAAGTCGGAGTTATCTGCCTGTGCGGCGAGGGACCACCATGTGTACGAGGGACCCCCATGTGTACAAGGCTGCCAGGGAAAAACGGATTAACACGCAAAATTCAGCAGTTCCTAGTCTGCAGGGGGACATCGATTAAAAGAATCGTTTGGCTAACACACAAAAAAAAAAACGAACAAATGTTGTCTCAGTGTTCCGTGATCCATCTTCTAATTTGACCGTTATTACCTTTTGAGACACATCTAGACCAGCAAGAATCACGAGCAGACGGCAATCTTGACAATCTTCTCGGTTTTTCGGAGAAATGAAACAAAAATAGAAGAAAAAAAACTGTATGGTTAAAGCTTCTCGTAAAAAATGGACAACACAGACCAGAATGACGTAAAAAACATTTTGATGCATTTCTTTGCCTTGACTCTCCTTGATGTCCCCTTGCGACATGTCTGGCACTTTCTGTTGGGTCACTGATGCTTTAGATGACTTGTTCATGTGCACCTTCTGTTGGGTCACTGATGCTTTAGATGACTTGTTCATGTGTACCTTCTGTTGGTTGGGTCACTGATGCTTTAGATGACTTGTTCATGTGTACCTTCTGTTGGTTGGGTCACTGATGCTGTAGATGACTTGTTCATGTGTACCTTCTGTTGGGTCACTGATGCTTTAGATGACTTGTTCATGTGTACCTTCTGTTGGGTCACTGATGCTTTAGATGACTTGTTCATGTGTACCTTCTGTTGGGTCACTGATGCTTTAGATGACTTGTTCATGTGTACCTTCTGTTGGGTCACTGATGCTTTAGATGACTTGCTCTTGTGTACCTTCGCAGAAACATCAAATAAACATCAGTAAAGTCAAGGTCAGGAACGACACTTGAATCGTCTTAGCACGCGAGCTTTCACCATATGTGCTAAGCCGCCAATCCAGAAGTGTTAGGAGACTTCTAGATAGTGTCGCTTCAAGCATCGAAACTCACGATGCGATGCGGCATTCCTCACCTTCCCAGAGTACTATCCTGTTACCCATTTCTGCCAGCGGCTGAGTTGACCACGAAGGGGTGGGGGTGTATTTTATTGTTTCATCCACGAGCACAATTCTCACTGCTTTTAGCTATAATCGAACACAGGTTGTCCGAACGTCGGTAGCCCAGTTGGGTGGTTTTCCTAACTAGGCTACCGAAGCCCCTTCACACCATTCTTTCATTACACGCTTCAAGTGATTAGAAGTTGTAGCTTTAAATAAAATAACAAAAACCTATGCTTTAAAAAATTGAATATTGCATCCCCGGAAACTCTCAGGTCTGTCTATCTCTGATTTTTGTTCCTTTATTACTGGCTTTCTTTCTTTTTTTTCTGTTTTTCTTTTTTCTTTCTTTCTTTCTTTCTTTCTTTCTTTCTTTCTTTCTTTCTTTCTTTCTTTCTTTCTTTCTTTCTTTCTTTCTTTCTTTCTTTCTTTCTTTCTTTCCTTCTTTCTTCACTTCCTCCTGTATCCCCGTTCGGGTGTCGAGTGAGATACAAAGTTCTGATTGTCGCCATTTTGGTGGCTTAACGCATTCTCAATCGACACTGTTGTAACTTTTCTTTAATTGTCTGTCCATCTTACTCTGGGTCTACCTCTTGCTCTTCTTCCTTCTCCTCTTTTATTATATGATTTGTATGGTAATGAATCACATAACATTCTTTCTAGATGGGCAAACCAGTTTAATTGTTGCTTCTGTATGTAGCTCCTCCATTTTCTGTTGTACTTGTTAGCTGATCCATCTGCCCAGGGGCAGTTTGAGTAATGCTTTTCTACGTGTTAATTTCAGTGCTGTTCTTTGCTGTTAATTCTTTGTTTTATACACAACGTGATGGGTGCTCTTTTTTATGCCGGAAAAGCGAAGCTCTATCCACATCTGGTGTGTGTGCGGGGACATATTTATAATCTCAACACATACACAGATTCTAAAAGTCATTATAGCCTGAAGGGTTGATCTATTGGACCGCTGTCAAACTGGTCGCTAGCTGATCAAATATCAACTAATGTCAAACCACAGTCAGCAACAGATTTTACTAAGTGAGTCCATAGTTGGCTGTGGGGAAACCTGCTTGAATTAATGAGCAAAAATGAAACAAATAAACTAAAGCCTGAACTTCTATAGGGCATGCGCTTGCCAATCAACACCTAAACCCCTTGCATGAACCATTGAAAGTACTGCGGCAGCCACATGGAGACTGTGGGCTACTTGCTATTTCACAATTATCACCATCATCAAGTACTATGCCTGCTAGCATAGGTGATCATGTCTCTCCACAACTTTCGACCGTGACAGTTATTTATTATTTATGTTGTTGACCTTTCTCTTAAACCCTCTTAAGCTGTTTGGTATCTTTTTTCTTTGCTTTCCGTTATCTCTTCGTCCTTCAATATTCACAATATATTCCAACTGTTCCATTCTCATTACATGGCCAGAAAATGATGATTGTTTCTTCTTAATATTGGAAATTAGCTCTCTCTTTGCTTTGGCCTCTTTCAGAACGTTGTCATTACTCTTCTTAGCTGTCCATGGTACCATCTTAACATTCTTCTGTAAAATCACATTTCAATTTCACAATGGCCAGATGAAAACAGTAGATTATTTGCTACTTTATAATAGCTGGATGAAAACAGTAGATTATTTGCTACTTTATAATAGCTGGATGAAAACAGTAGATTATTTGCTACTTTATAATAGCTGGATGAAAACAGTAGATTATTTGCTGCTTTATAATAGTCAGATGAAAACAGTAGATTATTTGCTACTTTATAATAAAGCCAGATGAAAACAGTAGATTATTTGCTACTTCATAATAGCCAGATGAAAACAGTAGATTATTTGCTACTTCATAATAGCCAGATGAAAACAGTAGATTATTTGCTACTTCATAATAGCCAGATGAAAACAGTAAATTATTTGCTACTTCATAATAGCCAGATGAAAACAGTAGATTACATTCTACTTCGTAGTAGCCAGATGAAAACAGTAGGTTACATACTACTTCATAATAACCAGATGAAAACAGTAGATTACATACTACTTCATAGTGGTCAGATAACAGTAGACTACCTACTACTTCATTAAAGACAGATAACAGTAGACTACATACTACTTCATTAAAGACAGATAACAGTAGACTACATACTACTTCATAGTGGCCAGATAACAGTAGACTACCTACTACTTCATTAAAGACAGATAACAGTAGACTACTTACTACTTCATTAAAGACAGATAACAGTAGACTACCTACTACTTCATTAAAGACAGATAACAGTAGACTACCTACTACTTCATTAAAGACAGATAACAGTAGACTACCAACTACTTCATAGTAGCCAGATAACAGTAGACTACATACTACTTCATAAAAGACAGATAACAATAGACTACATACTACTTCATAAAAGACAGATAACAGTAGACTACCAACTACTTCATAATATCCAGATAACAGTAGACTACATACTACTTCATAAAAGACAGATAACAGTAGACTACCAACTACTTCATAATATCCAGATAACAGTAGACTACATACTACTTCATAAAAGACAGATAACAATAGACTACCTACTACTTCATAATTGCCAGATAACAGTAGACTACATACTAATCCACTGATTCTACCTCTCCAGCCTGTGCACTCACCATCTTTCAGTACATTCAACCTTTCAGCATTGACTATGAAGAATCACAACCGCTCTGTGGAGTCAGGGGGCGAGAGAATAGAGCTACTGGCCAATCCAAAATAAGACCACTTAAAATAATGCACTGGAATGCTGAAGGCATCAACAGCAAAAGAGATGGGTACAGTAAAAAGATAGAATTAGAGAATATCCTGCATGAAGAACAAGTAAGCATATGCTGTTTGCAGGAAACCCATCAACGACATAGCCTTGAAGATTACGGGATACCAGTGCTACCGATCTGACAGAAAAAATAGACAAAAGGGCGGAATACTGACTCTTGTAAGGAACAACATTAATGCATGTCAGATTGAAGTGTATATGGATGGGGCGGAATATCAAATACTGCACCTCAGGACAGGAAATACAGACTTCCATCTACTTAACTACTACTGTCCGAGTGACCGCCCACTAGCACTAGACACAATTACATTACAAGAAAGAATAATTGTATGTGGAGACTTTAACAGCCATTCACAGAGCTGGGGCTATGAACATATGGACAAGAGAGGTGAAGAGCTTGAAAATTGGCAGGATGACAATGGGCTTATACTATTAAACCAGGCAACAGATCCACCAACATTCTACTCCAGATCATGGCATACCACATCTACACCAGACCTTGCTTTCCATTCACCAGACCTGGATTGGAATATCACACGAATTGTTGGGAAACAACTTGGAGGCAGCGACCACCGACCAGTCTTTTTAGTGGTACAAAATAAGGCCATCAGGGAGAGCAGCACTCTCTCCAGATGGAATTACAAAAAGGCAGACTGGAAAATGTATCAACACTACACCAGTGTACTGACTAAAGATATAAATACAGATAGAGACATCAACAAAATAGTTGATGAATTCAGTAGACTAATAATACAAGCTGCCAGTGAAACAATACCTAGAGGGGCACGGAAACACTACAAACCATACTGGAGTAGTGAACTAGAGCAACTACACAATGACATGGAAACATCTCGAAAGCAAGCAGAAAATAACCCTTGCCAAGAACACCACAACAACTACCAGAATGCTAAAGCCAAATTTCAACGGGCTAAACTACAAGCCAGACGGAGAAGCTGGAAAGAGAAAACAGAGTCCTTGAATCTTGAACGAGACACAAGAAAAGTGTGGAAGCTTGTAAAACAGCTGAATGATGAGGGTACAGAAAGGAACACCAAAATTACACTGAAGAAGGATGGAAACATTCTAACAGGTAAACATGCAGCAAATTACTTTGCAGACTCCTTTGCAAATGACAATAATATTGAAACTAGCCTAGAAAAACGACAAGAGACCCGTTTAAAACAACAAAATGCAAGACAAGAAGAGACCACACATGAAGTAATGGAAACACCCATTACACAAAGAGAGCTAGAGCTGGCAATATCCAAATTAAAAATGAAAAAGTCACCAGGCAGTGATGGAGTGTCCAATGAAATGATTAAGAACTTGGGAACTGCAGCTAAAGCAAAACTACTGCAGATCTACAACATTTGCTGGATCACAGGTAGAGTGCCACAGGCATGGAGAGAAGCAATTATGATACCATTACTAAAGCCAGGAAAAGATGGTTCAATGACATCCAACTATAGACCAATCAGCCTTACAAGCTGTTTGTGTAAAACAATGGAACGTATAATCAATCTCAGACTGCAGTGGTACCTGGAAAGTGAAAATCTCCTTGTCCCACAACAAGCAGGCTTTAGACAGTGTTACTCTACCGAAGATCAAGCAACCTATCTTTCCCAGGAAATTGAAGATGCGTTTCAAGAAAAGAAACTGGTACTAGCAGCATGGATAGACCTAAAGAAAGCATTTGATAAGGTATGGAAGGAAGGGCTTTTGAAGAAACTGAGAAATTATGGAGTAAATGGCAGGATGTACAAATGGGTCAAAGCATACCTGCATAATAGGAGAGCCAGAGTGCAACTGGATGGTCTTAAGAGTAAGAAGGTCTTATTGCGCCAGGGCGTTCCACAAGGAGGGGTACTATCTCCAACACTTTTTCTGATCTACATCAATGACCTAGTTACTGAACTACCACATGGCATCAAAGTGGCAATGTATGCAGATGACTTGGTAATGTGGTGCACAGAGGAGTATGCAACAGTGGCCTCCAAATTGCTACAAAGAGCTATGAATGCACTGAATTCATGGACAAATAGATGGTGTATCAGCATCAATACAGACAAATGCAGTACTACACTTTTCACACTCTCCCCAAAACAAAAAGCAGGAGCCATCTACATAAACAATGAGCCTGTGAAAGAAGACATACAAGCTACATATCTCGGAGTTACATTTGATAACAAACTATCTTGGAAACAGCAGATAAATAAGGCAACCCAAAAAGCAAGGAGGAAATTGGCTATTCTAAGAAAGTTGTGTGGAACCACATGGGGTGCGAGTGGGAAAATACTCAATAAAGTTTACCAACAGAGTATACGCCCACATTTAGAATATGGATCATCCGCATGGTGCTCAGCATCAAACACCACATTGCAAGAACTGGATAAAGTACAAAACCAGGCACTTAGGGTCATCACAGGAGCAATGAAATCAACACCAATATTGGAGATGGAGAAATTGTGGAGGATACCAGCACTGAGAGAACGGAGAGACACAAAGGTGCTGATACAGGCAGAAAAATTTGTATGCATGCCGAGACATCCAATGAAGGACAGATTCCAAAATCTTGCATTGGGACGACTTAAGAGAAGCAGTTTTATCCACCAAGCCAAGCGTATTAGTAGACAAACACCAGACATGCCAAGAGTTGTTAAACCCCTTCTGCCCATACCAGAACAGACTCCCTGGGCAGATGAATCAGGATTATCAGTTCAAATACGGACAGAAGTGAAAGGAATAGTTGACAAAGAGGAACAAAATAGTCTACAGCGAAAAACAATAACTCTCAGCTTCCTGGATGAAGAATACCCACAAGACCTATGGATCCGTGTGTACACAGATGGATCAGCACAGAATGCAGTAAAGAATGGGGGAGCAGGTGCATATATAGAATACCCAAATAACACTAGGGATATGAATAAAATAGCAACAGGGAAATATTGTCACAATTATGATGCAGAAATACAAGCAATAAAGTTGGCAATAGAAAAGCTGCTGAACAGTAATCTTAGCCCACAGCCTGTAGTGTTTTTGACAGATGCAAGATCAGTACTCCAGGCACTACAATCCAGAAAATTACCACATCTACAGACCTTATTGACTGAACTCTGCAAGCACCACAGGGTTGCCCTGCAGTGGATCCCGTCTCACTGTGGAATACCAGGAAATGAGAAAGCAGATCAGTTGGCAAAGGAAGGTTCAACAGGCACACAACTAGATACACCGGTTATATACCATCATAAGAAACAGATAATCAAATCAATCAGAGGACCACAAGCCCCATATCAGGATGCCTTTCATAATATGAATAGATATGAACAAGTTATCATTATACGCCTAAGAACAGGACACAATCGACTCCATAGTCACATGTATACAAAATTCAAGATCGGCACATCAACTACTTGTACATGTGGACAGGCACCCCAGACTGCTGAACACATACTTCAAGACTGCACTGAATATAGTAGACTGAGGAAAATCCATTGGCCCATAGATACAACACTACAGACAAAACTATATGGGCCACTGCAAGAATTACAAAAGACAGTAAAATTCATACAGGAAACGACATTGCTGATATAGACAATACTTCGAGCGAACGAAAGATAGAAAGATAGATAGACAGATAACAATAGACTACCTGCTACTTCATAATTGCCAGATAACAGTAGACTACATACTAATCCACTGATTCTACCTCTCCAGCCTGTGCACTCACCATCTTTCAGTACATTCAACCTTTCAGCATTGACTATGAAGAGAACCCAGTCCACAGTTTAAAGGGATTAGGCCATTTTCCTAAGTGGCATATCGATGACCTTGCTACTGTCGTCAGGCGTTGTAGCGATGATAAAATAAAGGATTCACTCGACGTTTACTGTTTTTGGGGAATGTGGTGTTAGTGCCCACATTTTTCATTGACCAACGTCACATTTAATGCATGACAAATACGTGTACGTTAGCACTAGTGGATGATATATTTTGCTTCTTCATAACTAGATAGGTAACCTGTGGTACCTCCATCAACCGGCCTATCCGCATGGTTTATTTTCTTGTACTGTGAAGCATCATCACTACTCTTGTTGTTGTTGTTGTTGCGTTCACCAGCTTTCAACTCTGACGAAGTCCCTAAAGACTAGGAACTGAGTTTTGCGTGTTAATCCATTTTGATTTTTCCCTGGCAGCCGCGTGCACAGGCAGATAACTCCGACTTCGGAGGTACTCATGTTTTTTCCGTCGATGAGTAACTGACGTTTCAAGCCGGGCCTCGCTGCAGAGACCAGGTGTGGTTGTCGCAGAGAGAAATCATAAATAAAAATCACAACCGGTGTAGCCGAGATTTGAACCCACAACCTCTCTGTCCCGAGGCCGGCGTCTTGCCTCGAGACTAACCAGTCCCCCATGGACTTGGGATATGAGGAAACTGCAACAAGGAACACTTTTCATGCATAGCCTGCAAAGGTTCCTGCCGCCTATTCACCATATACTACTCTTTTGAAACAATAGTATGCAGTCTAAATAGAGTTTGCCATATTTAAATCAATCTGTTTTTTGGTAGATACTGTTATGCCCTATATTGGACAGAGAAGTAAAGTAAAGTACCCCCGTCACGCCAAGTGGCGGCGTATAGAAAATATGGTGTTAGTGACCATACATACAGACCTTCGGCACATGATTTTTGGGGTAATGTGGTCGGTATTACGCCCGTGCCGCTTTACTTTCTCAGAATAAAATATCCGGTACCCATTTAAGGCTGGGTGAAACCGGAAGCCGTTGGTTGGGATCGAACCCTACCTCTTGTCCTATGTAGTCCAGTTCACTAACCACTGAGCTATCGTGGCTCCCTGTATTGGACAGATAGATCACATAATAATGCCGTTTTTCTTTGAAATAGTTGGTCTGCAGTATTGGAGGCACATGGGTAGTCAAATTAGAAAATGGATTGATAATATCGCGGGCATTGCAGCAAGCCAGGATCTGGCGCAGCAAAAGAAAGAATGGACAGAGGTCGAGAATTGCGGCTCGCGGTTGCATTTTGCTCTTTTTTCTTGTTGCTCTTTACATCCTTTTTCACTTTGTCATCTACTGTCTCTTTTCTTTTCATCTTTCTTATCCTCTGCATATTCTCTCTCTATGTCGACCTCTGTAGACCGCCATTCTGTAGTGTTGTCTACACTTCACTCTCTGTAGTTCTGCATCTTTTCATTCTGCTTCTCTCTTTCTCCACATATTCTCTGTCTCTCTCGCTTTATGTATCTTTTCCGACTCTCTATTTGCACCTTTCCCCAGACGTTTTACTACCTGTAACTACCAATGTTGTGAATAACAAATATTGAATTGAATATTTGTCTCGTCCGCATTTAAAAAAAAAAATGTTTTCTCAGTCCATGGACCTCCAATCTCCACATATTATTGTTGGTCATATTAGATGTTCCAAGAACTCTCAACATTCGTCTGTAAGACCTCAGTATCCTCTGTAAGACCTCAGTATCCTCTGTAAGACCTCAGTATCCTCTGTAAGACCTCAGTATCCTCTGTAAGACCTCAGTATCCTCTGTAAGACCTCAGTATCCTCTGTAAGACCTCAGTATCCTCTGTAAGACCTCAGTATCCTCTGTAAGACCTCAGTATCCTCTGTAAGACCTCAGTATCCTCTGTAAGAACTCAGTATCCTCTGTAAGAACTCAGTATCCTCTGTAAGACTTCAGTATCCTCTGTAAGACCTCAGTATCCTCTGTAAGAACTCAGTATCCTCTGTAAGACCTCAGTATCCTCTGTAAGACCTCAGTATCCTCTGTAAGAACTCAGTATCCTCTGTAAGACCTTAGTATCCTCTGTAAGACCTCAGTTTCCTCTGTAAGAACGCAGTATCCTCTGTAAGAACTCAGTATCCTCTGTAAGACCTCAGTATCCTCTGTAAGACCTCAGTTTCCTCTGTAAGAACTCAGTATCCTCTGTAAGACCTCAGTATCCTCTAACAAGTTCTTGTTTCCTTTACTTTTACGGACTCGACACTTTATATTGACAGAAACGTCGCTGCCGTCGTTTTTAACGAGCTATGCTGTTTAGCCCAACCTCCCAAATTCAGGGGCGTAGATTGAGACTAATAAGCTGTCAAAATGTCATAACAGTCGCAGGGTCAGGGAGCCAAATGTTTCCTGCATACAGAAGCCCGACCCATGAATTTATACCACGGGTTTTTTTTTCAACCGACAATTGTGTGCATGCGTCACCAAATTATCTCTCGCCTTTAGCTCGCTGTGTTCTCTTCAAATATGTGATCCTCGCATGTGAAAGTTCTCAGTTACAAGCCTGTACTAGTTAGCCTGGTTCTCGATTATGGATATCTTTTTCTTTTCTTATCATTTCATAAAGTCAGTCAGTGTCACGGTTTCAATCTGATCGATCTTATTAATTCCTTATCTTTATTTCTCTCTTCTGAATCTATTTCGTCTTTTTCTCCTCTCCTTGTCTTCTCCTTTTCTCTCTCTTTTTTTAAAATAATCACTGCCCTCTTCACTCTCGTCCAGATATTCTTTTCCATGTTCTTCTTGTTTTTTTTAATGAACAATTTCTCTCCCCTGCACTGGTGTTTGTTTTTGTTTAGTCCGCATTGTGCCATCTGGCATATAAGGCCACCAGTAGACGATCACAACTAAAGAACCGCACGTTACAATATTGTTATATAGGTACCTTTTTTCCGATAGTTACTTTGACATATTTAAGAATGCCAGCATCATTGGAGTCTCTATTAGTAGACTTGAACCTTCACTTGACTAATTCTATGACTACTTGTATATAATTAATATAATAAGTAAATAATTAAAGCTACATTTTTTGTCGAGCAACGCGTAAAATTAAACTAAGAATTCTCTCTTCGTCGTTTATTATATTTCTGCGGGGGTTGGGGGTGGGGTGGATAACTATAGGGCTAGACAATAGGGGCCGCTCGTCTTGTACAGTATCCACGCGGTGCTGGGGTCAGATTTTTTAAAAATTTGAGCTCGTTTCATCATCATCAAGTACCAGGCCTGCTGTCGTAGGTGATCATGTCTCTCCACAACTTTCGATCACGACAGTTATTTATCATTTCTGTTGTTGACCTTCTGCCAAGCCGTTCTCTTAAGCTGTCTGGTATCTTTTCTCTTTGATTCCCTCTATCTCTTCGTCCCTCAATTTTCCCAGTTGTTACAATATATTCCAGCTGTTCTCATTAAATGGCCAAAAAATGATGATCTTTGTACAATCATGAGCGCATTTAGAAAGAGTAAAACAATTTGTTGACTGCCGTGATTCGAACGAACATGTTTGTGTCTCGCCTGTTGCTTGTTGACACAGCAGCATACTACCGCCTTGGCTCAGCGCTATTGGTTTATAGATTTGTGTCGGGTATCTGTTCGCCTGTCACTCTGTTCTTGAGGCATAAAAGATGACTGTCACATTAATGATCTATTTAGCGAGTAAGCGTCACATCAATGATCTATTTAGCGAGTAAGCGTCACATCAATGATCTATTTAGCGAGTAAGCGTCACATCAATGTTCTATTTAGCGAGTAAGCGTCACATCAATGTTCTATTTAGCAAGTAAGCGTCACGTCAATGTTCTATTTAGCATGTAAGCGTCACATCAATGTTCTATTTAGCAAGTAAGCGTCACATCAATGTTCTATTTAGCAAGTAAGCGTCACATCAATGTTCTATTTAGCAAGTAAGCGACACATCAATGTTCTATTTAGCAAGTAAGCGTCACATCAATGTTCTATTTAGCAAGTAAGCGTCACATCAATGTTCTATTTAGCAAGTAAGCGTCACATCAATGTTCTATTTAGCATGTAAGCGTCACATCAATGTTCTTTTTAGCATGTAAGCGTCACATCAGTGTTCTATTTAGCAAGTAAGCGTCACATCAATGTTCTATTTAGCAAGTAAGGTTCTCATCAATGTTCTATTTAGCATGTAAGCGTCACATCAATGTTCTATAAATCTGTTTGCCGAGTAAGCTTTGCTTTACGATACTGCAGTGGAGTGCTGGGGTAGTTATGAACGACCATTCTGTCACATACATTTTCTACTTTCAAGCCACCTTCGCTTTATGCTTCTGGCCACATCATTGTTCTATTTTCAAGCAACCCTCCCTTTATGCTTCTGGCCACATCATTGTTCTATTTTCAAGCAACCCTCCCTTTATGCTTCTGGCCACATCATTGTTCTATTTTCAAGCAACCCTCCCTTTATGCTTCTGGCCACATCATTGTTCTATTTTCAAGCAACCTTCCCTTTATGCTTCTGGTTACATCATTGTTCTACTTTCAAGCCACCTTCCCTTTTTGTCTCTGTAGTCAATTCAGAGGAAGAGGTATGTTCACAGCTCTCGGAAAAAATGACAAATAATTAACAGAAAAAAAACAACAAAGAACAATATGTGGTCCGAAGCAGGATCGAACCCGTACCCCTTGGCACAGCGCCTTGCCACGAAAAGCCGAACGCTAGTTCTGTTGTTGATTATTTGTCATATTTTCAGAGTGCTGTAAACATACCTTTTCCTCTGAATTGATTCGCTGATTATCGCCTCGGAAGTTTCCCTCTATAATAATATTCATTTATTATTATTTGTCTCCTCTGTAGTCAAGGCAGGTTTCATTCTGTTTGTTCTCTGCCATCAATTACCTTATAGCTAGCTGCCCGTGGTTCACGTCCAGACATATAACCATAAGTTGCAAGCACAAGAATTGTCGCTTTCGGAACCATTGTACCTTAGCGATGGATTTAGCGCTGTCTCTACCGTTTCAATCTTTGGCTCTAATAGAAATAGTTACCGTGTTAAAGATAAATTTTTTTACTTTACAGACCAATTCTGAATATTTCGTACAAAGGGTCCAGTTTTTGAGAATAAAATTAATTTAAAATACTATTTCTATAGAAATTGTTTATGTGTGACGTGATATAGTTGTGGTAGTAATTAATTAATGCCATTGTAATGCTTTGCAGCAGGTGGTAATCTGATCACCAGAAGGACCCTTCAAGCAGGCGTTTAGCTTTTTTGACACTAGCGGAGGTGAGCCCGTCTACGGTCACCCCTCCCAGGCGTCGTCCTCCTGCTACATTGAACCCGAAGGCTTACACTATAATATATCTGACCTACTGCTACATTGAACCTGAAGGTTCACACTATAATATATCTGACCTTCTGCTATATTGAACCTGAAGGTTCACACTATAATTGGTACTTATTCTTCACAACTCTTCTGATGGAATCTTCCGTTCATACCCTGTAGCGCTGTCTTGGCTTTAATCTGGCAATTGATACATTCCTCGTGGTGGCGGCTGTCTAAAATGTTATGTACTCTGCGTTACTGTCTTATATACTCCTAGGGAAAACTCTCCCCTGAAACTACTATACCGTCTAGTGATAAATATACAGAAATGGAAGTAAAATGTATTTAATCAAAATAGCTTCGAATAGATTTATTATTATATATTTACAGTAAAGGGACGGAAATAATTATAGAGCCAAGCACCCAAATGATCGGAGGCCCAAGTCAGGATCCTAATCTGTAATCAGTTACATACTAACTTTTAGTCTGTGTTAGTTTGTGCGCATAACAACTTTAAAAAAAAATAAGCTAGAATAGCTGACTGTTTAGTATCACACTAACGATCAAACGACTATTGTCAGTTATGATGTGTTAGCGGGAATGCATAGTTTAGATTGTTTGCTGTACGACTAACGATCAAACGACTATTGTCAATTATGATGTGTTAGCGGGAATGCATAGTTTAGATTGTTTGCTGTACTGTGTAGTTCAGTGTGCCAATTTCTGTACGCATTCGTGATGGATTCATACAAATGTTGGGTTAGGCGAAAAGTAATTGTAACTACATTAACAATATAACTACATGAACGCGGGTAACACCAGAACTAAAACTACGAATTTATGAAATGTTATATCTACTCAAATCTCCTGTATGGCGCAGAAGCATGATCATTAAATAAGAAAACAGAGCAGGCTATTTGAGCCTTTGAAATGTGGGTCTGTAGGAAAATGAGACTGGGTGGAAGGAGAAGAAGGCAAACAAGGAAATTCTGAAACAGCTGAAAATTAAATTTAAAAAAACAACTACTTAACACAATTAGGAAACAAGAGCTGACATTTTGGGGACATGTGACGAGACACAATATTCTACTAAAAGTCATCTTGGAAGGGGAGTTACAAGGTAGATGAGGCACAGGTCTAAAAACTAAAGTGAACTGATAAACGTCAAAAGATTAACAGGCAACCTAAGACAACGTGCACAAACAAAACAAAAAAAAGACTGTTAAAATTGCGCTTTATGGTAGCCAACCTTCGATGTGGAGATGGCACTCAATGAATGGCGGTTCATGGTAGCCAACCTTCGATGTGGAGATGACACTCAATGAATGGCGGTTCATGGTAGCCAACCTTCGATGTGGAGATGGCACTCAATGAATGGCGGTTCATGGTAGCCAACCTTCGATGTGGAGATGGTACTCAATGAATGGCGGTTCATGGTAGCCAACCTTCGATGTGGAGATGGCACTCAACGAATGGCGGTTCATGGTAGCCAACCTTCGATGTGGAGATGGCACTCAATGAATGGCGGTTCATGGTAACCAACCTTCGATGTAGAGATGGTACTCAATGAATGGCGGTTCATGGTAGCCAACCTTCGATGTGGAGATAGCACTCAACGAATGGCGGTTCATGGTAGCCAACCTTCGATATAGAGATGGCACTCAATGAATGGCGGTTCATGGTAGCCAACCTTCGATGTGGAGATGACACTCAATGAATGGCGGTTCATGGTAGCCAACCTTCGATGTGGAGATGGCACTCAATGAATGGCGGTTCATGGTAGCCAACCTTCGATGTGGAGATGGTACTCAATGAATGGCGGTTCATGGTAGCCAACCTTCGATGTGGAGATGGCACTCAATGAATGGCGGTTCATGGTAGCCAACCTTCGATGTGGAGATGGCACTCAATGAATGGCGGTTCATGGTAGCCAACCTTCGATGTGGAGATGGCACTCAATGAATGGCGGTTCATGGTAGCCAACCTTCTGTGTGGAGATGGCACTCAATGAATGGCGGTTCATGGTAGCCAACCTTCGATGTGGAGATGGCACTCAATAAATGGCGGTTCATGGTAGCCAACCTTCGATGTGGAGATAGCACTCAACGAATGGCGGTTCATGGTAGCCAACCTTCGATGTGGAGATAGCACTCAACGAATGGCGGTTCATGGTAGCCAACCTTCGATGTGGAGATAGCACTCAACGAATGGCGGTTTATGGTAGCCAACCTTCGATATAGATATGGCACTCAATGAATGGCGGTTCATGGTAGCCAACCTTCGATGTGGAGATGGCACTCAATAATGGCGGTTCATGGTAGCCAACCTTCGATGTAGAGATGGCACTCAATAAATGGCGGTTCATGGTAGCCAACCTTCGATGTAGAGATGGCACTCAATGAATGGCGGTTCATGGTAGCCAACCTTCGATGTGGAGATGGCACTCAATGAATGGCGGTTCATGGTAGCCAACCTTCGATGTGGAGATAGCACTCAATGAATGGCGGTTCATGGTAGCCAACCTTCGATGTGGAGATAGCACTCAATGAATGGCGGTTCATGGTAGCCAACCTTCGATGTGGAGATAGCACTCAACGAATGGCGGTTCATGGTAGCCAACCTTCGATGTGGAGATGGCACTCAACGAATGGCGGTTCATGGTAGCCAACCTTCGATGTAGAGATGGCACTCAATGAATGGCGGTTCATGGTAGCCAACCTTCGATGTGGAGATGCACTCAACGAATGGCGGTTCATGGTAGCCAACCTTCGATGTGGAGATAGCACTCAACGAATGGCGGTTCATGGTAGCCAACCTTCGATGTGGAGATAGCACTCAACGAATGGCGGTTCATGTTAGCCAACCTTCGATGTGGAGATAGCACTCAACGAATGGCGGTTCATGTTAGCCAACCTTCGATGTGGAGATAGCACTCAACGAATGGCGGTTCATGTTAGCCAACCTTCGATGTAGAGATGGCACTCAACGAATGGCGGTTCATGGTAGCCAACCTTCGATGTAGAGATGGCACTCAACGAATGGCGGTTCATGGTAGCCAACCTTCGATGTAGAGATGGCACTCAATGAATGGCGGTTCATGGTAGCCAACCTTCGATGTAGAGATGGCACTCAATGAATGGCGGTTCATGGTAGCCAACCTTCGATGTAGAGATGGCACTCAATGAATGGCGGTTCATGGTAGCCAACCTTCGATGTGGAGATGGCACTCAATGAATGGCGGTTCATGGTAGCCAACCTTCGATGTAGAGATGGCACTCAATGAATGGCGGTTCATGGTAGCCAACCTTCGATGTGGAGATGGCACTCAATGAATAAGCCAATGAACACTGAGCTGAACTCGAGCTAAGTAACCTCGCGGTAGTGAGAGTGTCACGAAAAGCTAACACTCGAGCGCGGTAGTGATGTCTCGAGCGGAACACTATGAGCAATAACCCGCGGTAGTGAGGTGTCTCGAGGTAGAACACTAGAGCAATAAACCGCGGTAGTGATGTGTCTAGAGCTGAACACTAGAGCTCCGCGGTAGTGAGGTGTCTAGAGCTGAACACTAGAGCAATAACCCGCGGTAGTGAGGTGTCTCGAGCTGAACACTAGAGCAATAAACCCGCGGTAGTGATGTGTCTAGAGCTGAACACTAGAGCAATAACCCGCGGTAGTGATGTGTCTCGAGCTGAATACTAGAGCAATAAACCCGCGGTAGTGATGTGTCTCGAGCTGAACACTAAAGCAATAACCCGCGGTAGTGATGTGTCTCGAGCTGAACACTAGAGCAATAACCCGCGGTAGTGATGTGTCTCGAGCTGAACACTAGAGCAATAAACCCGCGGTAGTGATGTGTCTAGAGCTGAACACTAGAGCAATAAACCCGCGGTAGTGATGTGTCTCGAGCTGAACACTAGAGCAATAACCCGCGGTAGTGATGTGTCTCGAGCTGAACACTAGAGCAATAAACCCGCGGTAGTGATGTGTCTCGAGCTGAACACTAGAGCAATAAACCCGCGGTAGTGATGTGTCTCGAGCTGAACACTAGAGCAATAAACCCGCGGTAGTGAGGTGTCTCGAGGAAGCTTCAATATTGAGGTCACATCCTGTAAAATGAATCACTGACCGCACAGTAGCGTATCTAAAGACGCTCGCTACACGAAATATATCAATCAGCGTGGCACGGGAAAATCGGTTGCCAGATAGGAGAGAAAGACAAACAACAATATTGCCGGGAACATCAGTGGCTGAGTGGTTAGTGTACTGGCTTACTGAAAGTTGGGGGGGGGGGGGGTCGATTCTTCGATTCTCAGAAGTGGCGGATCTTATTTTTGACCGACAAAGCTCCAAGGATCACTCGACCTAAACAAAAATGGATACCAGAGACTTTTCTATGAAGTAAAAGGCGACCTGGCGTGATACCGACCTCATTACCCAAAACTGTACTGCTTTTGGAAAAATATTGTCGCTTACACCATATTCCCCCAAATATTGTCGCTTACACCATATTCCCCCAAATATTGTCACTTACACCATATTCCCCCAAATATTGTCACTTACACCATATTCCCCCAAATATTGTCACTTACACCATATTCCCCCAAATATTGTCACTTACACCATATTCCCCCAAATATTGTCGCTTACACCATATTCCCCCAAATATTGTCGCTTACACCATATTCCCCCAAATATTGTCACTTACACCATATTCCCCCAAATATTGTCACGTACACCATATTCCCCCAAATATTGTCACTTACACCATATTCCCCCAAATGCCAAGCAAAGAGTGAAGGGAACCTTTACATTCTTTCTTTTTTTCACTGATATGACCAGGCCTGTGAAGACTTGTGGGGAATTTGTCAGATGTTGACATTAATTTTTCTTGAAGTTTCAACGGAATGTGTCAGGCGTGTGAAGGGAACCAACTTGAGAGACAAAACTAGAAGTGAGGATGACAGTTGTGGGTCTCTCTCTCGCAGTAGATTCACTGTAGTATATATAAGCTGGCTTTGTCACGTGATAAGACAGAAACAAAGCACAACTAACGAAACGCTATGATAAGAACAAACCGAGGCGACATTGCGAAAGATAGTAGGCTGGAATAGTAGAAACGTCACAGCTGAATTAGCGAACCAAGGAGCGAAAGACTCAACGCTTAAAAGTGAATTATGAAGGCATGAGGTAGAAGCATTGCCTCTGTATGTATAACAGAAACGCAGTATAACAAGTTGGAATAAACTGTTGACATGATTGCTTGCGATGAACGATTTCTTTTTCAATAAAAGCTATTTCAAATACCTGGCATGCCTGCGTATTTGTCAACGATCCTTGGCCTTCACTGCTAACCAGTACGTATAAATACAGGCACGAAATCATAATGTCCGTCCCAACGAAACACTGCAATGAAGAAGTAGGTGTGCCGGTTAGCACGAGGATAAAAAAAAACCTGGCCTAAGATGTTTGCTCCCTGGTTGGTTGTCTCTGGTCGCGGTTGGTTGATTTGCAGATTGTGAAGGTTACCTCCTGTCAGGCCGAAGCTATTGAATGTTCGGGCCTTTTGGGGTTGGTCACGCGATAAGGTTACGTGCACAGGTGTTAGAAAAGTGTGACATTCCGAGAGAACAAATAGGCGAAGACTTCCACGGTACAGCTGACAACCTGGATAATTCTGGGGTAGCTGTAGTTTTTTCTTTTTTAATGTGCAGTTGAGACCCTAACCATAGGTTTATATGTAATGTATAATAGTGCAACTATTATTATTAATGAATATTGATAATTTTTAAGAAGGATTTAAGTCTGAGGTAAATATTGAAATTATAAATGGTTCTTCACTGAGGTGATATTGTGACCTGGCGGTATTATTCATTATTGAACGGAAAATCAATGTGAACATGATTAATTATTCAAAAATGACGGAATATTAATTGTGTTCTGAGTTGATAGATTATTTCGGAATTACCATAAATTAATAGTGGAGCTGCTGCATTATTTCAAACTGACTGGAAAGTTAATGGCGATCTTGTTAAAGTATTCCTGAACCTGGTGAGTTATGATCTTCCAGTATTATTGCAAACTCACCGGAAAATTATCGTGATAAATTATTCCCGGTGACAGAATTTTAATTAATTTGATAAATTAAACCAGAATCTGTCGTGGTTTTCCATGTAATATTTGACTGTGCTGTTGTCGTTGTGGTAAGTTATTCCTCAGCAAATGGATTATATTAATTGTTGGTTTATAGTTAAGGTAACATTCGAGGATTTGGGATCTTATGATGTTGTCATCGTGGTAAATTAATTTACAGTGACTGACTGCGATGTTGTCATCGTGGTAAATTAATTTACAGTGACTGACTGCGATATTGTCATCGCGGTAAAATGGTTTTCTGTAACTGTGGGGGGGGGGGGGGGGTAAGTAATAGTCGTCTTGGTAAATTATTTTCTGTAACTGAGATACTATCGCCGTGGTAAATTACTTTCCAGTAACTAACTGGGGTACTATCATCGTGGTAAATTATTTTCTAGTAACTAACTGGGATATTATCATCGTGGATTATCATTTTTCTGTAACTAATTGGATATTGTCATCGTGGTAAATTATTTTTCTGTATCTAACTGGGATACTGTCATGGCGGTATAACATTTTTCTGTATCTAACTGGGATACTGTCATGGCGGTATAACATTTTTCTGTAACTAACTGGAATACTGTCATGGCGGTATAACATTTTTCTCTATCTAACTGGGATACTGTCATGGCGGTATAACATTTTTCTGTATCTAACTGGGATACTGTCATGGCGGTATAACATTTTTCTGTAACTAACTGGGATACTATCATCGTGGATTATAATTTTTCTGTATCTAACTGGGATACTATCATCGTGGTAAATTATTTTTCTGTGATTAAGATTAACTTTGTCTTTGACAAACTGTGTGAATGCAGTTCAACTATGGCCGTCTTGAAAAAGTCCCGTTTTCCGTATGGTATCGATAATAATTATGTAATTTTTTTACATTACTCTTATTTTGGTTGGTTGTGGCACTGGTTGATCTCACTCCAAGACGCCGGCCTCGAGGCAGAGAGGTTTTGAGCTCAAATCCCGGCTGCACCAATTGGGATTTTTATTTGTGATTTTTCTCTGTGGCAATCACCCCTGGTTTCAGCACGAAGATAGACTTATCTGCCTGTACGGCGAGGGACCCCTGTGCAAACAGCTGCTATGGGATAAAACGGATTAACTCGCAAAATTCAGTTCCTAGTCTCTAGGGACTTCGTAAAGTTTTGGTGTTTTTTGAAGTTATTTAACCTAAAGCTTCTACTATTTTCAGTGAAACATTACGTGAACAACATCCACTTACAGCAGCAAAACTACCATATTTATAACTAATTCACGAATTATGCAGTTATTATTTGAATCATGTTTCACCTGAATACGTAATTCTGCTGTTGATATATTATTCCGGATTGCGGGGAAAATTGAGTTGCCGATTATTTTTTCTCTGAATACTCAAAGTAGTAATGGGGTTCTTAATAACATTATTACTTAATGCAGCGTATTTTAACGACTTTCTCTGATTGTTAGTTTAAGCTATTCCAGATTAAATTTGGACATTAATTATATTTGTCGTTATTATTTCTATATTACCTGTAATATCGTTGCGCCGTTCTTAAATTGTGTCGATACTGTTAGTGGTAACTCCTGCATACATTAGCACATAAAGGTGCCCTTGCTTCGTGTATTGATTTCCTTGATGGCAAAATGTTGAATACTCTTTTTTTCGTTAGGAAATTGATTAACGTTTTATGTAGAGCACTTTATTCACTTGATAAAGAAAAGTCTGGGATAGAATTCAAACTCTCGTAAAAAGTTATACAGCTGGTTGTAAGATGAAAAGAAGGGGGTGGGGAGGGGGGTAGATGCAGGAGTTAAGAACCTACTGTTGTTATCTATAGCACTGTCGACACGTAGTATACATGTTTAAAATATATTTCTTCCACGATTTAAAATAAAAATAAAAAAAATAAAGAGATATTTGGTAAACCTGGAATTGAACCCAAGTATAGGGAATATGGTTTTAGTGACCATAAAGTTTACAGACCTTCGGCACATGATTTTTGGGATAATGTAGTCGGTATTACGCCCGTGCCGCTTTACTTTCCCAGAAAAAAATCTGGTACCCATTTAAGGCTGGGTGAACCCGGAAGCCGTCGGTTGGGATCGAACCCTACCCCTTGTACTTTGTAGTCCAGCTCACTAACCACTGAGCTATCGCGGCTCCTTATATATAGTATATACTGAGTGTATAATTATGTGATGTGAAACCACCGTGTTGTAGATGGTGACAAGTCCCCTATACTGTGAGGAATGTACTTTATAATATTTGTTTTTAATTTAGTACTTATCTTTGGTGTTGTTTTGTGGTAAAGCTGAATGGAACTATAGTCCGTTAAGAAATTGTTGCCAGAACTCAAAATAAATTTTCTCGGAAACGTATCTTGTGGATTGTTTGTGAAATTTTGTTTGCAATCTTATATTTCCCTAGATAGGAAATTCTCTAAGATCGCATGCAAAAAATGACGACATTATGTCAGTTTCTTAGAAAATTGGTGTTGAATTTGGGCATACATTTGTGATCGGACTATAGTAACAAAACGGCATGTCTGACGTTATCGTGCCACGTGAACTATCTAGAGTCCACGATTCAGCTGCGGAAATGTGACGTCGCAAGCGCTGTTGTTTATGCTGTCGAATAATTTGCTCTACATGGTTAATGAGTTGATGGCAATAATTATCCAGTCCTTGGGGTGGATGTGCACTCTTTCATTGCTTTATACAGTGTTGCTTTTCAAATATTATCGTTGGTTAAGTATTTCGTTTTCACTGGTATACTTAGTACAACTTGTCTTTAAACATGAGCCTTTTTTTAAATTTTTATACCCACAATTTAAAGCATTTCTGCGATATATGCAGCTTTCCGTCCAGTTCTACTTATTTTGGCGATCACTTTATTGATATGATGTCTTATTCATTCATTAGTTTGTCATTATTCTTGCTGTGTAACTAAATTGAGGATTTGTAAACATTATGTATCATTCTCTTACTGTGCAACTAAATTGAGAATTTGTAAACATTGTGTATCATTCTTTTTACTGTGTAACTAAATTGAGGATTTGTAAACATTATGTATCATTCTGTTACTGTGCAACTAAATTGAGAATTTGTAAACATTGTGTATCATTCTCTTACTGTGCAACTAAATTGAGGATTTGTAAACATTATGTATCATTCTTCTTACTGTGTAACTAAATTGAGGATTTGTAAACATTATGTATCATTCTCTTACTGTGTAACTAAATTGAGGATTTGTAAACATTATGTATCATTCTCTTACTGTGTAACTAATGGGGCCTGGGTAGCTTAGTTGGGAAAACTACCCGACTTGGCTACCGATGTAAGGACTACCCGTGTTCGTTTCCCGCTGGAAGCAGTGTCTATTGTACTCGTGTTAGGGAAAAAAAAAACTACCCCTGCGGTCGACCCAGCCGCTGGCCGAAATTGGTACCAGGGTATTACTCCGGGAAGGTGAGGAATGCCGCCTCGCATAGTGAGTTTCGATGCTTGAATCGACACTATCCAGTAATCTCCAAACACTTCAGGATAAACGGCCGAGCACATAGGAGTGAAAACTCGCGTGCTAAGTCGCCGATTTAAGTCTCGTACTAGACCTAGACTGAGGATAACTAAACTGAGGATTTGTAAACTTTGTGCGTCATTCGCTGTTCTTCGACCAGAAGAAAAAATTACGCTGTTTGGGAACTTTATTCATTAAAATTCAAAGGGAAAAAGTCATCTCTACATATTCCATATAACGCATACAGGCTACACGCCCTTTCCCAGTCGAATTAGTTAGTTTAATTATAATAGTTAAGACTTAATCCCTACGCAGAACTATCGCTAGGGTAGGCTCAACCATGGGTACACATAATAATACATAAATATTATTATATGGGGAACTTCCGAGGCGATAATAGGGAATAATAGAACAAAGAAGTATGTGTTAGCACTCGGAAAAATTGACAGACAAACAACAATAGAAAAAAACGAAGAACAATATATGGTCCGAAGTGGGATCGAACCCGTACTCAGTGGCACCGCGCCTTGCCACGAGAAGCCGAACGCTTGGCACACTGCCACGCAGCCAACTAAAAAATTGGCTATTGCAGCAGTGTCTTGCACGAAAGGCGCTCTCAATGACTATAGCATAGGGTAACGATCACAGACCGGAAATAAATTGTATATTTGTACTTTCCTATTAATGCAAGTATCTCCCAGTAGGGCTGAATACTTGTGTTGTAGACAAACATTTATTGGACGAAACAGCACGAATAGTAGTTCCCAGTGGTTATATACTGGGTACAAATAATAATACATAAATATAATTATATATGGGGAACTTCCGAGGCGATAATAGGGAATAATAGAACAAAGAAGTATGTGTTAGCACTCGGACCATGGGACTAACTAACAAGCAAGAACTAGCAGCAAACCGTTAGTCGTGGAGAACTATGACTTCCGCTCCATGTGCCGTTTTCGACCTGAGAAGAAAATGAATGAATGAGCCTGACTGGCATAGTTTGAGATGCTATTGAAAGTGTGAAAGTAACACTGGCCACAGTAGCTCCAAGCATGACGATCAAGGTGTGTGAGAATAAAACACCTGACATTTTTGCCCGGAATTATTTTGCTGTCCGGAGACAGTTATCAGACTTTAAATGTGAAGCACTTCACGCCGTGGCATTACGTTCAAACTTCTATTATTTATTTCTAATTATAACCGATCATTTTATAAATCAAATGTTCACTGAGTATACAATATTAGCAGACAACACGGACAGATTACCACAAGATAGATCTGGGAAGGCTAGAGAGTTGTTTGTAGAGTTGAAAAAAATATGATCAATAAAAGACTATCTTAGGTTGTTAATAATACAAATGATTCTTGTGTTGATCAGAAACATTGAGAGTACTATACATTGGACGGAAACTATTTATTTTATTCTTTAAAAAAATAAGGAGATGCCGATAAAATGATCTGCCAACATTATAATCTATGAAAAGTGACAGAGAGATAAAATGATCTGCCAACATTATAATCTATGAAAAGTGACAGAGAGATAAAATGATCTGCCAACATTATAATCTATGAAAAGTGACAGAGAGATAAAATGGTCTGCCAACATTATAATCTATGAAAAGTGACAGAGAGATAAAATGATCTGCCAACATTATAATCTATGAAAAGTGACAGAGAGATAAAATGATCTGCCAACATTATAATCTATGAAAAGTGACAGAGAGATAAAATGATCTGCCAACATTATAATCTATGAAAAGTGACAGAGAGATAAAATGATCTGCCAACATTATAATCTATGAAAAGTGACAGAGAGATAAAATGATCTGCCAACATTATAATCTATGAAAAGTGACAGAGAGATAAAATGATCTGCCAACATTATAATCTATGAAAAGTGACAGAGAGATAAATGGTCTGCCAACATTATAATCTATGAAAAGTGACAGAGAGATAAATGGTCTGCCAACATTATAATCTATGAAAAGTGACAGAGAGATAAAATGGTCTGCCAACATTATAATCTATGAAAAGTGACAGAGAGATAAAATGATCTGCCAACATTATAATCTATGAAAAGTGACAGAGAGATAAAATGGTCTGCCAACATTATAATCTATGAAAAGTGACAGAGAGATGAAATGATCTGCCAACATTATAATCTATGAAAAGTGACAGAGAGATAAAATGATCTGCCAACATTATAATCTATGAAAAGTGACAGAGAGATAAAATGATCTGCCAACATTATAATCTATGAAAAGTGACAGAGAGATAAAATGATCTGCCAACATTATAATCTATGAAAAGTGACAGAGAGATAAAATGATCTGCCAACATTATAATCTATGAAAAGTGACAGAGAGATAAAATGATCTGCCAACATTATAATCTATGAAAAGTGACAGAGAGATAAAATGATCTGCCAACATTATAATCTATGAAAAGTGACAGAGAGATAAAATGATCTGCCAACATTATAATCTATGAAAAGTGACAGAGAGATAAAATGGTCTGCCAACATTATAATCTATGAAAAGTGACAGAGAGATAAAATGGTCTGCCAACATTATAATCTATGAAAAGTGACAGAGAGATAAATGGTCTGCCAACATTATAATCTATGAAAAGTGACAGAGAGATAAAATGGTCTGCCAACATTATAATCTATGAAAAGTGACAGAGAGATAAAATGGTCTGCCAACATTATAATCTATGAAAAGTGACAGAGAGATAAAATGGTCTGCCAACATTATAATCTATGAAAAGTGACAGAGAGATAAAATGATCTGCCAACATTATAATCTATGAAAAGTGACAGAGAGATAAAATGATCTGCCAACATTATAATCTATGAAAAGTGACAGAGAGATAAAATGATCTGCCAACATTATAATCTATGAAAAGTGACAGAGAGATAAAATGATCTGCCAACATTATAATCTATGAAAAGTGACAGAGAGATAAAATGATCTGCCAACATTATAATCTATGAAAAGTGACAGAGAGATAAAATGATCTGCCAACATTATAATCTATGAAAAGTGACAGAGAGATAAAATGATCTGCCAACATTATAATCTATGAAAAGTGACAGAGAGATAAAATGATCTGCCAACATTATAATTTATGAAAAGTGACAGAGAGATAAAATGATCTGCCAACATTATAATCTATGAAAAGTGACAGAGAGATAAAATGATCTGCCAACATTATAATCTATGAAAAGTGACAGAGAGATAAAATGATCTGCCAACATTATAATCTATGAAAAGTGACAGAGAGATAAAATGGTCTGCCAACATTATAATCTATGAAAAGTGACAGAGAGATAAAATGGTCTGCCAACATTATAATCTATGAAAAGTGACAGAGAGATAAAATGGTCTGCCAACATTATAATCTATGAAAAGTGACAGAGAGATAAAATGGTCTGCCAACATTATAATCTATGAAAAGTGACAGAGAGATAAAATGATCTGCCAACATTATAATCTATGAAAAGTGACAGAGAGATAAAATGATCTGCCAACATTATAATCTATGAATAGTGACAGAGAGATAAAATGATCTGCCAACATTATAATCTATGAAAAGTGACAGAGAGATAAAATGATCTGCCAACATTATAATCTATGAAAAGTGACAGAGAGATAAAATGATCTGCCAACATTATAATCTATGAAAAGTGACAGAGAGATAAAATGGTCTGCCAACATTAAAATCTATGAAAAGTGACAGAGAGATAAAATGGTCTGCCAACATTATAATCTATGAAAAGTGACAGAGAGATAAAATGGTCTGCCAACATTATAATCTATGAAAAGTGACAGAGAGATAAAATGGTCTGCCAACATTATAATCTATGAAAAGTGACAGAGAGATAAAATGGTCTGCCAACATTATAATCTATGAAAAGTGACAGAGAGATAAAATGATCTGCCAACATTATAATCTATGAAAGTGACAGAGAGATAAAATGATCTGCCAACATTATAATCTATGAAAAGTGACAGAGAGATAAAATGATCTGCCAACATTATAATCTATGAAAAGTGACAGAGAGATAAAATGATCTGCCAACATTATAATCTATGAAAAGTGACAGAGAGATAAAATGATCTGCCAACATTATAATCTATGAAAAGTGACAGAGAGATAAAATGATCTGCCAACATTATAATCTATGAAAAGTGACAGAGAGATAAAATGATCTGCCAACATTATAATCTATGAAAAGTGACAGAGAGATAAAATGATCTGCCAACATTATAATCTATGAAAAGTGACAGAGAGATAAAATGATCTGCCAACATTATAATCTATGAAAAGTGACAGAGAGATAAAATGATCTGCCAACATTATAATCTATGAAAAGTGACAGAGATCAGATTAACCGAAAGCTGGAGGAATAGTAAGGGAAAAAAAAACGACGGCAATGATTAGACGCTTCAGAAGCGTCAAGTCTTAAGCATAACCAGATGGGTTCTCACCTGGAACCCACATGGATGATCTAGAAGTACATGGAGATTGACGGAACCTTTAGTCAGAGATAAATTACACTAGAAAAAGATAAGATTGAATATATGATGAATTATAGTATTTATCACGTCATCATCAGGTACCATGCCTGCTGGTGTAGGTGATCATGTCTCTCCACATCTTTCTATCTCGACAGTTATTTATCATTTCTGTTGTTAACCTTCTGCCAAGCCATTCTCTCATTAAGCTGTTAGGTATCTTTTCTCTTTGCTCTCCTCTATCTCTTCGTCCCTCAATTTCCCCCAGTTGTCACAATATATTCCACCTGTTCCCTTCTTATTACACGCTCTTGGGGACTGGTTGGTCTCGAGGCAAGACGCTAGCCTCGAGATAGAGAGGTTGTGGGTTCAAATCCCTGCTGCAGCAGTTTGGATTTTATTTATGATTTTTCTCTGCGGCAACCATCCCTGGTCTCAGCAGCGAGGCCCCGCTTGAAACCGTCAATTAATCATGGACGGAAAATATGAGTACCTCAGAAGACGAAATTATCTGCCTGTGCGGCGAGGGACCCCTGTGCACACGACTGCCAGGGAAAAACGGATTAATACGCCAAATTCAGTTCCTAGTCTCTAGGGACTTCGTCATTCACGCCCAAAAAATGATTCTTTCTTCCTAATATTGGAAACTAGTTCTCTCTTTGATTTTATTGATTTTCAGAACGTTTTCATTACTCTTCTTAGTTGTTAATTGTATTCTCAACATGCTGCAGTAAAACATTTCTGGATTGCACAGTATCTTCCTCATTTTCGGAAAGCTGCTTTTGCCTGAGCCATTCTGCATCTCAATTCTGACATACATCATATATTTTCACCTCTATGGCTCATTATTATATACAATAGAAAAACGCTGCTTGGCCATAGGATTTTTCCTTTCCCCCATGTCGAGACACGATCTGCTTAACCTCTCCGCATACCTTCTAGGTTATAGTAGACCGCAATTGCTAGTAAAATAATGTTGGGACAATAGTCGTATGTGGCTATACTCCCTGAGGTTGCTACTTAAGCAATCACAGAAGTCGTAGTTATCCTTAAATATAGGACATGTTTTGTTTGCTTGTGAATCATGTTTAATATTTGTCACTTTATCTGTCTTCATCCTCCTGTTTGCCTTTCAACGTCGAGGGCAGATACTGTTTGTGGTGTTTTGCTCTTTTATTGACATCTCCTGCTGTTGTTTCTTAGTACTTCTAATATTCCATCAATCCTTTCTTGTTGCGGTAAGCTGTTGTGGGTCTGGTGTTATCACACCGTTTATTGAAGACTCGTTTTGTATTTTTTATCTTTCTGTCTCTTATCACGGGGTGAAACCACTTAATCCTATGGTGCATTATGTATTCAGTGGTGAGAATTATTTCTAACCTTTTCTCCCCATATTCTGCTCAGTTTAATCTTGAAATTTAACTTTAGAAATTAGAATGAGAACAAACACAACAAGGGTGTTTGTTGGGCGGGTAAGGTTATTTATAAAGCCCTGTGTTCAATGCAAGAATGGAAACAGTTCACACTCCTTCATTGTCATCTTTGTTCTCAGTTGATTACAGTTATCCTACCCACTTATGGCCATGATGCTGTTTTTTTGTGTGTGGTCGTTTTATTTACAGTTCTTTTCTATTTTTTTTATATTTTAACTAAAGGGTTTTAATCGATCACATACCTGCCTCAAGGTCGTCTACTTTTGATGCAGGACTTTTGTATCAGTTCTTTATTGTATAGATTGTTGATTACAGTAAGTAACATGTGGAAATAAAAATGGGTGTAGGTGAAGTGTGACCTCATTGTAATATAAATCAGTTGTATTTCTACGAAACACGGGCAATAACAGTAAACACGACACTCAGAAAGTTACAGACTTTCATTAATGTAGGACAATGTAGAATAAAAGAATGAAGATGCAGTGACACAATTACTAACATAGAACTATGTGGAAGTGCAAGACAAACAGTGGAGAATGAAAGGTGCTCGGAACACACCGTGGGTGTTAACTAAGAACATACCTTGTGTGTTAACTAAGAACACACCTTGTGTGTTAACTAAGAACGCACTGTGTGTGTTAACTAAGAACACACCGCGTGTCTTACCTAAGAACACACCGTGCGTGTTAACTAAGAACACACCGCGTGTCTTACCTAAGAACACACCGCGTGTCTTAACTAAGAACACACCGCGTGTCTTAACTAAGAACACACCGCGTGTCTTAACTAAGAACACACCGCGTGTCTTAACTAAGAACACACCGTGCGTGTTAACTAAGAACACACCGCATGTCTTAACTAAGAACACACCGCGTGTCTTAACTAAGAACACACCGCGTGTCTTAACTCAGAACACACCGCGTGTCTTAACTAAGAACACACCGCGTGTCTTAACTAAGAACACACCGCGTGTCTTAACTAAGAACACACCGTGCGTGTTAACTAAGAACACACCGTGCGTGTTAACTAAGAACACACCTTGTGTGTTAACTAAGAACACACCTTGTGTGTTAACTAAGAACGCACCTTGTGTGTTAACTAAGAACACACCTTGTGTGTTAACTAAGAACGCACTGTGTGTGTTAACTAAGAACACACCTTGTGTGTTAACTAAGAACGCACTGTGTGTGTTAACTAAGAACACACCTTGTGTGTTAACTAAGAACGCACTGTGTGTGTTAACTAAGAACACACCTTGTGTGTTAACTAAGAACGCACCTTGTGTGTTAACTAAGAACGCACTGTGTGTGTTAACTAAGAACACACCTTGTGTGTTAACTAAGAACGCACTGTGTGTGTTAACTAAGAACACACCTTGTGTGTTAACTAAGAACGCACTGTGTGTGTTAACTAAGAACACACCTTGTGTGTTAACTAAGAACGCACTGTGTGTGTTAACTAAGAACACACCTTGTGTGTTAACTAAGAACGCACTGTGTGTGTTAACTAAGAACACACCGTGCGTGTTAACTAAGAACACACCTTGCGTGTTAACTAAGAACACACCTTGTGTGTTAACTAAGAACGCACTGTGTGTGTTAACTAAGAACACACCTTGTGTGTTAACTAAGAACGCACTGTGTGTGTTAACTAAGAACACACCTTGTGTGTTAACTTAGAACACACCTTGTGTGTTAACTAAGAACACACCTTGTGTGTTAACTAAGAACACACCGTGCGTGTTAACTAAGAACACACCGTGCGTGTTAACTAAGAACACACCGTGCGTGTTAACTAAGAACACACCTTGTGTGTTAACTAAGAACACACCTTGTGTGTTAACTAAGAACGCACTGTGTGTGTTAACTAAGAACACACCTGTGTGTTAACTAAGAACGCACCTTGTGTGTTAACTAAGAACGCACTGTGTGTGTTAACTAAGAACGCACTGTGTGTGTTAACTAAGAACACACATACTCGCAGAAGAGAAGGGTGGGGGGACAGAAATGAAACTTTTGAGAAAGGCATGGATCATTTGTGAGAAGATGGCGCTGGACAAGGAGGCTTGTAAAATGTTTGTCGAGGACCTGCGTTAAACAGGACTGGAAGAAGAATATATTTCTGGATATTATTTACGGTCTAGTTTATATCCACTAATATCTTCAGTAATAAAGAAAAGACGATGGTCATACGTTGGACATGTGATGAGAAGAGATAATAATCGAATAGCAAAGCAAGCCCTCATATGGGAAACAACAGGTAAAAGAAAAAGAGGAAGACCCAGGGAGACACTGAGAAGAACATTGATGAGAGAGGCAAGAGCAGCAGGAATCGGCTCCCTCAATGAGATAGAACTGCTTGCACAGAACAGAGACAGATGGCGAGATTTGATAAAATATCTTTAAAAGAAAACTGCTAGAACAAAAATTCATATAGGAGAAGGTGTATCTTGGTCTACGCCCTATGGGCCGGTTACGGCTCGAAAGGTCAATAGATAGATAGATAGTTATATCCATCAGCGAAACGTTCTGTCGGTTGTCTGTTGTCTTTCGCTACTTACATTCCATTATTTTAATTGTTGAATGATTGCGTCGTTTGTTTTGTTAAAAGCATTATACCGTTACACCATGTTTGATGTAAAGATACATGGTCCATATTATTATGTAATCCATTTGTCGGATTGAGAATAAATTAGCATGATCCTGTAATAAAAGATTCAACAAATGAGTGTGTTGCGGGCAAGGCTGAAGTCATAGGGGCTAGAGGTCGGTATATGAGAGAGTGACACAGACCGACAGAGGCTGGACAGGTTATTGGCAATAATTCAAGAGACAGGCCGCCATCTTGGGGAATTCCTGCGGTCAATATACTAACATCAAAACAAATAACACCAGGGCTAAAATTAAGAATAGCAACATTTTTACATCTTCTCAATATTCCTATATGGCGCAGAAACATGGACATTAGACAAGAAAAACAGAACAGAGAATTGAAGCCTTTGAAATGTGGATGTATAGAAGAATAGGTAGAGTTGGATGGAAGGAAAATAAAACAAACGATGGAATCTTAAAACAACTAAAAATGAAAAGAGAACTACTAAGCACAATTCAAACAAGACATGCGATTTCTGGGCCATGTTAAAAGACACAACAGCCTACTAAAAGTAATCCTGGAGGGGAAAATACAAGGTGGCAGAGGCAGACCAAGACTAATATGGACGAGTAACATCAAAAGATGGACAAATCAGCCTATGACAACCTGCACAATCAAAGCAAGAGGCAGAGCAGAATGGCGCTCCATGGTAGCCAACCTTGGTTGCGGAGAAGGCACTCGATGAGGATGATGATAATGATACTGGGGTTTACAAAATGGGCTTTTCTTATTCTACCTCGAAATAAGGAAACAATAGAACCGCGGTGTTCAGAAGAGAATGATTGGGGGAGGGGTGGGGGGTGTCCATGAAGGATTTTAGTTGCTTGTTTCTAAATATGTCATTGTTTGACTGTAACTGAGCTTCAGGTTAAGTACTTATTTTTTGTACATTGGTGTTGATAGTACAACTTACAAGTGGAATTATTTTGTGTCCACCACAGAAAAAGGAAATAAGAGAACCACAGTACCAACATGGGACCCCAAGGATAAGTTTGTCGATCCCAGTGAATAGGCTAAGTAGATCTAAGTGAGATTCTTATTAGGTCTATCATCACAGTGGTTCTACATTGCTGGTCACGGAAGTGCCGTCTTCCTTCCTTCCTTCCTTCCTTCCTTCCTTCCTTCCTTCCTTCCTTCCTTCCTTCCTTCCTTCCTTCCTTCCTTCCTTCCTTCCTTCCTTCCTTCCTTCCTTCCTTCCTCCTTCCTTCCTTCCTTCCTTCCTTCCTTCCTTCCTTCCTTCCTTCCTTCCTTCCTTCCTTCCTTCCTTCCTTCCTTCCTTCCTTCCTTCCTTCCTTCCTTCCTTCCTTCCTTCCTTCCTTCCTTCCTTCCTTCCTTCCTTCCTTCCTTCCTTCCTTCCTTCCTTCCTTCCTTCCTTCCTTCCTTCCTTTCCTTCCTTCCTTCCTTCCTTCCTTCCTTCCTTCCTTCCTTCCTTCCTTCCTTCCTCACTCCCTCCCTGCCCCCTCCCTCCCCTTCCTTCCTTCCTTCCGTCGTCACTCACTCCCTCCCTCCCTTTTTTGAAGAAATCAATAGACCTCGTCGTCACCTACACATATAAGGGCGTCAATGGACCGAGATAAGTTGTGTCGTTGTTTATTTGCGACTTTCGACTCAACACATCCGACTTCAGCATGACGTTTTTGAATACCGGGTTGTCTTCCCTCTCAGACCTCTACTCTGTTGGCCTGACCGGTTAGTCCCATGATCACCGCTGGGACATGGAGCAGGCACTTGATCAGATCTGTTGTTTGCCAATCCTGACGCATGCAGTCAGCTACGGGTCGTTGACGTCACTTGGCTCAATTGCTGAATACGCGTCTTGGTTCCCTAGTAATGTTATAATAGTTTTCTTTAAAGATAATGACACTGTGACCCTGTATTCTGTGTTATTTATTATTGCTATTATTATAATGATATAAGTCGTATTATTAATTTCCGTTTCGTTTAAGCAGCGCAGCTGTTAACTTTACATTTCTAAATGTTCTAGACACTTGTTGAATTATTTTATTTTAGAACTGCGAATCTTTTCAAATAGGAGATAACCGAGGCGTGATTGTAGACAAGGCTATTGAGTTATCCTGCGTGAACTTAACACACTGTGTGTCACGACGGAGATGTAGTCGGATGCACATTGTTATCAATACTGAACAATTTGAAATGCTCAAGTGTGGTTACCCTAGAAGACAGCCGTTATAGATGCAGCGACGCGCATACAACATCAGCATTGTGCGGGCGATTGGAATACGAGTGTCGAGAAAGTTATAAAGAAAGCAATGATAAGAGGATGGAAATTATGTCGAGTGCCGCACAAGATCGACTGTAGTGGTAATCGTGTAGAAAGTCTAGATACAACAGGATACTGCTTACAACGTACCATGTTTATAGTTATAGTTAACAGTGTTTTTTGAGGTTCTTCGCCTGTATTTTTCGTGGGAATTAATTTATTTCACAAATATCAAATTGTGCATGTTTTCCAACATGGAATGTAAATAAAAATGGATTATTCGAGAAGTGGATTACCTTAGAAAAGTTGAACACTTTCAGCATAGTTTGAAACTGGTGCTCTTTTGTAGCCACATGAAAAGGCAGCCATATTTTCAAGTGTTATATCATGGCTTATCAGTATGGGGGTGTTGGCGGTCAGTTTGCTTCCAGGCCGCGTTACCCAATGGCCAGCGGTGCCTTTAACCCTCGCAGTCCGCCAAATGTTGTTCCTACAGCCTCCTTGGTTCAGATGACTCCTGGCACCTCATTGCGATCGTTTGCTACCCAAGGCGGACACGGGCTCCCTCCAGCGTATCCTTACCAACAGGGGCAGGAGTCTCGAAATCCGCTTCAGCCATCCTCGTTGGTTTACCACCAACACCACGACCATCATATCCAGTCTTCTCCAGGAGTTTCCTCACCAATTCATCCAGCAACGTCTATGAGTTCACCCAGCGGCGATGGCCAGATGAGTCCTATACGGATCGGACCACAAGTATCTCAGATGTCTTTATACGGCAGGTCAGGATACATGTCTAACGGAATTAACGCACCTCCCTTGTCTCCTTTGTTGGGACTGCCCTCTATGGCTCACTCAGGACAGAGCCACAAGTTGCCTCGTCATTCTTACCAGTAAGTGTCTCCAGCAGTCACGCAACCATGCCGCCCCACAGTTTGCTAGCCTCACCCACTGGCTACCATATGTCTGGAACACCCTCTGCAGCTTACGACACTCACAGAATGGAAGGTCACAGTCCCCAAGGACACACCCATTTACCAGGCGAACACGAAAGAAGCTCGTTCTTGTACCAAAATGTAAGTCACCTTTATTTTTCTTATCTTGATACCTGCTATAGTTGGACAATAAATATTCTAAATTACATCTTGCAGTTCACACTTAAGAACTACAATAAAGTTGAACTTATGTCCAATAATTTAATTTTCTAATACAATTGGATAGGGCATTTGATTTCTCTAGCTCTTAATGTTCAATAACCTCGATATTGTGCGCTGTGAACAGTTCTTTTGTTGAACCTTTCCCGTGCCACGCGGTCATCCATTATCTTTTCCTCTCTGTCCTTCGCTGTCTCTCCGGTCTTCTGTTTTTACCTGTTGTTACGTAGTATTCCAACCCACGTTCCCTTCACACATGTACTACAAATGTAGACTTTGTTTAATAAACCCCCTACCCCATTTTTTCCTTTTTCTTCTGCATCATGTAATACATTCATTAGATTCTTGATGTGACTGACTGTACGCGGTATATTTAACATCCTTCTCAAATAAACCTCATTTCATCTGATTCTATTCGGCTTTCTCTTTGTTTACTGTTCATGAATCGCAACCGTCAAGAAATACTGGTTCTATATACCGCGGTAAGAATCCCTTTCTAACTTTCCATGATAATGAATTGTTAACATGGCATGCAACATATTTCTCATGTTATTTAAAATATACTTGGCCTGTGCAATTCTACGTGCTACCTCATTTAGACACCTTTTTCCTGGTAATGTTGTATCAAGATATTTAACGCAATTTACTTGTCAGAACTTTTTACAATTTGCTTATATATTGTAAAATAAAGGACTCAGCCCTAATAGCAACAAGTCAGAAGTAATGATAGCCAAAAAAAAAAAAAAATTCTCAAAGAGGCCAACACAAAAAGGGAGCTCTTAAAAAACATCAGAAAGAAGCAATCAACATTTTTCGGGCACATCATGAGAAGAGGAAAGTTGGAATACTTGGTTACAACTGGCAAAATAAAAGGAAAGAGAGATCACGGACGACAAAGAGAGAAAATACTGGATAGCTTGGTGTCATGGCATGGAAAACAGTCAACAACAGAACTGATACGATGCACTGTAGATAGAAGAATGTGGAGGGACATGATCGCCTACGCCAACCGGTATGACATATGATGATGATGATGATGATGATAACTTCTATTTCTATTCATTTAAACTGAGTCTCTTTTTTTCTCATTTTCTTCAATATATGTCCGTTCGTTTTGAGGTGTTGTCTATTTCGCGGCAAGGAACAATCTGTTCAACCTGTGACTGAGTCTTCCAGTTTGTGTTAGACTGCAGTTTGTAATTTAAGCGATAGTGGACATTATTTCATTTGATTCTATTGAGATTATTGACATGCGTGTCTTTTGAATGAAATTGTTCTGGGAATTTAGCTTCTACTCCATTTGTTTATATGATACGAGATCACTGAGGCCTTGTTGGTCATTAGTTGTCTTGATTAGTTGCCTCATTGTGTGGAACTGTTTGCAAGAAGTTGATGTTTTCACTCATTTATTTTAGTAGTCTGACCTTGCTACATAGTCGCCTTGGTTCTACTCTCGACACATTTGATGTGCTCAGTGTTTGATGCTGCTGGAGTTTAGCTGGGCAGCTCTCAGGTAACCAAGAATAAATACAACTGAGCTGTAGTGGGCAATGTCATTCATTTCCTGTCAATGATTACGCTTAGGCTCTTCTATTAGGAAAGCCCTGTGCTGAGTCGTAGACGAAGAGCCTTTCTGTTGGTTGGAATCTTTAGCTCCCATCTAATTGCCCCGTTGTGCTGGCACTTTGAAGTATGCCTACCTTGTCGGCTCTTGCCCTCTGTATCTCTTCTTTCTGATTCTATATTTTGTTTGAAGTTACTTTTCACTTTGATCCACACGGTCTTACTTCTTTCTTGTTGCTATTTCGTCATTGTGTAGCCTCCCCGATCCGCTATCTCATTGCCGGTTATATCTACATTTGCTGGGATCCACATTATTCGAAACATTATCTTGTTTTAAGTAGTGTGCTAGCTTGTAGTATTTCTTCTATTACATCTGACCTTTGATTGCCGGGTCTCTTTCCTTCGTTATGTTCGCCATACAATATTTGTTTGGGAAGATGCATGTTTGCCATTGTTCTTTCATAACCGAGCCACCTTAGTCTACGATTCCTAAGTGTTGCCATGATGGATGTAAATTTGGCTTGTAAGATATTAGAGTTGGTTACTTTGACTTCCATTTGATGTTCATAATCTTTCGAAAGCAACGCACATAAAAGCTGTTTAGCCTTTTCTCCTGCCCTGCTTAGGAGGTAGTCCAAGTTTCTGATCCGTATATACGTGTACGAAGCATGTTGACACAGCCTTTCCGATTCGGGAATTTATTTCTTCTTCAATGGAAACAGTGATTATGACAATAGAACCGAGATAGGTGAACATTCTCACAGATTCAATGGGCGTGTTATTTAATGGTACACCTTGTTGAAGCACCATAGTCTTTGGAAAAATATCAATGGAAGGAACATGCAACATATTCCGAACATGCAACTCGACTTATTGACAGGGATAATAAATCACACGATCTAACTGGATTGTCAATCATTGACTGCAGGACGGATTCGTCGTGAGCAACGAGTGCTGAAAGTACTGTATCTAGTACTCTGTTATGTATACACCACAAATGCGCCCAAACACACACACATTGACACATTGGTAGCGATTCGCAGACACAGAGGTTGAACTTTAGAGTTGGATATTCTCAAAGGCCGCTCTATAGATTTCTTCTTCCGTACTCGGGATTCTCCTGTTTCTGGATTCATCTTATCGTTCGCTGCCATTGTTGCCACAGCCACAATCATCATGCAGTTCGCAAAGAAACGGTTATTTCGATGAGTCGCAGTCTACTGCAAAGCTGCTAGATTGTATGCGATTCAGTGAGATGTGCCCACCAACGTTACGGCATATTTATGAGACGGAAGTTGCCTTCCTTCTTAAATACATAATGGCATGGTCGGAATTGTTAGCCTGTTATCTGGATTACCACGTGGAGGAGAAAAAGGAACTTGACTCACTTCTGATCCGTCGATTCTGACTCGAGCCATTGACAGCTTCCACGGCATTCAATGTATGCCGTCTTCAGCCACATGTAGTTGTAACATTGGGGGTTTGTCCTGTTTTAGAAGTCTATTTTATACCATCTATAGGAGCAAATGCCATAAACATCCCATCTAATTCTTTCTGCCCTTTCCAGTCTCTTTTTACACGCTTCTCTGTGTGTAATTTACTTTTTGTTATATCTGTCACATGGTCTTGTCTCCATGAACTTCTAGGTATTCCTTGATTCCTTTTTCACTGTGGGTTCCAGGTTAAAACATGAAAGGGAAACGCTCATAGTTGGCTTTCAAGCCATGTGTCCTATCACCCCCACATCCTTTTACGTATTTCTCCCATGGTGAATTTGTTGTTCTTTGCCACAGTTCATAATCTCTAATGGTGTCCACTCGTTTGGTCTCTAGTAACCTTCTGCAAGTATTATTAAATATCTGCAGTTTACATACATTTCTAGCGGATGTTATCCATGTTTTTGACCCATACTATATGCCCTCCTTTTAAAAATATTTGTATTGAACAATCTCAGTTTGATTCAGGACAACATTTTGGCTGAATGGCGTAGATATCTCGACTGTGACGTGAACTAGCGACACTATACATTTACGCTCATGCAATAACCTCTTACGGGTGGACGATGAAGAGTAGTAATGTGGTGAAAAAATGAGGAGGAGGAGAAAATGATGAGGAGGACGACGAGGATAAGTAGAAGAAAAATCACTGAATGAGATGTGCACAACGCAGTTCCGCAACTGTCCTCTACCATTCAGCTCCCTGTGGAGAATAGGTCTTCAACAAACACTTTCAACTCCCAGTGGAGCATGGGTCTTCAACAAACACTTTCAACTCCCAGTGGAGCATAGGTCTTCAACAAACACTTTCAACTCCCAGTGGAGCATAGGTCTTCAACAAACACTTTCAACTCCCAGTGGAGCATAGGTCTTCAACAAACACTTTCAACTCCCAGTGGAGCATAGGTCTTCAACAAACACTTTCAACTCCCAGTGGAGTATAGGTCTTCAACAAACACTTTCAGCTCCCTGTGGAGAATAGGTCTTCAACAAACACTTTCAACTCCCAGTGGAGCATGGGTCTTCAACAAACACTTTCAACTCCAGTGGAGCATAGGTCTTCAACAAACACTTTCAACTCCCAGTGGAGCATGGGTCTTCAACAAACACTTTCAACTCCCAGTGGAGCATAGGTCTTCAACAAACACTTTCAACTCCCAGTGGAGCATAGGTCTTCAACAAACACTTTCAACTTCCAGTGGAGCATAGGTCTTCAACAAACACTTTCAACTCCCAGTGGAGCATGGGTCTTCAACAAACACTTTCCAAGCCGTTCTGTTTCTTGCCATTCTTTAAATCCCATTCCTTGTCTTCCCCATCCTCGTCATCTCTGTTACCATCTGTTTTCTCCAAGTATATTTTTGGTCTTCCTCGTTGTCTTCTTCCTTGAGGATTCCAAAAAATGACTTGTGTAATACTGCAATGTGGCTTCCGCAGTATGTGTCCTCGTCATCTCTGTTACCATCTGTTTTCTCCAAGTATATTTTTGGTCTTCCTCGTTGTCTTCTTCCTTGAGGATTCCAAAAAATGACTTGTGTAATACTGCAATGTGGCTTCCGCAGTATGTGTCCTATCCAGCGCAATCGTCTTCATCGTATTTCTTTGTCCACTGGTATTTGGCTAGTACTTTCCAATAGGTTTACGTTATTTTTTTTTTTTTGTCCTTGTTTTCTTCTACTTCACTATTAGCTTCTTATATTACCCATTGGATATTGTATTTTGAAGCACATCTGATAGAAATGGACTAAACGCTGTTTCAGTGATATCGTCATTGTGTTGTTTCACAGCTGATGGATACTCTCTTTCACTGGATTGTTTTCCTCGTTATCACAACCGTAATGTGGCGCAGGGGTTAGTTCTTTAGTTATTGTTCTGTGCCGACTGACCGCATGAAGACCTCTTTGAGAAGCCAGCGGTCGTTCAAACAGCTTCTAGGATGAAAAAAGACAATATCAGCCATTTGAATAATGGGGAGGGGTTGTTTGTGTTCTTTTGGAAGGTCGGGTCGGCGTGTGGCTTTGAAGTTGCCTGTGGTTGGAAGGGGGTTGGGGGGGGGGGGGGTATGGAGATAAGCGAACGCGTGCCCAATAAAAATATTCAAGTATTCAGCAGCTCTCTATTATAGTAACCAAGTATTCAGCAACTCTCTTTTATAATAGTCAATTATTCAGCAGCTCTCTTTTATAATAAAGTATTCAGCAGCTCTCTTTTATAATAAAGTATTCAGCAACTCTCTTTTATAATAGTCAATTATTCAGCAGCTCTCTTTTATAATAAAGTATTCAGCAGCTCTCTTTTATAATAAAGTATTCAGCTACTCTCTTTTATAATAAAGTATTCAGCAACTGTCTTTTATAATAGTCAAGTATTCAGCAACTCTCTTTTATAATAGTCAATTATTCAGCAGCTCTCTTTTATAATAAAGTATTCAGCAACTCCCTTTTATAATAGTCAAGTATTCAGCAACTCTCTTTTATAATAGTCAAGTATTCAGCAACTCTCTTTTATAATAATCAAAGTATTCAGCAACCATCTTTTATAATAGTCAAGTATTCAGCAACTCTCTTTTATAATAAAGTATTCAGCAACTCTCTTTTATAATAGTAAATTATTCAGCAACTCTCTTACATAATAAAGTATTCAGCAACTCTCTTACATAATAAAGTATTCAGCAACTCTCTTACATAATAAAGTATTCAGCAACTCTCTTACATAATAAAGTATTCAGCAACTCTCTTTTATAATAGTCAAGTATTCAGCAACTTTCTTTTATAATAGTCAAGTATTCAGCAACTCTATTTTATAATAAAGTATTCAGCAACTCTCTTTTATAATAGTCAATTATTCAGCAACTCTCTTTTATAATAAAGTATTCAGCAACTCTCTTTTATAATAGTCAATTATTCAGCAGCTCTCTTTTTATAATAGTCAATTATTCAGCAGCTCTCTTTTATAATAAAGTATTCAGCAACTCTCTTTTATAATAGTCAAGTATTCAGCAACTCTCTTTTACAAGAAAGTATTCAGCAACTCTCTTTTATAATAGTCAAGTATTCAGCAACCCTCTTTTATAATAGTCAAGTATTCAGCAACCCTCTTTTATAATATTCAAGTTTTCAGCAACCCTCCTTTATAATATTCAAGTTTTCAGCAACCCTCTTTTATAATAGTCAAGTATTCAGCAACCCTCTTTTATAATAGTCACTTATTCAGCAACTCTCTTTTATAGTAGTCAATTATTCATCAACTCTCTTTTATAATAGTCAATTATTCAGCAACTTTCTTTTATAATAGTCAATTATTCAGCAACTCTCTTTTATAATAGTCAATTATTCAGCAACTGTATTTTATAATAGTCAAGTATTCAGCAACTCTCTTTTATAATAGTCAATTATTCAGCAGCTCTCTTTTATAATAAAGTATTCAGCAACTCCCTTTTATAATAGTCAAGTATTCAGCAACTCTCTTTTATAATAGTCAAGTATTCAGCAACTCTCTTTTATAATAGTCAAGTATTCAGCGACCATCTTTTATAATAGTCAAGTATTCAGCAACTCTCTTTTATAATAAAGTATTCAGCAACTCTCTTTTATAATAGTAAATTATTCAGCAACTCTCTTACATAATAAAGTATTCAGCAACTCTCTTACATAATAAAGTATTCAGCAACTCTCTTACATAATAAAGTATTCAGCAACTCTCTTTTATAATAGTCAAGTATTCAGCAACTTTCTTTTATAATAGTCAAGTATTCAGCAACTCTATTTTATAATAAAGTATTCAGCAACTCTCTTTTATAATAGTCAATTATTCAGCAACTCTCTTTTATAATAAAGTATTCAGCAACTCTCTTTTATAATAGTCAATTATTCAGCAGCTCTCTTTTATAATAGTCAATTATTCAGCAGCTCTCTTTTATAATAAAGTATTCAGCAACTCTCTTTTTATAATAGTCAAGTATTCAGCAACTCTCTTTTACAAGAAAGTATTCAGCAACTCTCTTTTATAATAGTCAAGTATTCAGCAACCCTCTTTTATAATAGTCAAGTATTCAGCAACCCTCTTTTATAATATTCAAGTTTTCAGCAACCCTCCTTTATAATATTCAAGTTTTCAGCAACCCTCTTTTATAATAGTCAAGTATTCAGCAACCCTCTTTTATAATAGTCACTTATTCAGCAACTCTCTTTTATAGTAGTCAATTATTCATCAACTCTCTTTTATAATAGTCAATTATTCAGCAACTTTCTTTTATAATAGTCAATTATTCAGCAACTCTCTTTTATAATAGTCAATTATTCAGCAACTCTCTTTTATAATAGTCACTTATTCAGTAACTCTCTTTTATAATAGTCACTTATTCAGCAACTCTTTTTTATAATAGTCAAGTATTCATCAACTCTCTTTTATAATAGTCACTTATTCAGCACTCTCTTTTATAATAGTCACTTATTCAGTAACTCTCTTTTATAGTAGTCAAGTATTCAGCAACTCTATTTTATAGTAGTCTGTTTATTCAGCAGCTCTCATTCAGCAGCTCTCTTTTATAGTAGTCTGTTTATTCAGCAGCTCTCATTCAGCAGCTCTCTTTTATGATAGTCAATTATTCAGCAACTCTCTTTTATAATAGTCTCTTATTCAGCACTCTCTTTTATAATAGTCACTTATTCAGTAACTCTCTTTTATAGTAGTCAAGTATTCAGCAACTCTCTGTTATAGTAGTCAGTTTATTTTGCAGCTCTCATTCAGCAGCTCTCTTTTATGATAGTCAAGTATTCAGCAGCTCTCTTTTATAGTAGTCAATTATTCAGCAACTCTCTTTTATAGTAGTCAATTATTCAGCAACTCTCTTTTATAATAAAGTATTCAGCAACTCTCTTTTATAATAGTCAATTATTCAGCAGCTCTCTTTTATAATAGTCAATTATTCAGCAGCTCTCTTTTATAATAAAGTATTCAGCAACTCTCTTTTATAATAGTCAAGTATTCAGCAACCCTCTTTTATAATAGTCACTTATTCAGCAACTCTCTTTTATAGTAGTCAATTATTCAGCAACTTTCTTTTATAATAGTCAAGTATTCAGCAACTCTCTTTTACAAGAAAGTATTCAGCAACTCTTTTTTATAATAGTCAAGTATTCAGCAACCCTCTTTTATAATAGTCAAGTATTCAGCAACCCTCTTTTATAATATTAAAGTTTTCAGCAACCCTCCTTTATAATATTCAAGTTTTCAGCAACCCTCTTTTATAATAGTCAAGTATTCAGCAACCCTCTTTTATAATAGTCACTTATTCAGCAACTCTCTTTTATAGTAGTCAATTATTCATCCAACTTTGTGCTATGAAAGTCAAACATGGACCCTTTCTAAATCACATTTAAGAAAGATCAATACATGTGAGATGCGATGCTTGAGAAAAGTAACAAACAACACAAGAAGAGATAGAATACCAAATGAAACCATAAGAAAAATGGTAGGAACAAAACCCTGCCAAGAATATATAGAACAACAACAACTTAAATGGTTTGGCCACCTGGTCAGAATGAATCCTCACCTATCACCATCAAGGGCGTTCTTCTCGAGAATGCATGGAAAAAGACCAAGAGGAAGACCCAGAAGAAGATGGATAGATGCAGTGACAGAGACATGTAACAACAAAGGAAAATCACTAATTCAGACAATTCGAGCAGCACAAGAACGACAAATGATATAAACCACGACACCTTTTAGGTATCAGTGAAAGAGAAAAGAAGAAGAAGAAGAAGAAGAATTATTCATCAACTTTCTTTTATAATAGTCAATTATTCAGCAACTCTCTTTTATAATAGTCAATTATTCAGCAGCTCTCTTTTATAATAAAGTATTCAGCAACTCCCTTTTATAATAGTCAAGTATTCAGCAACTCTCTTTTATAATAGTCAAGTATTCAGCAACTCTCTTTTATAATAGTCAAGTATTCTGCAACCATCTTTTATAATAGTCAAGTATTCAGCAACTCTCTTTTATAATAAAGTATTCAGCAACTCTCTTTTATAATAGTAAATTATTCAGCAACTCTCTTACATAATAAAGTATTCAGCAACTCTCTTACATAATAAAGTATTCAGCTACTCTCTTACATAATAAAGTATTCAGCAACTCTCTTACATAATAAAGTATTCAGCAACTCTCTTTTATAATAGTCAAGTATTCAGCAACTTTCTTTTATAATTGTCAAGTATTCAGCAACTCTCTTTTATAATAGTCAATTATTCAGCAGCTCTCTTTTATAATAAAGTATTCAGCAACTCTCTTACATAATAAAGTATTCAGCAACTCTCTTACATAATAAAGTATTCAGCAACTCTCTTACATAATAAAGTATTCAGCAACTCTCTTTTATAATAGTCAAGTATTCAGCAACTTTCTTTTATAATAGTCAAGTATTCAGCAACTCTATTTTATAATAAAGTATTCAGCAACTCTCTTTTATAATAGTCAATTATTCAGCAACTCTCTTTTATAATAAAGTATTCAGCAACTCTCTTTTATAATAGTCAATTATTCAGCAGCTCTCTTTTATAATAGTCAATTATTCAGCAGCTCTCTTTTATAATAAAGTATTCAGCAACTCTCTTTTATAATAGTCAAGTATTCAGCAACTCTCTTTTACAAGAAAGTATTCAGCAACTCTCTTTTATAATAGTCAAGTATTCAGCAACCCTCTTTTATAATAGTCAAGTATTCAGCAACCCTCTTTTATAATATTAAAGTTTTCAGCAACCCTCCTTTATAATATTCAAGTTTTCAGCAACCCTCTTTTATAATAGTCAAGTATTCAGCAACCCTCTTTTATAATAGTCACTTATTCAGCAACTCTCTTTTATAGTAGTCAATTATTCATCAACTCTCTTTTATAATAGTCAATTATTCAGCAACTTTCTTTTATAATAGTCAATTATTCAGCAACTCTCTTTTATAATAGTCAATTATTCAGCAACTGTATTTTATAATAGTCAAGTATTCAGCAACTCTCTTTTATAATAGTCAATTATTCAGCAGCTCTCTTTTATAATAAAGTATTCAGCAACTCCCTTTTATAATAGTCAAGTATTCAGCAACTCTCTTTTATAATAGTCAAGTATTCAGCAACTCTCTTTTATAATAGTCAAGTATTCAGCGACCATCTTTTATAATAGTCAAGTATTCAGCAACTCTATTTTATAATAAAGTATTCAGCAACTCTCTTTTATAATAGTCAATTATTCAGCAACTCTCTTTTATAATAAAGTATTCAGCAACTCTCTTTTATAATAGTCAATTATTCAGCAGCTCTCTTTTATAATAGTCAATTATTCAGCAGCTCTCTTTTATAATAAAGTATTCAGCAACTCTCTTTTTATAATAGTCAAGTATTCAGCAACTCTCTTTTACAAGAAAGTATTCAGCTACTCTCTTTTATAATAGTCAAGTATTCAGCAACCCTCTTTTATAATAGTCAAGTATTCAGCAACCCTCTTTTATAATATTCAAGTTTTCAGCAACCCTCCTTTATAATATTCAAGTTTTCAGCAACCCTCTTTTATAATAGTCAAGTATTCAGCAACCCTCTTTTATAATAGTCACTTATTCAGCAACTCTCTTTTATAGTAGTCAATTATTCATCAACTCTCTTTTATAATAGTCAATTATTCAGCAACTTTCTTTTATAATAGTCACTTATTCAGTAACTCTCTTTTATAATAGTCACTTATTCAGCAACTCTTTTTTATAATAGTCAAGTATTCATCAACTCTCTTTTATAATAGTCACTTATTCAGCACTCTCTTTTATAATAGTCACTTATTCAGTAACTCTCTTTTATAGTAGTCAAGTATTCAGCAACTCTATTTTATAGTAGTCTGTTTATTCAGCAGCTCTCATTCAGCAGCTCTCTTTTATAGTAGTCTGTTTATTCAGCAGCTCTCATTCAGCAGCTCTCTTTTATGATAGTCAATTATTCAGCAACTCTCTTTTATAATAGTCTCTTATTCAGCACTCTCTTTTATAATAGTCACTTATTCAGTAACTCTCTTTTATAGTAGTCAAGTATTCAGCAACTCTCTGTTATAGTAGTCAGTTTATTCAGCAGCTCTCATTCAGCAGCTCTCTTTTATGATAGTCAAGTATTCAGCAGCTCTCTTTTATAGTAGTCAATTATTCAGCAGCTCTCTTTTATAGTAGTCAATTATTCAGCAACTCTCTTTTATAGTAGTCAATTATTCAGCAACTCTCTTTTATAATAAAGTATTCAGCAACTCTCTTTTATAATAGTCAATTATTCAGCAGCTCTCTTTTATAATAGTCAATTATTCAGCAGCTCTCTTTTATAATAAAGTATTCAGCAACTCTCTTTTATAATAGACAAGTATTCAGCAACCCTCTTTTATAATAGTCACTTATTCAGCAACTCTCTTTTATATTAGTCAATTATTCATCAACTTTCTTTTATAATAGTCAATTATTCAGCAACTATCTTTTATAATAGTCAAGTATTCAGCAACTCTCTTTTACAAGAAAGTATTCAGCAACTCTTTTTTATAATAGTCAAGTATTCAGCAACCCTCTTTTATAATAGTCAAGTATTCAGCAACCCTCTTTTATAATTTTCAAGTTTTCAGCAACCCTCCTTTATAATATTCAAGTTTTCAGCAACCCTCTTTTATAATAGTCAAGTATTCAGCAACCCTCTTTTATAATAGTCACTTATTCAGCAACTCTCTTTTATAGTAGTCAATTATTCATCAACTTTCTTTTATAATAGTCAATTATTCAGCAACTTTGTTTTATAATAGTCAATTATTCAGCAACTCTCTTTTATAATAGTCAATTATTCAGCAGCTCTCTTTTATAATAAAGTATTCAGCAACTCCCTTTTATAATAGTCAAGTATTCAGCAACTCTCTTTTATAATAGTCAAGTATTCAGCAACCCTCTTTCATAATAGTCAAGTATTCAGCAACCATCTTTATAATAGTCAAGTATTCAGCAACTCTCTTTTATAATAAAGTATTCAGCAACTCTCTTTTATAATAGTAAATTATTCAGCAACTCTCTTACATAATAAAGTATTCAGCAACTCTCTTACATAATAAAGTATTCAGCTACTCTCTTACATAATAAAGTATTCAGCAACTCTCTTACATAATAAAGTATTCAGCAACTCTCTTTTATAATAGTCAAGTATTCAGCAACTTTCTTTTATAATTGTCAAGTATTCAGCAACTCTCTTTTATAATAGTCAATTATTCAGCAGCTCTCTTTTATAATAAAGTATTCAGCAACTCCCTTTTATAATAGTCAAGTATTCAGCAACTCTCTTTTATAATAGTCAAGTATTCAGCAACTCTCTTTTATAATAGTCAAGTATTCAGCGGCCATCTTTTATAATAGTCAAGTATTCAGCAACTCTCTTTTATAATAAAGTATTCAGCAACTCTCTTTTATAATAGTAAATTATTCAGCAACTCTTTTACATAATAAAGTATTCAGCAACTCTCTTACATAATAAAGTATTCAGCTACTCTCTTACATAATAAAGTATTCAGCAACTCTCTTACATAATAAAGTATTCAGCAACTCTCTTTTATAATAGTCAAGTATTCAGCAACTTTCTTTTATAATAGTCAAGTATTCAGCAACTCTATTTTATAATAAAGTATTCAGCAACTCTCTTTTATAATAGTCAATTATTCAGCAACTCTCTTTTATAATAAAGTATTCAGCAACTCTCTTTTATAATAGTCAATTATTCAGCAGCTCTCTTTTATAATAGTCAATTATTCAGCAGCTCTCTTTTATAATAAAGTATTCAGCAACTCTCTTTTTATAATAGTCAAGTATTCAGCAACTCTCTTTTACAAGAAAGTATTCAGCAACTCTCTTTTACAAGAAAGTATTCAGCAACTCTCTTTTATAATAGTCAAGTATTCAGCAACCCTCTTTTATAATAGTCAAGTATTCAGCAACCCTCTTTTATAATATTCAAGTTTTCAGCAACCCTCCTTTATAATATTCAAGTTTTCAGCAACCCTCTTTTATAATAGTCAAGTATTCAGCAACCCTCTTTTATAATAGTCACTTATTCAGCAACTCTCTTTTATAGTAGTCAATTATTCATCAACTCTCTTTTATAATAGTCAATTATTCAGCAACTTTCTTTTATAATAGTCAATTATTCAGCAACTCTCTTTTATAATAGTCAATTATTCAGCAACTCTCTTTTATAATAGTCACTTATTCAGTAACTCTCTTTTATAATAGTCACTTATTCAGCAACTCTTTTTTATAATAGTCAAGTATTCATCAACTCTCTTTTATAATAGTCACTTATTCAGCACTCTCTTTTATAATAGTCACTTATTCAGTAACTCTCTTTTATAGTAGTCAAGTATTCAGCAACTCTATTTTATAGTAGTCTGTTTATTCAGCAGCTCTCATTCAGCAGCTCTCTTTTATAGTAGTCTGTTTATTCAGCAGCTCTCATTCAGCAGCTCTCTTTTATGATAGTCAAGTATTCAGCAACTCTCTTTTATAGCAGTCAATTTTTCAGCAACTCTCTTTTATAGTAGTCATTATTCAGCAGCTCTCTTTTATAGTAGTCAATTATTCAGCAACTCTCTTTTATAGTAATCAATTATTCAGCAACTCTCTTTTATAATAAAGTATTCAGCAACTCTCTTTTATAATAGTCAATTATTCAGCAGCTCTCTTTTATAATAGTCAATTATTCAGCAGCTCTCTTTTATAATAAAGTATTCAGCAACTCTCTTTTATAATAGTCAAGTATTCAGCAACCCTCTTTTATAATAGTCACTTATTCAGCAACTCTCTTTTATAGTAGTCAATTATTCATCAACTTTCTTTTATAATAGTCAATTATTCAGCAACTTTCTTTTATAATAGTCAAGTATTCAGCAACTCTCTTTTACAAGAAAGTATTCAGCAACTCTCTTTTATAATAGTCAAGTATTCAGCAACCCTCTTTTATAATAGTCAAGTATTCAGCAACCCTCTTTTATAATATTCAAGTTTTCAGCAACCCTCCTTTATAATATTCAAGTTTTCAGCAACCCTCTTTTATAATAGTCAAGTATTCAGCAACCCTCTTTTATAATAGTCACTTATTCAGCAACTCTCTTTTATAGTAGTCAATTATTCATCAACTTTCTTTTATAATAGTCAATTATTCAGCAACTTTCTTTTATAATAGTCAATTATTCAGCAGCTCTCTTTTATAATAGTCAATTATTCAGCAACTGTCTTTTATAATAGTCAAGTATTCAGCAACTCTCTTTTATAATAGTCAATTATTCAGCAGCTCTCTTTTATAATAAAGTATTCGGCAACTCTCTTTTATAATAGTCAAGTATTCAGCAACTTTCTTTTATAATAGTCAAGTATTCAGCAACTCTCTTTTATAATAGTCAAGTATTCAGCAACCATCTTTTATAATAGTCAAGTATTCAGCAACTCTCTTTTATAATAAAGTATTCAGCAACTCTCTTTTATAATAGTAAATTATTCAGCAACTCTCTTACATAATGAAGTATTCAGCAACTCTCTTACATAATAAAGTATTCAGCTACTCTCTTACATAATAAAGTATTCAGCAACTCTCTTACATAATAAAGTATTCAGCAACTCTCTTTTATAATAGTCAAGTATTCAGCAACTTTCTTTTATAATAGTCAAGTATTCAGCAACTCTCTTTTATAATAGTCAAGTATTCAGCAACTCTATTTTATAATAAAGTATTCAGCATCTCTCTTTTATAATAGTCAATTATTCAGCAACTCTCTTTTATAATAAAGTATTCAGCAACTCTCTTTTATAATAGTCAATTATTCAGCAGCTCTCTTTTATAATAGTCAATTATTCAGCAGCTCTCTTTTATAATAAAGTATTCAGCAACTCTCTTTTATAATGGTCAAGTATTCAGCAACTCTCTTTTACAAGAAAGTATTCAGCAACTCTCTTTTATAATAGTCAAGTATTCAGCAACCCTCTTTTATAATAGTCAAGTATTCAGCAACCCTCTTTTATAATATTCAAGTTTTCAGCAACCCTCCTTTATAATATTCAAGTTTTCAGCAACCCTCTTTTATAATAGTCAAGTATTCAGCAACCCTCTTTTATAATAGTCACTTATTCAGCAACTCTCTTTTATAATAAAGTATTCAGCAACTCTCTTTTATAATAGTCAATTATTCAGCAACCCTCTTTTATAATAGTCACTTATTCAGCAACTCTCTTTTATAGTTGTCAATTATTCATCAACTTTCTTTTATAATAGTCAATTATTCAGCAACTTTCTTTTATAATAGTCAAATATTCAGCAACTCTCTTTTACAAGAAAGTATTCAGCAACTCTCTTTTATAATAGTCAAGTATTCAGCAACCCTCTTTTATAATAGTCAAGTATTCAGCAACCCTCTTTTATAATATTCAAGTTTTCAGCAACCCTCCTTTATAATATTCAAGTTTTCAGCAACCCTCTTTTATAATAGTCAAGTATTCAGCAACCCTCTTTTATAATAGTCACTTATTCAGCAACTCTCTTTTATAGTAGTCAATTATTCATCAACTTTCTTTTATAATAGTCAATTATTCAGCAACTTTCTTTTATAATAGTCAATTATTCAGCAGCTCTCTTTTATAATAGTCAATTATTCAGCAACTGTCTTTTATAATAGTCAAGTATTCAGCAACTCTCTTTTATAATAGTCAATTATTCAGCAGCTCTCTTTTATAATAAAGTATTCGGCAACTCCCTTTTATAATAGTCAAGTATTCAGCAACTTTCTTTTATAATAGTCAAGTATTCAGCAACTCTCTTTTATAATAGTCAGGTATTCAGCAACCATCTTTATAATAGTCAAGTATTCAGCAACTCTCTTTTATAATAAAGTATTCAGCAACTCTCTTTTATAATAGTAAATTATTCAGCAACTCTCTTACATAATAAAGTATTCAGCAACTCTCTTACATAATAAAGTATTCAGCAACTCTCTTTTATAATAGTCAAGTATTCAGCAACACTCTTTTATAATAGTCACTTATTCAGTAACTCTCTTTTATAATAGTCAAGTATTCATCAACTCTCTTTTATAATAGTCACTTATTCAGCACTCTCTTTTATAATAGTCACTTATTCAGTAACTCTCTTTTATAGTAGTCAAGTATTCAGCAACTCTCTTTTATAGTAGTCTGTTTATTCAGCAGCTCTCATTCAGCAGCTCTCTTTTATAGTAGTCTGTTTATTCAGCAGCTCTCATTCAGCAGCTCTCTTTTATGATAGTCAATTATTCAGCAACTCTCTTTTATAATAGTCTCTTATTCAGCACTCTCTTTTATAATAGTCACTTATTCAGTAACTCTCTTTTATAGTAGTCAAGTATTCAGCAACTCTCTGTTATAGTAGTCAGTTTATTCAGCAGCTCTCATTCAGCAGCTCTCTTTTATGATAGTCAAGTATTCAGCAACTCTCTTTTATAGTAGTCAATTTTTCAGCAACTCTCTTTTATAATAGTTAAGGATTCAGCAACTCTGTTTTATAGTAGTATTTATTCAGCAGCTCTCTTTTATAGTAGTCAATTATTCAGCAACTCTCTTTTATAGCAGTCAATTATTCAGCAGCTCTCTTTTATAGTAGTCAATTATTCAGCAACTCTCTTTTGTAGTAGTCAATTATTCAGCAGCTCTCTTTTATAGTAGTCAATTATTCAGCAGCTTTCTTTTATAGTAGTCAATTATTCAGCAACTCTCTTTATAGTAGTCAATTATTCAGCAGCTCTCTTTTATAGTAGTCAAGTATGCAGCAGCTCTCTTTTATAGTAGTCAATTAATCAGCAGCTCTCTTTTATGATAGTCAAGTATTCAGCAGCTCTCTTTTATAGTAGTCATTTATTCAGCAACTCTCTTTTATAGTAGTCAATTATTCAGCAGCTCTCTTTTATGATAGTCAATTATTCAGCAGCTCTCTTTTATAATAGTCACTTTTCAGTAACTCTCTTTTATAGTAGTCAAGTATTCAGCAACTCTCTTTTATAGTAGTCAGTTTATTCAGCAGCTCTCATTCAGCAGCTCTCTTTTATGATAGTCAAGTATTCAGCAACTCTCTTTTATAGTAGTCAATTTTTCAGCAACTCTCTTTTATAATAGTTAAGGATTCAGCAACTCTCTTTTATAGTAGTCAATTATTCAGCAGCTCTCTTTTATAGTAGTCAATTATTCAGCAACTCTCTTTTATAGTAGTCAATTATTCAGCAGCTCTCTTTTATAGTAGCCAATTATTCAGCAGCTCTCTTTTATAGTAGTCAATTATTCAGCAGCTCTCTTTTATAGTAGTCAATTATTCAGCAGCTCTCTTTTATAGTAGTCAATTATTCAGCAGCTCTCTTTTATAGTAGTCAATTATTCAGCAGCTCTCTTTTATAGTAGTCAATTATTCAGCAGCTCTCTTTTATAGTAGTCATTTATTCAGCAACTCTCTTTTATAGTAGTCAATTATTCAGCAGCTCTCTTTTATGATAGTCAATTATTCAGCAGCTCTCTTTTATAATAGTCAAGTATTCAGCAGCTCTCTTTTATGATAGTCAAGTATTCAGCAGCTCTCTTTTTTAATAGTCAATTATTCAGCAGCTCTAATTCAGCAGCTCTCTTTATAAAAGTAAAGTAAAGTACCCCCCGTCACGCCAAGTGGCGTATAGGGAAATATGGTGTTAGTGACCTTATATTTTACAGACCTTCAGCACATGATTTTTTTGGGGTAATGTGGTCAGTATTACGCCCGTGCTGCTTTTACTTTCCCAGAAAAAATCCGGTACCCATTTAAGGCTGGGTGAACCCGGAGCCGTCGGTTGGGATCGAACCCTACCCTTGTCCGTAGTAGTCCAGTTCACTAACCACTGAGCTATCACGGCTCCTACTAATTTTTAGGGAATTAGTAAAACCCAGGTGTCCTCGCCAGGATTACGAACCCCGGCTGTTGCCGTGGTAAGCCAACCGCAGCTCTCTTTTATAGTAGTCAATTATTCAGCAGCTCTCTTTTATAATAGTCAGTTATTCAGCAGCTCTCTTTTATAATAGTCAATTATTCAGCAGCTCTCTTTTATGATAGTCAAGTATTCAGCAGCTCTCTTTTTTAGTAGTCAATTATTCAGCAACTCTCAAATAAACTGTTGTCTGCTAATCAGATATGGAACACAATTTTACTTATTTGTCTGGCCGAACGGTTTCCTTTATTATGTTGGTATACATTAACTTCCTAGTATACCACATGGTGTCTGCACTTGTGCATGCTGCCTTTATTCTTAGTTCTTACAGAAACTTCATAGAAGACGTCAGAAAATGGGATCAATACTATAATAAAAAAGCCAGATTTAGTCTGCAACGCCAGATCGCTTTATTCTGTCGTTTGTCGCCGTAAAGCTGTAGTTATCCCGACTTTTTTCTATTTAAATCTATTTTCCAATTAGCTTTACATGAGTTCTTCATTTACCATGTGAATTCCCTCAAATTTTGATCATTGATATCAGATTGTAAACGCTCGCAGACCGCGCAACGCCAGATCGGCTTTGTTTCGTCATTTGTCACCGTAAAGATGTAGATGTGCCATCTCTCACTCTACGTTTATCTTACACCTATTTCCCCGATAGCTTTACATGAGTTGTGCATTTACCATGCCGAGCCCTCTAATCAGTGATATCAAATTGTAAATGGTTGTCCTTTCGGCTGCTGAACTAAGATGTATGCACTCCCGTAAATTTAAATGCGCACCCGAAATAAATAAATAAATAAATGTACACATTAAAATAAAGTAAATAAAAAATCTACCCAATTTCCTCTTCATTCCGCGCTCTCACCAGCTTGTGGAAACTTCCATCAAGCAGTACCCACTAGAAAGGGAGCTCATTCACGGCGTTGTGCTTGTAATTTTAAAACTGGTCGACCGGAAAGACTTCCAAAAGTAACGTAACAAATAATAATTATAATAATGGATTTGTAACAACACTGTGAAAACACGAGCGCAAATTAGCAACCAGTCAACGGAAAGACTCCACAAATTTGCCGAGGGATCTTTGTTCCGTTTGTGGTCGGGTCCTCTGAAATCCCCGATTACTTGTCCGTGACTGAAGCGCCACCTCACACTACAGAAGCGCTTGCTTCCTTTCAGCGGTTGGTAATTTATCGTAGCACTTTGGCAACAGCTGGAAGCTATACCTTTCAGTTGTTTTGTTCCGAGGCTTTCTGGTTGTAGCCGCCGGCATGGCTGTGATCACTGGGACTTGTCTAAACATAGTTGCCTTGAACTCGATCGATTCCGCTGGATTGTACCCAATAGGTTTTTGTATCTGATTATGTAGAACAAAGAGAGAGAGAGAGAGAGAGAGAGAGAGAGATAGAGAGAGTTTCTCTGTTAATTCCGTTAAAAAAAAAAAAATCCCTTTTTTGAGTGTTCATTTATTTCTGTAATTCCATTTCTTCTTCATTTCCTTTCTTCTCGCCCATCTTTCTATTTCTTGTTATTCCCAATCTCATTCTCAAAGGCTGTCATCATATTCCAATTCATATCTTCTTCTCTTCACTAACTCACGCGTGTGTGTTGTCTCCCTAACTTCAGAAACTACCACACGAACAGCCTCCCCACGCCCTCGCTGATTATTAAGCAGTTCACTTCATTGTACTACTCTCCTTTTTTTTTCTCTCTCTCTCTCTCTCTCTCTCTCTCTCTCCTTCTCTCTCTCTATCTCCCCCCCCCCCCCTCCAATAGAAGTGATTCCTTAGAACGATACCCATCCTGTTTGACTCCCAGCGGGAAATATAAAATACCCGAACTTAAAGAAGAGATAATAGGAATCATAAAGAAAGGCACCGAAACAGACACAGGAAGAAAGTATATAGCAGAAAAGCACATAGACTTTTGTTTTCACACACATCCACACGACTTCTGTTCTCACGCACATCCACAGGACTTCTGTTCTCACGCACATCCACAGGACTTCTGTTCTCACGCACATATGCACGGATGAGCTCTGATATAAATGTTAACAGAAATGGCGGAGGAAGTGTGTTCTCGAGGCTGAATAAGCAGGAAGAGATTACCAAATGAAGAGCTACTGGGAAATTCTCAGACAACTATAATTCAGAAACTGAAGCCCTCGAAGATGCCGCAAAACTGGCTATCCAACGCAAAAAGAACGGGCCCAAGACATTGGTGATACTGACCATCACACTGTCATTCCTAACAGCTCTAGAAACTCCAAGGAACAACTGACCCGAGAACAACTCTAGACCAATTGTACAATAACTTCCAGAGAGTGGTCATCCAGTGGATACCATCATGCTGTACTATACAAGGAAACGAATACGCAGTCCAACTAGCTAAAGAGGGAGAAGATTACCACAAGAAACCCATCTGGTCAGCTACGATGAAGCGAAATCCATCATCAAAGGCCTGTACCATGAAAAATGGAAACAAGAACACACAAAGTATAACAAGAGGGACATATACCTCCAACAGTCAAGCAGGGATCTAGCCATCATACTTCGCCTACGCACTGTCAACAACAGAATGAGAAACCACATGTTCACCAAACTCAAAATAGGAACTACCAGTCAATGCTACTGTACCCTGGATAACTTGACAACAAAACACGTTGTACAGGATTGCCCCCAGTACACAGGCAAAAGGATGACAATGTTGCCAACACCCAACTCCCTGTAGAAAAAATCTACGGGGCAACTGAGTCACTGAAAAAGACACTTGCCTTCATTAGAGAGTCCAAAGTCCTAGTCTGAATAAGCAATGATTGCATCAGAGGAAAAAGAATTGTACTATTACTACTCTTCTCTATCTCTCTATCTCCCCTTCCCTCATAATAGAAGTGACTCTCCGCCATCATTGTTTCTGCCTATCTTGGTTTGTTTGTCGTCTTTTTGCCTGTTACTGTCTGAAACACTATTTGTCTCTATGTGGCTGTCTCTCTTCTCTACCTCTGTTTTTCTGTCTCTCATATCAAAGTATAGCAAGAGCGCTAGGCCTATATCTCTGTCCGTCCGAGTGACGTTCTTTCCATTCTCGTTTGGTCGAGAATCTTTATGTGTGTGTATGTTTGTGTGTGTATGCGTGCGCGCGCGTACGCTGCTGCTGCTATATACAGTTGTTGTTTTCAATTGTTGAAAAAACCCAATATATTGACTGTAACTTTTTTGAATTGTCTTTGGTTGTTGATCCAGCACGATATTGCTTGTACGACCATTGTGGTATTATTTTTGCTAGAATTGCTGTTGCTGTTTGAGGTATGGTGTCATAACTTCACTGTCAGAACGTCTGTAGGAGGCAAGATAAAGGTTCGAGCTGAACACAACCATAGGAACCTAGTGAGCCTCTGGCGAAAGGAAGCCAAGATCTTTCTCCAACACGATGTGATCTCCAGGAAGAGTTTTGACAGAGGGAATGCCTAGGTGCCTGGATAGGGGATGGCAAGGCGCCTGGACAGAGGGATGCCAAGTCGTCTGGACATGTCTTCATGAAGCTGCAGTCGCGTGGCAACAAATTCGAATGGGTCGACAAGCCAGAAACAGGTTGCCTTTATGGTGTGTCTAATTTAAAAGCGAAAGGAAAGACAACCGCCTGGTAGCGGCTCCTTCTGCCGTCACTGCTTCGTGTATGCAGCTTTGTCCTCACCGTCTCACACACAGAATATGCGAACACATACATGTGTTTCTGCTACGGAATTGTTACAGAAATCTAATGTCGATGTAGGTACCCATCTAGAGCTCTACATGTTGCAAGTCGACTAATTTTAACTACGTAATTATAGAACACGCCCACGAATGGGGGTCATTGAGAAACCTTGTCTGTGCCCTAATAAGAGGGAGGGCTTTGGTTGATTGACAGTTTTGCTTGTGGGGAGGGGGAGGGGTGTTAAAATTATGGTCTGGGAGTAAATTTGAGTGTACCAATGCTGCCGTCGTGTTACCAAAAACAGTTGACATCTTTGAAACAGCTTAACTTGGGAACTAATGCCATCTTTCTTATCTGAGATCACTGTTTAGAACAGTCACTTCTAGAATGCGAATTTGAATGAACAAATTTCATGGGCGTTTTATTGTTCCGGTCCATGTTTTAACAACACACAAATCATGCATTGTATTCAACTGGTCATGGGAAGGTCAAATATAATTGTAAATCATAAGTTCTTCATTTTTCTTTGGGTCTATTCTACCAGTAGACTCTGAGTATCGTATAGATGCTTCCTTCCTCTCTTCCCCTCTTTCACTCTCTTTATATATGGTATAATATGTTATTAGTTATGGAAGGCCCCGGTATCACTGCAAACGAATCAAATCCATAATTGCTCAACCGCCCGTGCCAGCGTAATCATCCGAATTACTAACTCATCTCCCAAACAAAGAAAGGTAATTGTAGTCTCCCATCATAGCAGTCTCAGCACACGCCAAAAGACATAAGGCGAAACCGCACAGAAAGTGAACACAGCAACTGTTCCCTGTCATACGATAGTATCATTCGTTGAGAAACAATTGGATATCGAAACATGATCAAAACGGATGTGAGGCACAGCTCACGGTGTGCACAGAGCACTTACTCAGTAGCTCCTGCAACAAGCCGGACTTGGAATATAAGAAACTGCAACAAGGAACACTTTTCAGACATAGCCTTCAATGGTTCCTGCCGCCTATCCACCATATACCGAAAGTTCATGTCCTCCCGAAAATGATGATCGTCATATTGTAAATTTATAGCGCTTGATGATGTTAGGACATCATTTTTGACTCCAATGAACATATAAACACACAGTGGGTCGTCGGATTATCCCCGTCGCACATCAAACAGACCGTACGGTTAGCGTACAACGAATGAAACACGGTGCAAATTTCCCAAAGAGGAAAATCTTTCGGTCGACTTGACGGAGCAATCCACATTAATAATAATATAACAATAATATGTGATCTACTATACTCTACTCTGCCTGCCTTGCCTTGCCTTGCCTTGCCTTGCCTTGCCCTT